>JAABNX020000130.1:19978546-19989467 GCA_015163995.2 Mormyrus lacerda | reverse complement strand
AGGGTGGTGGTGGTGGGGGGGGGGGGGTTAGAAGAAGAAAAATGAACTTCTGATGCCTTTACCTCCAAAATTCAATTATTTTATCCGTATTTGTTCTGGACAGAAATTATAATTCCGGTTTGTCACTGGAAACATGTTATTTTGTAAAGAAGTAGCATTAGATTTGACCAGAGTTCATTTTATCATTTTAAACTTTTGTTTTCTGTTATATTACCATTTAAAGAAATTTCACTCGTATAATTTTTATTTACATATGTGATTAACACACAGATGGATGCAAGTAAAATAACATCTACATATAAAAATAGATTTGATGGTTCTCCGCTTCATATTTTGCAAAATATGTCATCATGGTAAACTGACAACGCTACTTCAGACTCGCGTTCCTGCAGAGTCACTGCACTAATTCATTAGTAGGCCTACATTATTTTCACAGATGTATTATATATATATACCTGGTAAACTGACAACGCTGCTTCAGAAACATGGGTGTACCCTTGCGTTCCTGCAGAGTCACTGCACTAATTCATTAGTAGGCCTACATTATTTTCACTGATGTATTATATATACCTAATTTTACACTATGCATTATCTTATGGCCAAACGGACTGCACTATGATTAAAATAATTGTTTTCAGTTTCCTCCTTCATACATGCACTATATGGACAAAAATATCAGGACACACCTTTTAATCATTGAATTGTAAAAGGTGTTTAATATCAAGCTATAGCCATGCAGTCGGGTTTACGAGCATTTGTGAAAGAATGGATTGTTCTGTAGAGCTCAGTGAATTCAGGCGTGGTACTGTCATAGGATGCCACTTTTGCAATAAGCCAGTTTGTGACATTTCTCCCTGCTACATATTCCACAGTCAACTGTAAGTTGTATCGTTGCAAAGTGGAAATGTTTAGGAACAACAGAAAGTCAGCCATGAAGTGGCAGACCATGTAAAGTAACAGAGCGGGGTCACAGAGTGCTGAGGCGTATAGTGCGTAAAAGTCACCACTAACTGCAGAGTTCCAAACTTCCTCTGGCATTAACTGCAGTACAAAAACTGTGCGCGGGAGCTTCATGGAATGGGCTTCCGTGGCTGAGCAGCTGCATGCAAACCTCACATCTCCAAACACAATGGCAAGTGCTGCATGGAACGGTGTAAAGTACTCTGCCACCGGGCAAGCAGTGTAAACATGCTCTGTGGAAGAACGAATCACGCTTCTCTGTGTGACAGTCTGATGGACGAGTCTGGGTTTAGCAGATGCCAGGAGGATGTTACCTGCCCGACTGCACTGTGTCAACTATAAAGTTTGGTGGAGGAGGAATAATGCTATGGGGCTTTTCAGGGGTTGGGCTCGGCCCCTTAGTTCCAGTAGAGGGATCTCTCAATGCTTCAGCATACCAATACATTTTGGAAAATTCCATGCTTCCAATGTTGTGGGAACAGTTTGGGGAAGGCCCTTCTCTATTCCAGCTTGATTGTGCTCTAGCACACAAAGCAAGCTCCATAAAGACATGGTTGGGTGAGTTTGATGTGGAAGAACTTGATTGGCTCACACAAAGCCCTGAATTCAGCCCCATCAAATACCTTTGTGATGAACTAGTATGGAGATTGACCAAACAAATGCTCTTCTGGAAAAATGATCTCCCAGAAGAGTTGAAGCTGTCATAGCTGCAAAGGGGGAATGAACTCCATATTGATGCCTATGGATTTAGAATGGGGTGTCATAAAAGTCCCTGTGGGTGTAATGCCCAGGTGTCCCAGTACTTTTTTTCAAATAATATACATTAATTCAGACGTTATAATAATAATTGATGTTAAATGTGCCATGAAAAAAGACGTATATGAAATACGTAATGAAGTGTCCTGAAACATGACTTCCATGGAACTGCTAAATTATATTCCGGCATTAGACCCCAGCGTGGTAGTGTCCCTTCACTGCCACATGGTGGCGGCATCCAACACCAATAGTTGCACATGCGCCATCTGAACACGGAAGTGGCGTCACCGGCAAAGCACTAGATGCCGGGGGTTGTGGAAGATATCCATGGGGATTGATTCGTGTCATGTCTGCCAGCATTTAGGGTTTACCAGGGGGAACTGACGCTGCTGCGAGGTAAGTTGTCGCCATTCTTTTTGTAATGACCAGCGTGTGCTGGTCGTAGAGAGAGAGGAAAGCACGTGGACTGAAGCGGCGCCATGCACTTTTCATCCGTGCGCTGCAGCACAACGTCTTTCTATAAATAGTCCGGACCAGACTCCTTATATAGTTCATATTCTAGCAGCGTGACAGTCTGCATGTATAATCGCACAGTTGAAGTTATATCCTGTATCAATCTTCGTTTTAACTATGTATGTGGATCAGTAGCCGTTAACATGGGGTGGTGTAATATGGTTTGCTTCTGGCCAGTCGACCGCTGTACTGGGTGCCTCTGTCAGTCTGGCACGTAGGTTTACGTCTCCCCGATACTATGATGTTGAAGCCATCGGTAATATCACTCTGGATCAGGCAGCTGAAAACCGGCCAGGTGTCTGAAGCCTCCGATAGGTTTGTGGATCAATGCCCAAAGCCGCATTAATTTACGGCGGGGCATCAGGGCGAAGCTCTCAGTAGCCAGGCAGCCTGTCACGCAGTATCGCCCGATTCTCCTAACATTTTGTAAAGGGCAGCCTCTCACACGTTTAACGTTTAGATGACAGGCAGGTTTCTGTCTGACCTCTCACCCCCGGCCCATCCCCCAGAGGACAGCTGAAGTGTGGAATCTGCGTATGGTACAATGGCGACCATGAACTGGCTTCAGCCTTGTGATCCGGGGGCAAAGACAAAAATAGACATCTGCAGACTTTGATGAACTTTGTCCTAATGAATGAATTAATTAGTTAGTTAATTCATCATTAAGTCATGAAAGTAAAACACTTAGTGTTAATGATCCTGAGTAACAGTTATATTTTATTATTGTTGTGTTAAATTGGTGCTTTTGTTAACTTGTACTCAGTGGCTGTTAGTCTGTAAGAAAACTAACCTGAAATTTAAAATGACAAAGGATGTGCAAACGTAAGCCTGATTATGTTCCTGAGACACCAGGGCTGTGCTGTATGCAGGATGGTCGATGCGGTGGAGGACGAAACGGCCTTTTACTCCAAGGCTGAGCAGTACTGGCATGACGTCCAGCCCACGGTAGACGGCATGCTGGGTGGGTATGGCAGCATCTCCACCATAGACATCAACAGCTCCAAGAAGTTCCTGCAGAAATTCCTTGGGGTGAGTGGCAGGGTCATCTTTGTTTAACGCGACGGATATGCAGGTGCGATAGCGGTTGAGGAACTACTAGGTCGAGCTTTTCCTGTATTGGTAGTTAATTCTCTTAATTGGGATATCCAGCCTTATCTGGGTGCAGTGTTTTCACATTTTTTAATAACAGTAACCTGTTAATTATGATGTAAAGTTTTATATAGCACTGTATAAGCCTCCAAAATAAATATGAATCGAGCGAAAAGTATTGACACACACAGATGTTAATTTAAATGAGCAAAATCACTGACACCGCTGTCCAATGGGCTGTCTTGATGTTGCTTTTGGCACATGGGAGTTTTACTTACACAAAAATGTTCGGAGGGCAGAATGAAAATGATTGGTTCAAAGTGATAACTAATCAGATTGTAGGTGCAACCAGTTTCTAAGGTTTATAAGGACCAACCAATCAGATGTCTTGGACCCACCTCCTCTACAATCTGATTGGTTATCGCTCTGAACCAAACATTTTTCGTTCCGCCCTCAGAACATTTTTGTTTAAGTAAAACTTCTGAGAGCTTGCCACTGCCTAAGAACAGGCCTAACAGCCTGGCATCTCTCTCCCCTTCCACCAGGAAGGCAAGGGGAAGACGGGCACGGGATGTGCCCTGGATTGTGGTGCCGGCATCGGCCGCATCACCAAGCGCCTGCTGCTCCCACTCTTTCGCACGGTGGACCTGGTGGATGTGACCCAGGAGTTCCTGGACAAGGCGCGCTCCTACCTGGGCGAGGAGGGCAAGAGGGTGGGGAACTTTTTCTGCTGTGGCCTGCAAGACTTCGAGCCTCAGCCAGGCCGCTACGATGTCATCTGGATCCAGTGGGTCATCGGTGAGTCCATCTGGGGTTCTGTTGACGTGCCGTGGCCTAGATCGGTGATAGAACATCATGGATGAGCCAGAACTTCTCGCGGTCTCTGCCTGCACTTCACATGCATGTCGCAGTTAGCCGACCATTGAAAATGTAGCTTAAATATAAATAGTCATATGGTGGTCCAGTGGTTAGCACTGTTGCCTCATACTTCTGGGTCTCTGCGGCAGCTTGTGTGTGGGGTTTGCATGCTCTTCCCTTCTTGTGACATGCAGGATCCACGTCCGGATTGGGTTATGGGTTCATGTCCTGCGGCTGACAGTGTAATTATGTTACTTTTCAGCCCTTGAGCAAGGCTCACGACCCCAACTTCTCCAACTTTTAGCACTGAAGTTGGGGCTTTACATCCAGATGCGTGGTCTTCAGAAACATGAAACGCTCCATTAAAATATTCAGTTGTGTAAATATGTTTTTTTTTTAAAAACTTTAAATGTAAATGGAAAGAAAATATTAACCGGAACCTGGTGGTAATGTTGGCTGATGTTGTGTGGACTGGCCCAGGTCACCTAACAGACGAGCACTTGGTGAGCTTCCTGCAGCGCTGCCGGGCCGGCCTTTCCCCGGGGGGGCTTATCGTGGTGAAGGACAACGTGGCGTATGAGGGCGTGGTGCTGGACGAAGTGGACAGCAGTGTGTGTCGGGAGCTGCCTCTGGTGCGCGATCTAGTGCGCCGTGCCGGTCTGCAGGTCATCCGCGAGGAACGCCAGGAGAACTTCCCTGAGGAGATCTACCAGGTCTACACGCTGGCACTCAGATAGGAGGGTGGGGTGAGATGTTCCAGGCTCTGCCCCCCCCCCAGCCACACCTCTATTGGGCATCCAACCAATCGGTGTTCCATGTAGGCTGGGCTGGGTTCACATAAACTGGTGTGCATGAAAGAAGCAGCTGCATGGAGGGTGTCAAGACTCCTGACCTGAATCCAGTTCTGTGTAGAATATCACCAACATCTGCAGGACACACCTTGTTGCTGTTCATGTTATAAGTTCCAGCCCGGTTGTTTTAGTGTGACTGGAGGCCCTCATTGATCACAGAAAGCTTTTTAACATGGTCACGGTTTAGCCAAGGTGATATCTAGAGGGCTTTGTGGATCCACATGGCTGAGTATCTTCATTTTTCCTGTGTCGGCTATTGAATCGGGACACTTTTACATGAAGTATCTGGGTCTGGTTTTGTAAATTAGCAGCATGAAAGGGGTGTAATTGGATTTTAAGATGAAGTTGGGGTTGAGGGTTATGGTCGATCACATGACATAATGACCACGGTGTCTCCTTGTCGTGAATGAGTGTTTATCATGACTTTGCTGCCAGTCAGCCTTCTCAAATTTGGAGGTGAATTGTAAAAAAATATAACTTATGAAAAATGTCTGAATTTCATCCCTTTGGTCTCACTTAAGTCCATAACCAATGCTCATCCTTCACACTGACGGTAAATAGAGTACCAGTAGACCCAGCATGAATACTCGTGTTCCTGGAAGTGCCCAGCGGAAGCTGGAGATGGTCCGTGTCCTGCACTGGAGTTGCCATGTGCAGCGCCATTGGGATTTTGGTGGCTTGACTGCAGTGGACAATGTGAGGACAGTCCTGCCCTCTGTCTGACATTCATCCGGTGCATTCTGGGAGAGCTGTCACAATAACAATGCAGGCTCCTAGCCACATGCTGCACATGCTGTTCCAGCACTCAGAAAGAGCGCCAGCCAGGTTTATATATTAGTACGTCAGCACAGTGAACCACCGCATTCGTCAGTCTCGGGTAACTATATGAAGAACTGTGCCGGAACGCCTAATTGTGACATCCACACCTAGAACCGCCGTGGAGGTTCCAATTTTGGAGGATCAGGGGATCCGCTGAAGGAGAGACCTTCCTGGCATCTAAAATGGTCAAACTCAAGTCCTGAGGGCAGCACCTTTGGGCCAGAAGGTTGTGGGATCCTATTCCCTGGTGCTGTTGCGTTGAATTAGATTCAGATCTTGAATTCTCATATGAGCTACACAAAAAACACATAACTAAACCCCACTTACTGGAAATATACATGTAACATCTAAGTACAAAAAGACATGTAATCAAATTCATTAAACACATTCATTTAACAAGGTATGTATTTGTATTATATATACAAATATGTTTTAGACCAATAATAGACAGGTTAGGAAAACAAAATTTACAATGTAAAACATTTTCCATTGGTCCACAAATGACAGCAGCTCCTGAAAATTGAATGTGATTTTATTTGTACACAACAAGCAGCCTCCATTTCCGGTGAGGCTGTTTTTTTTTTATTTACCACCGTCCCTTTTAAGGAAGCACAGGGGAAGTATCTCCCTCTAAACCCTTTATAAGGAGCATAAAATGTGGTATAATGACTGAGCACGTCGATAGTCTGCTGCGACCATCTCTGAAAGCAGCAAAGCTGGGCGTGGGAGTGTTTTTATCTAGCATCAGTTGGTAAATGATTTGTAATCAGTCCCTGGGAATAACCAAGGGGAAATGAGTCTGCAGCCTCGTTGCCACCTTTTCTTAAGTTGGGACTGTAGTAATAACATCAGTCCAAATGGTCCCAGCAGACAACTAAGGCCTGTTTTTGTCCAGTTAGCCCAAAGCTAAATAGCTTTGAAATAGTGTCTGACCAACCGGCAGCCGTATTCGTAATGGGCTCCTTGACACATAGGCTGGTCACATGGTCACATGGGCCGCACCCCATCCTTGCCCTCAGCTGGATCAGGACCAGGTCTCACTCTGGAATCGACCCGCCTTCTCCATGGCATCCAGCATCTCCTCGGCCTGGGTGGCGGACACTCCGCCTTCACTCTGGAAGAGCCCCTTCAGGGCATCACACACAGCTGTGGGCATCTGCTTGGCATTGCTGGTGTGGGGAGGGTGGGAAAGGGGGTGGGGCATAGGCAGGAAAGGGGTGGGGGCAATAAAATACTCTTAAATGATTATTATGTACATAAACGCCAGTCAGCACCAGGATGGGCTGCAGCTATAAAAAACTGTCCAGGAATGAGCCTTTTTCTTTTGTTCTTTATGTTCTCCATGTTTGATTTTTGCATGCACGGCTCCGACAGCCATAGGCGCATTTTGTACTACCGGGTACCTCCACCAGAGGTCAGACTCACCCAGCTATGTAGAAATGTGCATTCTTATTCACAATGAGGTCCCATAGCAGGGCGGCCTGGTCCGTCACACGATGCTGCACGTACACCTGGTCTTCCTGTGGGTGCGAGCACATACCCACACTGAGCAGGCCTGTGTGTCTGTCTGTGTGTGAGCAAGGTACACTGGGCTCACCTGGTCCCGAGAGAAAGCCGTAAAGAGGGTCAGCTGACCGGCCCCTTCCAGCTCCTCCCACTCCGAGCGAAAATAGAAATCCTTGGACTCAAAGCGACAGCCGAAAAACAGCACATTTCCTGTTATGGAGACATTTGGAAGACAGAATGTAATACAAGAGTGTAATGAAAGCACAATACCATGTAATACTAAAGTAAAGCGTGCCCTGAAGCAGGAAGAGCAGAAAACTAGGGAGGAATCAAACAGCATATAACACTGGATACTAGATAAAAAGGACTGATTATTATGTGAGGGACAGAAAAATACCCACCCGTTTTGTGCTGGGCGACTCTCTCCTGTACAGCAGACCTGAAGGGTGCCACTCCAGTCCCAGGCCCTACCATGATCACGGGGGTGTTCGGATCAATAGGGAACTTCAGCCCCCCTTTTTTCACCCAGAGAGGTACAGACACCGTCCCTGCAGGGTGGCACATTCCACGGTGAGGAGACTGGCAGACCATAATGCCTTTTGGGCCATCTTATACAGCCGCAGCAGGCAGACCAGTGGCCACCTCCTCACCCTGCGTGGGGTCCAGTGAGGCCAGCCATGACGAGCACAGGCCCTTGCGTGGTTTGTGTAAGCGAGTCTTGTACTGCACCACAGCTAGTAGGATCTGGATCCGGTGTGGACGGTCCTGGAGGACAGGGGAGTCCTGGTTGTGGTTAAGGTCCGCTAGGAAAATCTCAACTGTTGGACCTTTGACAAATGTGTAGAAACTGAACAGGTAAGACGCACAACAATGAGCACAAGTAAGGATACGCAGTATTCATACAGCGTGGAGGCATATTTATAAACAGCAGTATGTCTGGCCCCCCTAACGCTTACCCGCCCTACCCCCGAGCCTTCAGGATGCCTACCAGCAGCGAGGAGGCGATCGAGAAGGAGCGAGGCTGGATTTCTGGGAAGAGGTCCAGCAGATAGTCAACTTGGATGGTGGTCGTGGTGTGTGGAAAGTCAGCCAGCACCTTCAGGAGAGGGAGGGAAATGAAGAGGAAGAGAGCAAGGAAACTTTTTCACACACCACCTTCCCTACTTCCTTCTGGACTAGATTGTCTACAAGACCCCGCCCCTAAGGGATGTGTCCAACAAGACCCCGCCCCTAAGGGATGTGTCCAACAAGACCCCACCCACAATGCTACTCAACATACCTCTACCTGTCAGATGTACTAATTATGACTCCACCCACTATGCATGTCCTCCATGGGACTGCCTCCAAGGGGCACATCCAATATGACGCCACCCATGGACCTACCTCCAAGGCTGTGCGCCGGGGCCTGTTGCAGTAGTTGTATAGCTCCTCTTGGCCCTGTGCAGAGCAGAACTCCACAAGCTTCTCTTTCTCCAGCTCGTTGGTGGCAAAGCAGGCCAGCACCTCAAAGAACGAGCGGCGCGGCGTGCTAGCCACATCCAGGAAACGCTCTAGCAGGTACCTGATTGTGCAGGGCTGGGGCAGGCGGGCAGGCCCAGGGGCTGATGGGCACAGGGGTTACATGTCATAGGGTTATCCAAGGTTATCCAAACATCAGAAAACAATTCAAGCAGCTTGTGAAAATATGAAACTGCCCCAACCTGCGGCGCCATCTGTTGGCGTCAGGATGAACTGCCGCTCTGGGTCCAAATTCAGCAGCTCGCACAGCTGCTGCACATCCTCGGAGGAGTTCTGGGGACGTATCATCACCACGTCTCCGGCGTCAAACCTGCAGGGGCATAGACGTGGACACACTTTCCTCACCACAAGTCTCCCTCTCCACCAAGAAGGGCAGCATAACTTACACCTACATTAATCTGAAGACATATCTACCGGTGAACTCTATACCTCCAATGATAAAGCTCTGATTTTGCATGCATTTCAGTTTTGGGTCTCACACATATTTCTATTATTTTGCTGCTTAACTGACATTCTTACCCACAGTTATAAAGTTTGATATTTTGCTGGAGAAGGTACATTTCTCGAAAAAAAGATGCTCCTTCTAAAATGACAACTAGTAACCTTCGGGTTACATAAGGTTCTGTGGGACAGTGTGATACTCACTCTATATTATATTCAGTTGATGTTTCTATTGGATGGCATGGTACTCACTCTATATTTGACCCTGTAATATCAAATTCGATGAGTCGCACATCCTGGAAGTGCATGGAATGTGTCACCCTCTGATTGGACATCATTTGCGCCATGAAGGGACAGGGTTGCGAACGATTGGTCACAAGTGTCATGTCCTGGGACCAATTAGCTGGCTTCTCTGTGGCATTATCCAGAAAGTGGAAAGTGTACCTAGGAGGGAGTCTGCAAACCAAGACAGTGAAATGATTATTAGCAAGTATATCTGAAATGTTAAAGTGGAGTTAATGCATGGTAAATCCCAGACTTACAACTCTGTGTCACTGAGCACCCTCAGTCCTGCAGGGGGAGGATACAAGGACAAGGCTTTTTCCCAGAATGCAGTGAGCCAGGGGTCAATCACTCCATCGGGACTGTGAAACACAAAGGTATGGTAGATCTGAGAGCCCAACTATGACCACAAGCTGTTGTTGCTGTCTATAGTCCTTTCCAGTATGAGGAGGGAAACCGCAGCCATTTCAGCTCAGGAGGGTGAAGGGCTGTTTCCCCCACTCCAGAAACCGTGCTTACCCGAGGTCATGCTGGTCGTCTGCCAGTCCCACAGGCAGCAGAATGCTGGCCCCCAGCTGCAGTAGGCGCTTATGGAGCTTCTTCGCCACGAAGTTAAACCTGCGATCAAACATGCGCATTAAAACATGCGCATTTCCCAGCACCGCATTTCTCAATATGCGTACTTGACCATACTTATGTACTTGTGTACCCATTTTACGTCATCTTCCATTATCCAAGACCAGTTCCAATACTCAAGAACACAAGTACAGAGAACGGTTAAAATACTCAGATGTCATTCTTGCCCCACTGCAAATATTAAGGATGCATCGGCTGCGTCCTTGCCAAATGTGACCAATCTTATGATTCACTGCACCCCTTCTGCAGTGATTTGCTGATCACAAGTGATTAGTTACGGAGAATTTATTGTGATCCAGGTTAGAGTCGTGGTGGGCAGGGCTAACTAAGAGTGGGGAGGGGGCTGCAGCTGGCCCCAGTGTTGTGAGTATTAGCATCACCCCGGGGGGGGAGGAGGGGGTCTTACTTGGAGTAGGACGAGTCTCCCAAGCCCAGCACAGCACAGTCAAGGCGGCACAAGGAACCCAGGGGCAGAGACTTCCGGAACAGGAACCGCCAGAAGTTCTACATGAAAAACCACAAGTTGCAAATTTACAGTCCATACATACATCGATATATAAAAACAGAAGAAATTTAGAAATGAGAGGAGGCCATTTGAGCCCTAACACGCTGTGTAAAGTGCTTCCTCAAATTCGTTTTAAAATGTTCTCCCGCTAATTTCCACTTATGGCCACGAGTTCTAGTATTTAAAC
>JAABNX020000130.1:19960413-19974401 GCA_015163995.2 Mormyrus lacerda | reverse complement strand
TGGGTTGAGGTTAACGTGGTCCCCAAGTTTTCCCCATAGAAATGAATGGAGAGTCCCCTCTAAAATATAACTACAAATGTGTGTGTCTGCATGTGTCTGTGCGTGCGTGTGATTTCAGGACGAAGCTGGCCATGCTGTTTAGACTGGACCAGGCACAGAGTCAGGGTAACCAGTCCTTCCAGTTCAAGGCCCCCACGCAGCCTAGGAACAGCTGTCCTAACCCAGGTAGTGGCAGCAGGGTGCTGAAACTGGTGTAACATCAAAAAAGAATCCCACTAATGTGTCTTCCAGGATCATTAAATGAATCTTCTTAAAGAACAATGCATCCTTCAGCTTAAGGAGTAACAGCGCCAGTCTGGAATCCAGAATCTGAGAATTAAGTATTGTCTCTGTATACATTACTGTTACCTATAAAATGATAAACAAACAGTGACAGTTTTTATTACATCAGAAAAACAGGATGTGACATCATGGGATTTCCTAGGCTTACATTAATTCTGCCTTTCCATTACAGGCCTGCCCACCCAGACTATAGCTCCTCCCCACAAAGTTCCCACTGTCTTATTTGCCACTGCGGTCCAGGCATTCAGATAGTAAGTATGAACCCCCATAAATATTGCTGGGATGCTTGCTGTGTTTCTGGTGTGTGAAGGCCTAAAGCAGTGTTTCCCAGTGTGGTCCTGCAGGTCCCACAGACAGAGCACCCAACTCCCCAGAAATGTGGACTGCTTGGCAAGGGGTTCAGACAGAGCAAAAACATGGACCGACTGTGGGTCCTTCAGGACCGGATTGGGAAACACTGGTCTGAAGTATATATTAATGTGACAGCTCTTATATGTGAAATTTAGACCATACAGAAGTATACATTTATTTACAAATTGACCATATCAACCCGCATCATGTGTGTGTTTTGGGGGGCCCACAGTGTGGATGGTCAGCACATAAAGGTGGGGAAGACTGGAGCCGCAGTCCTGGGGAGTCATGTGACAGGGGAGGTGAGAGCCGGGCTGCACTGTCAGGGACTCTGCCTGAACTTATTTCCATGTGCCATAGAACACAGACCGGTGGTTGAGAAATGGGTCTTGTGATCTGAGTTACAATTTTAAGTGCCAGGTGGGGCATTCAAGCAACAGGTAACCAATCAAAAGTTTGGGCACACCTTCCCACAGAAAGGTTTATTTGTACTATACGTTTTAGAATAATTATAAAGACATCAAAACTATAAAATTACATATATGGAACTATGCACTGACCAATAAAATATTAAACAAAAAAGAAATGTGGGGGATGGGGCAGCTGTGTGGTTTGGGACTCAGGAGGTTGCTGGTTTAAATCCCATGGTCAGCAGAGTGATGCCACCATTGGGCCCTTGAGCAACCCTAATTGCTCCAGGGACTGTCTGACCCTACTTTCTCCTCTCTGCCAGTTTCATGAGGTGGCCTCCTGGGATGCTTTTCCAGCTGCCCTGGAGGAGGTCACACCTGTGCTCAGCTCTTATTGGCCACTTTTCCTTCTCTCCCAGGTCAAACTCCTTCAGAACCATTTCTTGTTTCGGTCAGGTGCCACGGTCATGTCTTCTCTCTTCTGTAGGTGGCTTGGCATGCCCAGACTTTTGACCAGTACTGTATGTGTACAAGTTGATAACTATTCTTTTTGTCTTCTTTATTCATAGTGCAGGGTCTTGCTTTGTATTTTCCAGTGACTGCTTGTGTAGTTTCTGTATCTGACTGAGATGGTTATATATGTTTATTTACCATAACGTAACCAGTAACCATGGGTTTGTTCTGTGTTGCTGGATGGTTATCTGTAAACTCAGTACTTAAATTTCAGTGTAAAGAAAATTAGTCTCCTCTTCTGTAGCCTGACTTAGCTGTGATTGATACTTACTTACTTACTGCCCATTTTGCCTCTGGCAAGTAGGGCAGCAACAAAGGCTCTCCACTCTGGTCGGTCCTGGGCAGTTTTCTCGACACCTTCCCATGTCAGACTCATAGATTTAATTTCTTTCTCTACTGTGCACCACCAGGTGTTCTTGGGTCATCCTTCCTTTCTTCTTCCTTCAGGTGTCCAGCGAAGGGCAACTCTTGTGATGCTGTTTTGCTCTCTTCTCAAAACATGTCCAATCCAGTTCCAGCGTCGTTTTGTTATGATACTATCCATGCTGTCTTGTTGGCATCTTGTTAGTAGATCTTCGTCGGATATCTTATTGGGCCAGAAAATCCGACAGATCTTCCTCAGACTTCTTGTGTGGAAGACTCCTTCCCTGTGGTGCTGGTCATCCCTCCCAGAATACAGTACTGTTTCTCCTGTGCTTGTTGTAAGTCTCCCTGATCCTGTCCACCTGCTTTCACTTACTCCTAGTATGTCTGTGTGGTATCTTGTCATCTCTGATGTCACTTGTGCTAATTTACTTGTATCATACATTGTTATTACATTCCAAAATCCTAACCTAGTCTTATGCTTGGCATTTAGAACTTCCACCTTCTTGTCACTGGCGTCCCTTCGGCTTTTACCGGTGGCAGTCATCCAAGCATCTGACGATAGCCTTGGAAGTCCATCATGACCAGTAGTGTTGATTTCCCTCTGTTGCTGTTTCCGTAACATACTTGTTTTACAAGACAGGGTTGTTAGCCCTGTGCTTAACCCCCAACCTGGAGGACCAGTGGATCGCTCTTTGTCTGGTCTCTACCCTTTGACCTGTCCAGCATGGGAGTCCCTACCAGGAGATAAATCTCCAGCTGGCCTAGCTCTAGGGGTCGCTGAGACACTCAAGCTCCCCGACCACTATAAGGTTGCAATCCAACGGGGAGCTGCTGTGATTGATAAAGGATATGAATTCTCATCACGGACAATGAAGAACTTTTATGATCTCGTACTGTAACCTGATATTTGAATGTTACGCAGAATATTACAGAATATTATTTTGCTGGGAAAAAGCCTGCTTTATGGATCTTGTGTTGTGGAAATTAGAATGCAAATGTACTAAACCCAAACTGCATTCCAGTACAAGGTCCTGCTCTATGGCAGCCAGCAGAATGAGGTCACCTCCGCCGGGATCTCCCAAGGCTTCACCTTCACGGTGAGCTAGTGCACATGACCGTTCTGGATCACATCTGATTAAACATGATTTTTTATGACCATGCATGCATGTGATTATGACCATGCATGACCATACAAAACCGTACTTGACCAAACATGACTGTGTATACTGTATCAGGTCAGCTGTATAGTTCTGTGTTTCACCATGTGTGACCATCATCTCCTATACCACTGAACAGCTCCAGTCTGGTAACTATGGCAACTTTTACGATGATCATCAGCAGAACTGGTCAGTGATGTTCGAGTCTGAGAAGGCCACAGAGGACTTCAGCAAACAGGTGCTTAAAAAAAGAGCCGGATATATGGGCTGAAATGCCGTCTGTGCAAATCTGAATGCACACACCGTCATCCACGCTCAGGTGTGCCTGGCGAAATGGAACAGCGCCCCCAGTCTGGACGCAGTGGTGCTGCAGGACCTGGCTTTGGGGGAGGGCCGTGGGGTGGAACGTGGCGACTCCTTGGAGGTTTCCTACACTGGCCATCTGCTGCAGAACCACGTTATCGGACAGGTGAGGAAAATGCTTGTCTCTAAGTGAAGCATTAACACAACATTAACGTTAACATAGACTTATAGACATATATTGACATGTATGTATTGATACACCCAGACATAGATATGCAGACATAGATAGGCAACCCAGGCATAGATGTACATAAGTCCAGATAGACAGGCATAAAAACATGATAAATGGGCGAATCTGTAGAGGGTGAAAATCCTGTCCTTCAAGTTAGCGGTTCTGCTGGCCATTGCTGGATGCCTTCACCCCTTTACTCTGGCCTGAAAATTTGCAGCATCAGGGGATGGTGGCGCTAAGTGCTCCGCCTTTGTCTCCCTCCAGGTGTTTGATTCCACCCATGGGCGGGGCAAGCCGCTGAGGCTGAGGCTCGGCGCTGGGAAAGCGGTTAAGGTGCGCCTGCTCGAGTCTACCGACGGAGAGGGAAATGTGCAGGATGAGCAACTGACTGAATACCCACCGCGCTTTGATTCAGGGTTTGGAAGAGGGCATTCTGGGATTGCAAAAGGGTGGGCGGCGCCTCCTGGTGGTGCCCCCAAGCCTGGGCTATGGGTCACAGGGCATCCCGAACCTGGTCCCCGCCAACAGCACGTTGATATTCGAGATGAAGCTACACCGGGTGAGATGGTGGCTCGGTGTTTGGGGAGGGGCAGAGGTTGTTGGTACCCTGCTTATGTTGGACTTTGTTGACAAATCCACTCCTTTCTCTCATATTCAGATTAAGTCTGGCAAGGATAATGGACCGGGCCTGGTACCTGTAGAGGCCTTGAGCTCTGCCTTCGACGGTCTTGACTGTGAAAGGTTTATACCAGTTACAGCCGCATTCTCCACCATACAGGGGTGTGCAACTACCTGTGTGACTTCTATTCACTCTCTGATCACCTCTGAAAATGGCTTAACTCCCGTTTTGATCTTCCCTCCTTTCAGCCACCTCCCCCTGACTGCAGACTCCGATTCTCAAACTGAGCAGTTAATTGTAAGCTGTCTGTTTTTCCCCAAACATGCTCTAAACTCAATGTGGCCCCAGTTTGGTGTATCTCTTTCAAGCTGACATCTCGGTCTTCCAGGACCCCACTGCCTCCAAGGGTGACCTGATGGCCCGTGTGGCGCGGGTGGGACAGCCCATTCTGCCACCTCTCATGGGGGCTACGTCCGCCCTGGCAAAACACAGTGACACCAGGATAGTGGTGGGTATTGGGGAAGTGTCCATAATTCACATAAACGGGCCCACCTTATCATTAGCCTATGATATGTTTCTAATCTGTGAGTCACAAGGACTGGGGCCCTTCCAGAGCCAATCAGCTTGCATCCGGGGCCTGTGACCCTGCCCCTGTACCTGCCCCTGTGTGGAAGTGACTTCCCATCAGATCTGATGTCCAGGATGGCAGGGACATAGGATCTTATGGAAGATGAGGGGGGCGACATTGTGTTGACCATTTAAATTCTTTGGTTGAGGTAGTTGGCACATCTCAGTGGCACAAGGGCAGGGTGCATTGCAGCTCTTTTTCCATTTGCGAAGCCTTAGCAGGGAACTTTTGCTTGCTGTCGCCTCATCTCCCCAGGATCCCAGCCTGAAAGGACAGGCTGCCCAGCTCTCCACGCAGCCCTTGGCCTCCTCACAAGGTGAGCTCTCACATATGCCCCTCCCCTACACTCCCTCAACCTGTACACATTCATCACTGTAGTCTGATCCTGGCTACTTCAAAGAGACTGTACTGTGAAATATATTGTGAACGCAAAACATGTTAAAGGATCAGAGCTGATCATTGCTGTTTCTGTTCTGCATCCTGTGGATTTGTTTGGAGTAATTTAATGGAAAGTGAACGAAGCTGAGGATATATCTGACAGGACTAAACGTTATTGAGCCAGAATGGTATGGGGTAGCTTATAAATAAATGGAAATGTTAATGAAGCTTACCCATTTGGCCATCCTGATTGGAAGTTATTTCTACATGTACTGGCAGTGACTTCCCACTCTCCAAATATGGCATCTGCATCCTCAGTGGCTCCGCCCCCTATGTCTGCCAACCCGCAGCCTGAATTTTCTGGTGCTAATCCTGCATTCCAGGTAAGATGACGGGTGTTCAGTGCCAAAGCCGCTGACCGCTCCCCTTCATTACAGTAGCAGTGCTGAGTTTTAGGACTGAAGCCTTGTTTATACTCAACGGATGCATTCTGTTGCGGACTCAGTCATGGAATGGCAGGTGTGAATCCAGTTCTGTTTATACGACAAACGTTGGCGCCTGCCTCACATGAACAGTAGCATCGGTCTGAAAAATATTTCCATTTCCATTTTACATTTTATTCATTTATTTTATCCAAAGCATCCTACGGTACAGGAAAGGGTTACAATGTCCCTGGGATTTCCATTTCAGTTTGCAGAATGCTGCTTCTTTTCATAACTTTTTGATCGATTTCACGCCAAAACTGGCACAAATTTTGGCGTCCTTGTTTTCTTTTAGGGGTGATTTGTATAGATATGGGTTTTTTTTTTAGTCTGAAGCCTCCACATCTCTGCTGTGCGTGTGCAACCGGCATGCGCAGGTCTGTGCAGACACAAAATCCGGTGGAATGCGTTTGGGGTAGCGGGTGACCATGTGGTTTTGGCTGATGATGAGAATTACATCACTCAAGTTTTGTGACTACTACTTCAGGCTGTGATATAAAGTCATCCATGTTAGATTATCATGACTTGCAGATTCAAACATGGGTATTTTGAAAAATCATTTTAGATGTTAAAAGAATGTTTCCTCCTAATCAGTCTACTGATTTGTGCACAGGTCACTTCCAGCTGTGCCCACTCTGCTCCGACGGACCCCCCATGCCCTCTGGGGGCTCAGATGCCCCCCACAGAAACTCTGCCATACCAGGGTAAGTACAGTGCCCACAAAGTCTTGGGACTCTCACTTAATTCATTAAAACGCTGTAAACTTATTGATTTTATAACAAAAAAATCATCACTTTTATTCATTTGTTTACAAAAAAATCACTTTAGAACCAGTAGCTTTAAGTAAAACATTCATCTGAAGTAGCTATAAATTTAAACCCAAATTATAGTTCTAAAAGAGCTGTTCGGAGCTGAGAAGTTAATTGACAAGCAGCCTCATTGGGTGCTTTTTAATTAACACCTTTGCAGTAACATAAAACACCAACGGTGCTTAGTAACCCTTTGGGAGGCAATGACTGATTGCAGTTAATAGCAAAATGGCCACAACAGAACTGAATGAGTTGGTCAAAAAACTGACAAAAAGAAAATGTGTGGAAAATAAGTGCAGATGTGTTAAACATCGCTCGTCATGGGATTTTTTTTTTTTTTTAATGAAACAAGTAAATTTGCAGCGTTTTTACAGAATTAAACGACCACCCCAAGATGGTCTGTGAACACTGCATATCGCTGTTCCATCACCTTCAGCCCCTTCAAGCAAAGACCTCTTTCCAGTAAACCATTCCGTTAAACCTAAAGATCAACGCCTCACCTGCCTACAGCTTGTGGTGTCACTTCTTTCTTGATGACTGAGGCCTGGCAACAGAACACAGAAATGCAACAGGCTGTCGGGAGAGTGAAAGACAGAATTGACCAATTGACCTCAAAGGTTTGTGATTTAAGAACCACTCTGGTTTGCTTACTGCTCAGTCTGGTTCTGTTCTGCTGTTTTTCAACCCAGTTTGTTGCTAGGTGGAGAGCCTTCAAAAGCAGGGAAGCCTGTTGCTAGGCATGCCTGCTGTTTCCTTGGAGACGCCTGCACTGCTGCACAGCATCCAGAAGATCATCCAGGTGATTATCACCACAACCCATGCCTGGAATGGTGAGGACGTCCCCTCGTAGGAATGAGCGATCAAGTGTCACCTTGAGACGTGCCTCTCCCCGTGTCTCATGAAGGAGAATGAAGGTCTGAAGAAGGATGTGTCTGAGAAGAACCTGCGTATCACAGAGCAGAACATGAAGATCGGGGAGCTGATCCACCAGAACCAGAGGCAGGTGAAACACATACACGCATACATATATTCCTGTAATTGTGGGGACTCTCCATTCATTTTTATTGGCATAACCCTAATCCTACCCCTAACTCGTACCCAGCCATAACCTTGACCATAAGTAATCAAACAAAATACAAGACTTTTTTAATATTGTACTTTTTTGATTGCAGTCCCAGACTTCTATAAAATTGAGTTTCTTCTTGTGGGGACTAAAAACAATGGTCTCCTCTATGTCAAAATAACAGGTTTTTACGGGCAGGTTTTGGGGTCAGTTAGCATCCATTATCTTTCAAGTGATTGATGTTAAGGGTCTTGCGCAAAGAATCACCCTCATCAGCAGGGGTGACTCCAGGATTTTTTAGGTGGGGGGGCCATAATCTATATAGAGCGGCCAACCTTACCAACAGCCAATTAAATGTTTTGAACCTGTGAGTGAGAGGGGAGGGAACACTCTGGGGGCCAGTCAATTTTCAGAGGGGCCAGTGCGCCATGGCCCCATCCCATGTGGCTCCACCCCTTGTATACAACCCTGTCTGCCAGCCACAGTACCGCTCTGAAATATCACCTCTTTATTCATACCTGATAGACCTGCATGGTCACTGGTGTGACTGTCCATACCTTCTCACTGATGCTCTCAAAGGTACCTGGAGCAGAACATTCTGCTACTGGAGGAGAGGAACGAGTCACTCCAGGTGGCCAGCGAACAGGATTGGGCATGCCTGCTGCAAGCTGAAAGGGACAAGGTAAAACGGGTGAGGGCAGCTCATGTCAGACACACGGGGCACTCGATACTCATGGTTTGTGTGTGTCTCCTGCTCGTCACTGCTGCCCAGGTGTGGTTGACAGGAGAGCTGGCATCCTCCACCTTACGCCTCTCTCAGCTGCAGCAGGAGGTCACAGTCCACCAGCAGAAATCTGCAGAGCTAGAGGCTAGGTTGAGCGCCGCCCTGCAGGACAACGATAGAAATGTGGCCCGGCTTGCCTCACTAGAGGTGCAGGTCATAGGTATGTGGAATTAAAAGCTGCACCTTGGCGGTCTCACGTCACGGAGTTCATGAGATCCCATGCCACCGTTTGCAGAGCTGAAAGACGGAGCGGCATTGACGCGAGCTCAGCACTGGGCCGAGAAACGGCGCCACCTGGAGGCGGAATGCAGGGTGCACGGCTTAGAGGCGGAGCTGCAGGGGCTGAGGGTGGACAGGTTGAGTCTGGAAAAGGTGTGCTGGGAATCATTTGGTCCGGCTCCTCCTTGAGTATGCATGTGTTGTGAGCTCCTGTAGCTTAACAAGTACCGCATTGTGCAAACAGTACAAAGACTGTGGGTTTGAATCCCAGGGAGCACACGCAAACTGTAATCTTCCTCTCAATTGTAAATTGCTTTGGGTAAAATTGTCTGATAAATGAATACAAGTAAATAAAGAAATAGTGATTCAGCCTGTGAAGGCATTTGTACCCTAACCCCCTCATTTGCTAGTACACCACTGGCCCTAGTGAACAAGAGTATGTAGGTCTGACCTCTCCTCTCTTCCTTGACCAGCAGGAGGCGTGTGATGAGTGCGAGCTGGTGGGGCAGTTACCGTGGCAGCAAGCGCAGGGGACGGAGCCCCGGAGACTGAGAGACACGGTACTCTCTCACATGGTCGTTTTTATCAAACTTTTTTTCCCTGACAAAACGACAAAAATGAATCTGAAATGTTGACTTCGTAGTAAGTTGGTGTATATACACACATTTGATCGCTGTCCCTGTGGCTCTGTCCCCCGCTTGGCTAGGTCAAATGTGTGATGAATAGTGTGTTTCGCACCCTGCGGGGGGAGTTTGACCCCCAGGAGACCTACAGAGGGCAGGCTGTGCTGGGGATTGTTGCTCATACCATCAAGGTACTGCCCAGAAACCCACCGGAAAGACGCCCCAGACAGCTGTTTTCCAGGGTTGGGGTCATTCAAGAATGCATTCATCAGTTTCAATCCAGATCAGGAAATGGAATTGGAGTTGGGATTGGAAAAAAAATATAGGTAACAGAACTGGAAATGAATTTGAATTCAGGGAGATTTAGAATTGAATTGATGAATGCATTCCGGAATGACCCCAACCCTGTTGCTTTCCCCTATCTCTTTGCTACAAGCTGTTTTCCTCTTTGAAACTGTTTCATGAGCTTTCTTTGGGTCATATCCCTTCATGACAATTTATTTGAGACCAGTACATTGTTTTCTTGTGTGGTCGAAGTGTCAAATATCTGTTCCCCCCTAGAGTGTCACACTGCAGGTTCTGGCTGACGCTCCCGTGTCACCAGATCAGCCTGAAATTGCTGGTGAGGAAGAGGAGAGACTAAAATCTTCTGGGGAGGTGCATCAACATGCAGAACATCAGGAATCCCTTGGCAGAGTCTGAATGGTGGAGAGGCAGGTGGAGAGACCGAGGAGAATTTGCAGGCCCCTCAGACGAGCAAGGGATGTGTCCAGGTGTTGGATGGGCAAAACCACCAATCAGAAGATGGGTGTGCTGCAGTGTCAACTGGAACGTGGGAAGAATAGCCAATACCAGACCTGACTGGAGTCATGGAGCCATGACATCAATAGCATTTGACCAATCAGGTCATATTCCCCCCCCCCCCCGGATCCAACCAATTGCATCTTCAGGATCCAGAGTATCATCACAATTGGAGGAATTTATAGAGGACCCTTCCTGGGGAGTCAATGGTGACCACAGCTTAAGTAGACCTGAGATATGTGCAAACAGTGAGCAGTATTAGGAGTGTGAAGCATTAATTATAAGTGATAACTAAGTGCGAAAGATGACACTTAAGAACATGGTAAATCACAGGCATTCACTGAAACCTCACTATATCAAACTATATCAGCAGTATGTCAAAGCAGTTGTCTCACGTGTCCTGTGGCTTTGCTCAGTATTTAAAAAGCATTAAAAAGATGGTCAAACTTTGGAAGTGGCCTTTCAAAGCTGGTTTTGTGGTATAATAGCTCAAGCCTGTGGGATGTTTAATTGAGGACCGTCGTTAAAAAAGCATTTCTGTGTAGCGGTGTTTGGCTAATGTCATCCCTTATTACCAGTACCATGTGCTTACTGTGGAAAATGTATCTGTATTGTTTTCATGTTTGTTAGTAAGGTTAATGAATCATGTCCAGTATGGCCACCAAAACAACACAGGAAAGAGTGCTGTACCGCAACAAACCACACAGAGACTTTATTCTGAAACCAATCACATGCATATCAATCAGGAGTCCATTTGCATATTTAATGAGAAGACAGAGTTCGGTATGATACCATCAAAGCATTCACCATCGGGTACTGTTTAAATAACCGACACGAGAGACGGACCACTTGGACACTTACGGCAATCTAACTTTTACTGTGATTAAATATTTAATTGCGGTTGAATGGTTTCCACAGGTATGCACCTGTGAAAATGTCTATGATACACTGACCAGAAACATCCTGCACCTTGAGCCATGGATGTGAAGCACACAGCTCAGAGGCGTTACACAAGCAAAATTCCTGCGAGTTCTGAGATGTGCAGAGGTGACAACAGCGGCTGTGTGGGAGAATTCGCCAGGCCAACAGCTGTGATGAACATCCAACAGGTAGTCAGCAGGGGGTGCCTTACTATCCCAGAAAGTTCAGGTGGGAAGTGCTCCACGGACCCTATGCTGCTGAGAAGGGGAGCACCACCCAGATCCAGGAGAGGCGAGGGCGGTGCCAGGAACCAGGCCACAGAATTCAGCAGGCCAGCAAAACCACAAAACCTTTATTAGGAAGCCTATCACTCACATTGACCAGTCAACAGGATTAATGCATGACAGGGGAAAGGCACGGGGTTTGAGAGCTTGCTGGGGGTCGTAATTCCATCTTTGGGTGAGCGGTTTCCCCATAGCAGAACTACAAGCAGCATGTGTGGGAAACATGTGACGCCCCCTAGTGGTGGTAGATGCGGACGCGCTGGGAGATGTGGCTGCGGCAGAGGGGGCAGCTCTGCAGGACATCGCTGCACGTCTGGCAGCAGCACACGTGGCCGCAAGGCAGGAAAACCACCTGGGACTGGGAAGACGCAAGCGAGAGAGAGACCAAGTCAACTAACAAGCAGAGAGCCCCATCGGATCCCTGGTCCTCAGGGAACACGCAAGCTGCATCCCTCACACTTTAATCACTTTATCAGTGTAATTATTCAGGCAATAATCAAAACAAAAATACAAATCCCAGGAAAGCCCTTTTGTGTTACGACCAAGGAAGAGGGTTACCGTAAAATAAATCGTAAAATGAACCATTTGCTGTATTTTTTTACCTCACTAGATGGTGCTGTCTGTTCATAAAAGGACTCGAAACATGTCCCAAAGCAAGCCAAAAGCACCATCTAATGGGGGTCAAAAATACCATAAATGGTTCATGAAGTGTCCTTTTGGTCATCGTTAATAATGTCAAACTCTGCTGTGGTTTCATGCTGGTGGGAATGTAGGCCCCATCTGGCATTACCTGAAGCTCCATGCATACAACACACTCCGAGCTCCCGGGTGCCTCATCCTGGGGCTTGGGGGCTGAGGGGACCACCGCCACCGCCTGGCCAGGGAGGCACGGAGGCACCTGGGTTTCTGGAGACAGGAGGGGGGCGCTGGGCACGAGGGAGCTGGCACCTGCATCTGCAGGCTGGGCAGCTGTAGGGTGGGAAGGCGAGTGAGCCCTGAGCCACACGAACATACCACCGCAATACGTATGGCCACCAGGAGAACAGGGAAGCTAGCATCTCCTTTGGCTGAGCTGGCGGGTAACTAGTGATTAACCAGTACCTTTAGTGGGAGAGACTTCCTGTGTTCGGCACCAGCTGAGAAGAGCCTTCTGGATCCCAGCCTCTCTGATTCCCAGCTGCAGTTGCAGATGCAGACATTACCAAGGTGTCAGAGAAGACGAGCAGGTACCACAGAAAAGCAACCAAACAGTAACATGCTCATCGTCGTAAACGTCGCCGACGCAGAGAGACGCAGGCAGCACCTTGGCCAGGTCGGCCACGGTCATGTGACGCAGGGCTTCGGCGGTCAGACGGTGGTGAGCGATCACCGGGAGGTAGTGCTCCGCGGACAGCTTGCACAGCAGAGACACCAGCTCCTGCTCCACTCCAGCCTCCTGGGGGTGCAGCGGAGGCGAGATCCGATGAGAGACGCACACGGGGTCACGTGGGATTAAGTGGTAAGTCGGTGTGAAAGAAGAAACAGGATTAGGGTTGGAGAGGCTAAATGCAATTATGCATCAGCAACACTATTCTAATAACACTGGATAGCTGTCTGGAATCAAAATCACTCTTTAACCAAGAAGCTAATGGTACTTCTAACTGAGCTGCAGAGTCATTTGCTCAATGAAAATATAATCAATCACATATAAATAGTCCCAAATCTGGGCATCTAAAAATACACATAACAACAGGTTAAGTCTGCCCTCTGGTGGAAGCTAAGAGAACACACTCCCTTTCACCATCAGACCATCAGTATGCCCAGGCAGCGCCGGACCGACCTGCATGCGCAGTGACAGCGGCTTGGCATCCAGGAGCCTCTGGTACTGAATCATCCAGTAGTTCTGCTGGTTGGACTCACTCTTCATCTCCAGCTCCGCCTGCCGGGCAGAAGCACTCGTCAATGACAGTGTTACCTTACGGCTGATGGGCAAAACTAAACATCCATCCAGACTTCGAGCCTCAGGGATCCTGGTGCGCGAAACATGGAATTCTACGTCAGGTGACAATCTAATTCTTTTACAGGAAATAAGTAAAAGCAGTTCCTGACTGACAGGATAATGCAGGACAATCCCACCCACTAGCCTCCGTGGCTTAGAATCCGTGTCCAGTCCACCTCCCTTCTCATCTGCTCATCCCTACATCTCAGTGCGGTCACTCCCCCCACTCACCAGGATGTGTCTGAGTTCTATCTCCCGCTGGTCCTTCTGTTTGAGAAGTTGCTGCAGCAGGTCCGTCAGAGCAACCCGCTGCTCACTCAGGATCTCCTGCACAGGCAGGCACGTGGACAGCGGTCAATCCCATAAACTGCCAGAGGGTGGCGCCCTTCCGGGCACCCTCTAAGCACACGAGCCAGGAAGGAGGCAATATCTCACAAGGGGCTAGCATGCTATGTTTGCTGGGCTATAAGGACAAGATCGACCACGGCTCCCAGGTGACGGGCACATGGGGCTGTGTGTATAGTCCAGTCTTGGGGGTTTGGAAACCCTCACCCGTGGTGAATCAGTCAGTTAATGTAATGATGGTACCCCTGTGTTCTGATGAAGAAGTGCAATGGAGCGAAGAAATAGCCAGTGATGGAGAGCAAAATGACACTCAGCTAAGCAGGGAACAGCAAATAAGGACAGTGTGGGGGCAGTTAGGTAGCACAGAGGTACATTACAAT
>JAABNX020000130.1:19931578-19952323 GCA_015163995.2 Mormyrus lacerda | reverse complement strand
GGAAACCGGAGTACCCGGAGGAAACCCCACGACGACACGGGGAGAACATGCAAACTCCACACACATGCGACCCAGGCAGAGACTCGAACCCGGGTCCCAGAGGCAACAGTGCTAACCACTGCACCACCATGTCGCCCTTTATGAAATATAGAAAATATGAAAAAAATTTTGAAATAAGCACATTTCACTAAGACAACCTTTAAAAAAATAATTACCACCTATAATGACATTATAGGTGCTTCTGGTCAAGCATGAATGGGATGGCTCTGAAAATCAAGCTCAAAAGGCACAGTGACCATCTCATTCATGTAATATGACATTCATCCATTCATCTGTTTTGTAAACTTGTCCTATGCCTAGTCTATAATTCAGTAATTCACAGGTGATGGCTAGCTATAAAATTTCCTCCATGCTGGACTCAACTCAACATGACCGACCACCATTTTTCATTATTATGCAAAATGTCCCTCCAGCACTTACTCTTCATGTTAAGCGTCTGCAGAAGGCGAAGATCCCCAATGGATTCTGGGAGAACCTTGATTTGGTTCTTTTCAGCATTAAGCACCTAGGATGACAAACAGGAGATCCTCCAATGATAACAAAGCAGCATGTCATCACAGTCACCTTCTTTACCGTTGAACAGTTCTGGCTGATGGAACCTGATGAGATTGCATTCGGACCTGCAACATCTTAAGTTGTCCAATGTCTTCTGGAAGTGATGTCAGATGGTTCTCATGGAGGTCCAGAACCTAGGAATATCAAAAAGATGAGCAGGTGATTAATAACTCTTCCATACCCTCTGAGGGAGACAGACACCTAGAATGTGTGTCTGTAAATCTATCACGCAACGTTTGAAACTAATAACCTAACCTTGAGACCCTTACATTACAGTAGATTTATTAATTGGAATGAACCATACCAATCAATTTATTTTAAAAGTGTTTAACTAGACCTATCAAATGAGAATTGTGAAAAAAAATACCTTGAATGAAATATGCATCTGGCAAGTAGGGAGCGTTGTGTTAGCATTAAACTGGCAAACCATAAAGTTATATTTTGTGTCTCATGAGGAAGGATTAGCTATTGTAGCCTCAACTAGCTACACAAATGTCTATACAAAGGTATGCGAGTCACCCTGGACTGTTCAGCTTAAACTTGAAGAGAATACCAATATCTGAAAAGTTCATATAAATAAAACGGGCTTGATCCCAAAGACCTTGAGGGTGGCCAGTGAGGTGATGGAACATCCTTTGGGCAGGAGAAATTTCAGTTCATTTCCATGAAGGATGAAGACCTGCATATAATGAGATGGTGTCAGAATATTAAAAACACACGGTGTGAAAATGAATCTCTAAACAGCCAGAGAAGACCACTTTTAAGCCACCAAACCAGTCGCTCTGTCCAAGGCCCTCTAACCTTACCTTCTTTTGTAGGACCTTACATATTGAAAGGGCTGTGGAAGGCACCTGAGGGAGGGTATACAAACAATATCAGGTAAGGCACTGACCTTTGACCCTAATCTACATTACTACATCGAGCCAATGAGGCAACAGGGTCACTAAACTAAAAGACCGGGGGTGTTTTTCAATATCAAAAATGCAAAGACCGTACTTGTGGTCTTGGCAAGATTGGTCTTGCTAACTTGCCTTCCGAGAATGAATTTGGGGTACAATGAATCATGGGATTGGTCTCCTTTGATGATGATGCAACTGATATACCCTTGATATCAAGGGCAAGAACAACATCCAGGAATCTTGAATATTGGAACTGGTATTTGGCAATGGAAGATAACATAAAAACAGTACACAAGAACACAAGTACGGTCAAGTCCACACATTGAGAAACACCCCTATACGTACAACAAGCAGCATTTACATGCTGTCCTTACAACTGAAACCCTGCCCTGAAATTAGGTTTGTAGACAGTATCAAGTAAACATCAATCTACAAACAGTGCGCCAAAATCTTATGCCTACAGTACAATACTAAGGATACTAACTTTCTTTGTGGTATGCTCTATGGATTTTTAATGCAGAAACTCAATCCACATCTATTATTTACAATAATACACATTGCACAATGACTCTTGCTTTAGAAAAGAGAGTCTACTATATTACACAGCTGGTCTGCTCACCTCTGTCAGCTCACAGGCCGATATGTCCAAGATATCGTCGGCCCCGGCCTCTTTAGACTTCAGAAAGAGAGAAAGTTTCAGTCCTATGCACCACGGGAGAGATCAGTTTTGTTTATGATGTAACATCAGCTGCCTCCATTAAGTAGGAAGACAGGGGGTAGGACTAGATTATTTTCATGGGAATGGGCACGGGGGGGAGGCTGTTAAATACAGGAAGCTGTATGAAGAGGAAAAACACAGACTGCCATCACTTTCTGTGTGCAGCATCTTTAATTAATAATTATGACTATAAAGTCTTGCTGTTCATCCATTTATCTATAAAGTTACAGGAAAATGTATTCTGCTAACTGCATTCCCCAGCCTGTGGAGTAAGCACGTGGTTTTGGTACCGGTCTGTCACCACCACAGACATTTTGTTTTGCAAGCTAATAACTTACAACCTATTTAACGGACCTGTTTCAAACTTTGCACAGGCGTTGTATCCGTGAAAAAATAAAACTGACACACTGCCCCAAAACTGAAGCAGCGCCATATAGTGATAACCAAAAAAAGGGGACAATTTTTGACACTTGATCCCGTCAGGAACATAACTCAATAACTATTTCATGGAGTTTTTTCCAAACTTCACGAGGCATTGTGTGGGGGCCAGAATGGAACTGATTAAAATCTGAAACAGATCACCCTAAAAAGGTAAGCAATGTCATTTAGTAGTAGCAATGGGGTGAAAACATAAAGTGAGTCATAAAGTATCTGATGAATCTTATTACTGATTCACCAAAATATTATATGGATGAACATCTACACCTGGTTTCATTTTCTGACGCATTGCCCCAAAAATGAAGCAGCAGTGCTGTGTGGTAGGACATGGCAGCCGTAAAAGACATGTAGTCTTGTGAATACAGTATCTCTAAAAGTATTGTATAAATCTTTTTCATTGTAGGAATAACAGACTGGAAGTGATAAAGCTTTGAGACAGGTCACCCAAAACTGAAGCAGCATCACAGCTTTTTTGTGATAGCACAAAAAAAGGGTAGTTTCAGACATTTGATTTGATTGATTGACGTTAAAGATCTGGACTGGTATGTTTATATTATATAGCTCTGGAAAAATTAAGAGACTACTCCATTTTTTTAGGGATCTGCATTTTTAAATCCTTTGGATCCTGGTTCGGCTAGCAGAATGCTCCACTGAGCAGCAGGTTGCTTCCGGGTTCAAAATTTGTAAGACAGCAGTGCACAAGAACAAGGTAAAGCAGGAGACACTGGGAATGACCAGAAACCACATATATTTTACACAGACCCATAAATGGAGAAACAAAAAAATGTGCCGTGGCCTAATTTTTTCCAGAACTGTATGTGTACACAGACAGACACACAGACAGACACACACACAGGTCCCTTATATTGCGTGACTGCCCAGTATTGAAAATTAACAACTCAATAACAAATCCTGCAAAGCAGACATAAATTAAACCTTTTCCCCCTACTGTAAGCCTTTTTGGATATAAATGTTAGTTAAATATAAATGAGTCACATGTACATCATGCGTACAGAAAAAAAAACTGTATATGGCCCTTCCAGATGTCCATATATATCAATGGTATTAAAACGTTCTTGACAGGGCCCCGCTGGGGCTAGTATATTTGATCCTAGTCTCCTTTAAGTTCCATTTTATAATTAATAAAACTGTATTGAACAGTTTTTAATTTACTGATTGGACTCAGCACCTTAAATTGATGAGTGTGTACATTATAAAAATCCTGCATACTTCACATACAGCAAATTGCTATATATTACACTACACTTTAAGCCACATTTTCCATGCTGACTCCTTCTTAAGTTCTGACGTCTCAGTAATGGAAGAGACATCACTCATTTAAGGAGCTTAACCAGCCAGTGTGGTGACAAAGATCATTTCGTTCACTCGAAATGTTTGCTGAAAATAAGGTATAGTTCACGAATGACATAATTTTCGTAAGATGTGGCAGTCACTAGTGCAGATGTGTAGGGCGAGGAGGCTCACCAGGCACAACTGATACTCCAGGCGTTTTTTAGAGTTGTCGCTGGGCTTCTTCTTACGGAAAAACAGCGGCATGTTGAGTTTAGATGCTGGAGCGTCTAAACCCCCGCAGTCTGTCCCCTCGGCGCCTCACCTCCGAGGGGTGTCACGGCGCTGGTGGAAAGGTTATATGTGTCACAACAACTGTTGAACCTTTTAAAGCAGAGGAGAAGACACTGACATATTTAACAAACAAACATAACTTAATCCCTATGGGTTTCCAGGGTCATGGGCGTAATTATGAAAGGATGGCCAACGTTTTAAGCTGATTCTTCTTTCACTGCGGAAGCCTTCACACATTTTTAAATATAAAGACATTAAAAAGGAAACAGTATGTTTATTGTATTCTCCTTAGGCTGGTAATGTAAATGCTAATGTTTTTTGTAAATGACAACGTAATGCCACCAAGCCCAGTCAGTTATCCAACAGCGATTGTTATCCAACAGCGATTGTTATCCTGTCCGTACCCGGACAAACGTGTCCGTGGCAAAATGTTTTGATTGAGAAAACCACTATGCAGGCTACCTTTTTAAATACCATGTCCGTGATTTTAAAAAATACGATATGATCTATATCTCCGTCTATATTCGCCATGGTGTTGCCACCCGAAAACAGACAGTGGACTGAGTATCGCAGCAAGTCAAGACCCAGGGTCCGAGTATCATAAGTCTTTCTGAGTCATCTGTTTTTATCGCAGTCGTGCAATATTTATTTCAGCTATACCCATTATTAGATGACGGCCAACAAAAACAAATAAATCAACTTCACAATTAACAACAAAAATACAACTAACTTAATGTTTTTATGTGGATGAATGTGAATGGTACTAACTGTGACAGATTTTTTTCTATTGAATTCAATTAATGAACAATGCAACGTTACCTCTTTCTGCTCTTCGTTAGTTGACAGATCCAGAAGACCCGGAAAAAACAATCTGAACTCTAAGAGCATACGGCCACCCCGGGCCTGCTATCAACCAGCACACCAATGGATTATTATTCAAGTTCCCGGAACGATCACCGGAAATACTGGAATTTGCTTCCTTCCTTCAGGTTTCTCACGTTTTCAGTATTGACACCGCGATATTATACGTCCCCGAACACCTTTGAACCACACACATCATGGATGCTCTCCATGGACGAAGTGCCACAAAAAAGATGGCGTCTTTGTTCTCGCGACATTTGCACACACGTAAAATACAGCAAGCCCGTACTGCCTTCCTTTCTTTTCGTAACACGCGGTGAAGGTGCAACTGTTTTCGGTCGTCCCGAATCCGGGTTCATCCGACACCCTCACCTGTCCTAAATTGGTCTGAGCTCAACTTCCACAGCGACACCATGCCTCCCAAGTTTGACCCGACTGAAGTTAAAATTGGTACGTGTAATTAATGTTGCAGTCATCTCACGGAATCTTTAGCACACGCTGCCGGGTGCTTGTTTAGCATTTTAATACTTGTAAATAAAACAAATAATCCTCTATAAATCGATGAATATTGCATTAGTAAGGTGACACGTTTGATTTGAATATTTGTGTGATAATCGGCGTTTCTGTATATGAATAATAGTTATATCGGATAATATGAGGCCTAACTTTAAGCACCAGGCCTTTAGTAGCTTACAAAATGCACATGATCCTAGTGGATCTAGCGGCTGTCTAACCACATCGGGGGGACCGGCTGCATGGCCGTTATACTCTCCGGAATAATCCCACGTGGGGCCAGAGCGGCCTGGTTTCATACGAGCGTGATCTAGCCTAGTTCTCGCAGTTAACCGGGAGCTGCAGTACTTCACAAACGTGGATGGCTAACCTGCTTTCTTGGCAAGCTTTCCACACACTGCCCAATCTATAAACGCAAAAGGCCTTTAACATTTACGAGGTTCATGCACAGTCGGTGTGTGTAGTGTGCTCTGAAAGGTAAGTGGACAACGGTGACCGTTCTTGGTGAGACTTGGATTTCTGATAACATTCCTATTTTACCAGGCAGCCGCATGGGAAAATAAATTGGCTCATGGAGACGCATTGATGCTTACAGTCACCACTGATTGTGGGAAATGTTAAAACTAAAATACCCTGCCCTGATCATTTAAAATGCACATTAAAAGTAGCCTCTAATATTAAAGCATAATTTGTACTTAAAGGTCTTAGTCATAGTTGGTAATGTACGGCATACAGAAGTTTGATGCTCACCACTGGATCTAACAACGCTTCACATTTTTGCTCCCTTCCACATGCACTGGATTAATCAATTTATCCTCCCCATTGTGTGATATAACTTAATTATGGAAGACATTCATAAGCAGTATTGTCTTTTAAATGTGGGATATAGCAATCAAGAGAATGAGTTTCAAAACTAGTCTGGCTGGTTAAATTTTAAGTTGCATGAACTTCTGAAGGTTGATTTCCAAACTTCCATATTACTAAAGTTATGGACATCGTGGAACTTTCTGAATTATGGGGGCTTCACCAGGTTCCTGTTATGCAGCCATAAGAGGGCTTGTATATTGGTGTGTTATGCTAGAACACAGGTATAACTAAAAGGCTGATTTTAGGCTAACACAAAATTCTACTGGTTCATTTTGATGTATGGAAGCCTGATGTCAAATGAAATGGTTGTTTTAGTTGGTCTATAATTTTATGTAGGGCCCCCTGTCCTGGGTTGTTCCCTGCCTCGTGTCCATAGCTTCTAGGATTGGCTCTGGACCCCCCACAACCCCAAGAAGGATAAGCAGTTTAGAAAATGGATGGATGTATTTAGGTCAAACAAAGTCCGAAGCAGCCGTTCTTGTGGGCACTTATATTTGTGAACCGGTCATGTTTGAATTGGTTGAGTTGGTTGTTCTTTTTGTAGAACGCAGGAGGAAGCTACAGTATATTGCAAAACTTTCAACTTGTCAAGTGATAGAATAGTGACTTTATTAATCCCCATGGGGAAATTCTCTCTTCACCTACCCAATCTTCTCTCCATGAGAGGGGCGCACGTGATTATTCTCCCGGGGCTCAAAATGGAGATGTAGCCGCTGAGCCCCACACTACCCTTGATGCCAGTTGCTCATCTGGAGATTTGACAGCCTATTGAGTTTCATGTTGCTACTGTTAATGTAAAACTACTTAGGTTGTATAATAGTGTTTCCCAAACCAGTCCTTGGGGACCTACAGACAGTCCACATTTTTACTTCCTCCCAGTGAACTGTCTGGGAGAGAGCAAAAGCATGGAATGTCTTTGGGCCTCCAAGGACCGGGTTGGGGAAAACCCTGCTATAGAACAACCGAGAAATGAGTTCAGGTAACTTAATGTGTTTTGTGTGTTCTGCAGTGTACATGAGGTGCACAGGAGGAGAAGTTGGTGCCACCTCAGCTCTGGCCCCCAAAATCGGACCCTTGGGTCTGGTAAGTGTGCCTGTTATAGCACCGTTGTGTGAGAGAAGGGGTTTGAGCTGATGTAGGTCAGCTGATGATGTCCCCCGCCACTATGCCTGTCTGCCAGTGATTGGCATATTCCAGTGGGGACACAAAGTAATTCAGCTCTAGGAAGCAGAGATGCTCAAAACAGTGGGCAGCTCTGTGCCGAAAGACCTGGAACAAGCCACCAACCCCGGAGATGCTGAACTTGTTCAATTTCTAGCTCTTGATCTTCTTACTAATATCAGATTCACGTGTCAAATTGAGGTTACTGAACAATGTGCCATTCCTTCCAGTCTCCCAAGAAAGTGGGTGACGACATCGCCAAGGCCACCGGTGACTGGAAGGGCCTAAGGATCACAGTGAAGCTGACCATTCAGAACAGGCAGGCTGCGGTATGTCCTCCGGGAGCCTGACCACCGTTTCGGCCCCCCACTGTGCAGTTTGACTGACGGATCTGTGTTCTCCCAACAGATCGAGGTGGTACCCTCTGCCTCAGCTCTGATCATCAAGGCCCTGAAGGAGCCTCCTCGTGACAGGAAGAAGGTCAAGAACAGTGAGTGCGATCCATTTCCCATAGCTGCTTATGAACTCCTTGGGCTACAATTGTATAATTTAACTTGTGTACCACTTGAGTGGAAGAATAGTCCCCCCGCCACTATACCTGCCTGCATGGTGACTGGTATGCTCCAGTGGGGGCCTGGATAGACCCAGCTCTAGGAAGCAGGGCTGCCCCAACTGATGGGCAACTCTGTGCCAAAAGGTCTGGAACATGCCTGCTCTGGTGGCCTAAACATGGCCCTTTGCATAGAGTTTAATGTATTTAGAGAATTGCCATTATGTCCATCATTCCGATGAATGTCCCCTGAACGCATGTGGTTGTCCCCCAGTCAAGCACAGTGGCAGTGTGACCTTCGACGAGATCATTAACATTGCTCGCCAGATGAGGAACCGGTCCATTGCCAGAGAGCTTTCTGGTAAGAATTGCTAGGGGTTTGGGGTTTGAAAAAAAGTTCAGTTCCTTAACTTATACAACCCACTAAAGTGCCATGTCTTAACATAATCAGGCTGAGTATAAGAATTATTGCCTGGCTGTTTCAGTAGGATAGATATTAAAATTACCTTGTATTTTTGTATAAGTTCACGCATGACTTAAATTTGACCTGTGGGCCAAAGAGCTTTCACTTGACTGCTGATGAACCACAAAAAAAGGAACCTGTTTGTGACTGACTTGAAGGCATGGTGTACTGTCCACAGGAACTGTGAAGGAGATTCTGGGCACTGCACAGTCTGTGGGCTGCACCATCGACGGCCGCCCCCCCCATGATGTCATTGACGATATTAACAGCGGCAGATTGGAGTGTCCTGTGAGTGGCCTTGCCGTGTTTTAGCTGCTCTGTTGTGCCACTCTTTTCTTTGGTTCATGTACGTGATTACCAATTAATTCTCTTCTTTCTTTGCAGGAGTAAACATGGAGGAATATAGGGGTGTGAAAATAAAGTTATGAACAGTTTCCTTAACTCTCCTTGTGTTGGTGTTTGCCATGGAGTGAATGCTGGTCCTGGTCTGCAGGGGCAGGGTATTGAGTGAATTATTAACTCTTACCAGTGGACACCCAAGTGATTTCGGTGAGCACTTTGCTCACATGTTGCAGTGAGCACAGGTATTATGTTAGTCCAGTGGTTCTCAGTCCTGTTCTGGTACCTCCCCCTGCCTTTTAAGGACCATGTTGGGCTGGAATGAAAACATTTTGGTGGGGTTGCCAGGAACAGGATTGTTAGTCTGAAGTGGTTCAGGGTGTAGTGCAGGGATAGACAACCCTGATCCTGGAGTGCCCATATCCAGCAGGTTTTCTGTCCTATCTGGTCTCTAATGAACCACACCGGGAAATCAGGCAGATAGTAACTCATTACGTATGAGAAATCCTGCTGGGTACCTGCACACCAGGACTAGGGTTGCCTACAGGATCTTACGTTGATTCAGATTTGCTAGTGTGCAATTGAAGCTTTGAGGGGTGGACATCATGGAAATTTAAGGTAGAAGTGGACTTGGTCTAATGCCCATAAGTGGGACGTGCACCCAACAGGTGCCGTTTTAATGACAGTTTTGCGTCAAGTTGGCTTGATCTAGATCCCTCAGGTTTGTCAGATTTGGGCTCCCATGACACATTTGCATTGTATGGATTTTGTAAATAGAGGGGAAAAAAAATCACATTTCCAAAAGTATCAAACTTTATTTAGTCATAAATACAAATTTAGGAAAAGCACCTTGAAGTTATGAGTAAAGTCCCTATGAACCACTGGTATCACAAATGGAGATCTTCAGTTATGTTTGGGTAAGGTTTTTTCCTCATTGAATTTCCAATCTGATTTTATAGTTTGCCTTGGTCTGTAAAAAACATAGCTGATCGTGATCCAGCCCCCATGGAGGCATCCGCACAGATCCCACACACTACTCCCAGTCTGTGCCGTTAGGAAATTCCCTGAGCTGTATGCCAATGTTAAACTATTTAATTCCAGCTACTCCCCAGGTTAAGGCAGTTGTACAAAAGGCTTTTGGTCCTTTTCCACTGGGCTGGAAACAAAGGTGGGTTCTTAGCCTTTTAGCTGCATTGTCAAAGCACCGATCATGGACACCATTTCAAATGTAGGTTTTGGCAGCTCCTTTGCCCCTCTGTATCCCAAACACATGATATTCAGGAAAAAAAAAAACGCTACACGTAAAGAACCTACATTCTGACCTACCAATTCGCTCATCCAAGTCAGGTGACTTTCTTATTCATTTGGAACTACTCCATCAGGTTGTAATAGTGGTTATTACCATCCATAACAGGTGAATGTCCAGCAACAGACAAGACAGCAGACTATATTGACATGTAACCGACCATCAATTCTCTACCTCCTCTTCATCTTCCTCCTCTTGTTCCTCATCCATACGCTCTTCCTCATCTTCATTGTCTTCCTCCTTGCCCTTGCCATTCTCTGCATCAACCTTCTTTTCTTTCTCTCTCTGCTTCTGCTCAGAGGCCACCTTCTTTCCTTTTTGGCTCTTCTTGAAGCCTGCCCGGAAAAATATGTGGTGCAATCAGTTTTTGAGGGGCCCAGCAAGGGGTACAGAGGTTAAAGTTTGGGGAATGAGACTAGTTTTAGCAGTAGGCTTGCTTTTGCCAAGGTTCAAAATACACAGCTAAATTCATGTCCAGCCCTTAACCCTCATCATAAATCCGATGCTCACCCTCCAAAGCTTCCTTCAGTGGTTGGAGAAACCGTTGAAACTCCATCTCCTCCATGGCAGCCATTACATCTGCTGCATTTAAGGTTTTCCTCTTGGCTTTCATGGCAAAGTTGTTGGCACTGATGCCATGTGAGACAGGGGAAGGAAGGAGATAAAAGAAAAAAAACTTAAGGTTATTTCACACAGTCTTTGTTTCCTTTGCAAAGGCAAATGCTGGACAATGAAAAAGTTACCATGAAGTGGCATAGAGCACGAAGACACTGGCAGCCTGAGAAATGGCCCTTCTGGCCTCTTTGGACACATTCACCCCTTCCGGCAGCTGGAGGAGCAGAAAGACAGTGACAGCGTCAAGGTGTGTTCATACACCTCAGGACAAAGTGACTATTTATGTCCGACGAATGCATTTCGGCTTGAACTTTCCATTCGACACTATAATACCCCTTTTGATAAAGTACGAACTGGCATGAGGATTCACAGAAATTCTATGTTCTCTTAAATTAAAATAAAAAAAAAACACAGGACTGACTCATGATAAAAATCTACTTGTGTAATACGTTTCCAGGGTCAGCTAATGTTAACCAAAATGGATAGTATGCTATGTTTTTAACATATGCATAATTTGTATTCAAGCGGATCGTATTAAAATTGCGGTCAAAAATGAAGTGGGGTCTCTCACCGCCTCTTTGATGATGCGGGTGATGACGGCGTTCGGAAGATTCAGGTCTTCTGGTCTCTCAGCCATGGTTTACTCCACAGTTTTCGCCACTAAAACTGACTAAAAAATAAGAAATATTGTATATTGGCTTAAGTGTGTGTATCAGATACACATATATGTCTGCTCTGCGAGGAGTGTACAAGCGGTGTAATCACCACGTTTTCTTTTTTTAACCGTGTTTAAATTACCGCCTAACTAACTACTCTACGGTGATACTTACGCCTCTACGGACGTAAGACAAATGTCCAAACAAAATTTCGACTTCTCTTCACTGTAACTCCGATCTACTCGAGTCGTGACCTTTCGCGCCCCGGCGCGCGTTCTGACCTTTCAACTTTCACCCTTGTCGCAAGTCAGTGGCAACAGGAATGTGTAAAAAAATCTGCGTAAAAACACATCCTGCGGTACTATTGTGCATTTCTAATTTTGAAATCGATCAAGTTAATCGGTATTGTTATTCAACATATAATTTTGTAAAACTGCGCTTGACGTGCTTGACTGTATCAATCGATCCCACAATGCAACTGCGGACAGCTGTGCGCATGCTCAGATCAAATGTCTCTGAAGGAGGCGCGCTTTTGCACGAGGCGTGTTTTACCGAATGTGGTCCGTATGACTTTAACCACGAAAAAAAGCATTTTCGTTAAAAAAAGTGTCGTTGAGTTTCGTTAAAAAAGAACGATATTAAGTTTATCTTTTATATTCTCTTTGTCTTTTACATTCTCGTTATAGAAAAGAATGTGAGCACAAATGCTTTCTGCCCAAACAAGCAGTTATGCATCCATAAATTGATTGATGTAATACAATTTCCCAATATCAATTTTGTTTGTGTTTCAGAAATGCATTTAGATTCTTTGATGGCTTGTTACCATTAATAAAAATTTCAAGATGTCATTTTGCTTGAAGTAAGATAGGGGTGATTGTTTGAAAGATTGGATTATTTGGTACAAATACTTAGTAATAACTTAGTTACTACTGAAGTACAAATCTTGAACAAATATAATCACTACTTGAGATAATGGATGCATCACGATTCGTTAATGATAAACAAGCACGAGATTAGTATTTTACTTGTCTTGTTCCTTCAGTAGTTCATGAAGGTTTACAGAATTACAAATAGTAACAAATATAGTAACTGCTTGAGATAAAACATGCATCATGATTTATTAATGATTTAGTGGCACGAGATCAGTATGTAACTAAGACATTGTTTGTGGTTAATTAATGCAGAATTAATGGTATAATACTACATTATTTGTGCCCTGTCAAGTGAAGTTTTACGGATTATTTTAATGGGCTAGGCATGTTGCTGTGCAGTCCAGATCTTCTGCCATATATAGATATTGGGATTGTCACACTGCAGTTATATACCTGGTTTCAGGTGCTAAGGTCCTGTTTCTTCGGATGAGCTGCTGCCATGTTCATGGTCATCTTCAGTAGCCATGGAGGAAATCATGTATAGTAAACCTTTAGGATTTTCTCAAAATCCTTTAGAGAACCCATACCGGATTTCAAACCTTCAGGCATGGCATCATTACTAGTACCTCCTGGACCTCAGTGCAGAAGAAGGGGAACCACTGGGCATGGCAAAATAACAGCCCCCAGCTGTCACCTCCCAGGAAAAGAGCTGCCAACTGTGAATCACTCTAGGAATGACCACAGCCCATGGCTTGGCAGATTCCAGTCTTTGTGCATGCAGAGTGGAACAATTTAGAGAATCCTAGAGAGCTGTAGAGAATAGAAGGGTCCATGATCTCAGCTCTACTCACCCTCAACACAGACACTTATCTAGCTTGGGAGCCTTGCTTTCACAGAATAAAAGCATCCCTTGCCTGTGCCCCAAGTTTGCTCACAGTACCCAGCTGTGTGTGGCCTCCCCACCATTATATAGCTTAAATATTTACATCTGAACTGTTTGCAAGCAAGAAACTGAATCCCTGTAATTCCAAGGAAAGAAAAGATCTGTCCTTTTGATCCAAACAGCCCACTGCATTATTTTTATTGCAGCAGAGAGTGGAACACTGTTGACTGTACTCATCTGCGGTCTTTCCTTATTGGTTTTCACAGTGTCTTATATACAAATGACTTGAGGTTGGTTTAATTACATTTGCTTAAGATTCAATTAAGACATTTTATGTTTATATTTTATTTTTCATGGGAACTGTGTGCTTTTCCATTCAGTCAATGGCAACAGAGTGATGTCATGCCGAATACACTAAGGGCATTTTAGTGCTTTTGGGTTTTTGCGAGATGTTTTGCTCATTTAGCTGTGTGCTCATCTGCACTGGGTCTTGTTGGAGATGCTGATGTAACCTCTACATCAAGCACAACTGTAAAAACTGCAGCGTTTACGCCTGTGTGGTCTTTATGAGCATTGTGGTTAATTTTCTTCATGTTGTGCAGCATGATGTGGGGAGAGCTCATGACTTTCCATGTGTCAAGTGATCACCAGTCTTTGTCATGATTAACATCACCTTCCCTCATTCCTGTGTCTGGGCTTATGTGTATTGTTTGCCTCTGCAGTAAGATCAGGACCCATGTGCGTCTCACAGGGTGCTGTAAAGGACTTTGGACAACTGCTGTGTGGTTTGGGTTTAGTTTTCCTTTCCCACTAAAAGAGCATTTTGCTTTTTTCCTTCTTTCCTGATGTAAATTACCCACAATTCTGTCAGACACACGCCATGTGTCTCCAGAGAGGAAACAAAATTTAAATTTGTCTGGACACCAATAACTATCTCCAGTGGTGGAGTTCTCTGACTTTACCGCATTCTCTTATATTTTAATAATATGGCCTTAAACTCCTGACACCCCCCCCCAAACCCACCATTATCACCTCTCACACTCCCCCTCCCCTTACAATCCAGACCTCCTGAGATCTGAGTCTCTCTCACTACTCATTTCTCATTTTTTTCACTTTCATCATCATGCACCTTATTGCCTCTGTATTTAAAGTCATTTATTATGTTCATAGTTTATTGTATGTCTATTGTGTGTCATCTGTTGTGTCAAATGTTACAACTGTTATATGTGTGCGCTGCTCCTCTATGCCTTTTAAATTGCTCCTCAGGGACAAATAAAGTTTTTCTGAATCGAATTGAATTAAAAACATAGAACAAATAAACTGAAGAAGATAAACTTTCTTATCAAACAATATAAGATGTTTATCATTGTAACTCCAGTATCCTGTGGTTATGATTCTGTTGGAATTTATGTTGTTGGGCTTGTGTTGGTTTGGTGGCTAGAATTATTTCCATCCTTTATATAAAATATACATTTTCCAGCCTCCTGTTTGAACTGTGCTACATTCAAAATGCATTTGTATTTCTCATATTTTTTTTCCAGTCTTATACCTTTGAAACGTCATTGTCTGTCTCCTGTACCATCAAGTTTTCAGCAGTTAGTCCAGTATGCCATAATCTGTGTTTTTAATGTAAATTATAAGGAATAATTTAGGGACTGTCCCCCAATTACATCAGTAATCTGCAAATCTTAAAAGACACTCTGCTTCATGTTTGCTAGCCAGTAAAGTACCCATCTGCTCAGATTAATCAAATTCAGGCATTTGAATAAGACTCCATTAACCCCTCAATTCTGGTTTCTGTAATGTAGTAATTCACGGTGATATCATTCCCTACAGCAACACAAGGTGTCACTAATGACCCTGGGAGAAAATATGGTGGGTGTAGGCTGGAGGGGTGAGACAAGTACCCCCTTCCTGCTTTTCAGTATAGTATTTGGATGTCAGGCTGACATTTCAGGTTATTACAGATTGACCATAGAATCACTTTTTGTAACCTCTCATCCTATTTAGGATCACAGGGGGTCTGGAGCCTATGAACACAAGGCAGGGAACAACCCAGGATAGAGCATCAACCCATTGCTGGGCGCACTCACACACCAGTCACTCACACACCAGTCACTCACCCGCCATTCACTCACACGCCAGTCACTCACACGCCAGTCACTCACCCGCCATTCACTCACACGTCATTCACTCACCCGCCATTCACTCACACGCCATTCACTCACACGCCATTCACACGTCATTCACTCACACGCCATTCACTCACACGCCATTCACACACAACTTGGTAACTCCAGTCAGCCTCAGCATATTTTTGCACCTTGGCAGAGATACAAACCCAGGTCCCGGAGGTGTGAGGCAACAGTGCTGAGCACTGTGTGCCGCCACATAGATACCAGAGAAGTTTGTTTTCTTGGCCAAAACTGGAAGCTCATTTGTGCCTGAGCACAAATAATTTGCAAGAAAACCTCACTAACATTATCTGTGAAAAAAAGTACACATAAAATGATTTAATTACATGCCTGCAATGTGCTGTGCTTACAGTTGGTGGAAAATGGTTTGATGTATTGGACACCAGATGTCAAAGTGGTTCCATCATTTTCTCTGTAATTTGTCTGAAGAAAATAAGTGCTTTTGTTCTGTGAAGAAAATCTATTTTATAATTTTAATTAAAGAAAGATTAATAATATGGAAAATTATTTGATATAGAGCCTCGACGCATTCCATGATAAAAGAAATTAATTAAATTTAAATCCATTTTGGCCTTTAAAAAAACCCCACAGTAGCTGCATTTGCCTTAACTTGGATAAAATGGGCTTTGATTATGAGTATTAATATAATAAAGAATAACATTAATCATAACTGACAAATTGGATTTCATTAGGCAAGGCATATTACATGTGTTGACCAACCAGAAGTATGGCCACATAAAAATGCAGACTCTTTCAGTTTTTGAAGAAACTTTGTTGCTTTTTTGACGTACTTCTGTGCCCAACAGGAGTCATTGTGCTGAAAAGTATGAATGAATTCTCACATCTGACTTTTGACCTCCCATGATATTTAATTAGTTGCCAGCACCGGTCAGTGGGGCCATTCAGCATTGTGCAATCCCATTGTGCAATGTTATTTTTTGAATAAGGCCATTGATGGTAGTGCAACTATCTCATAAAATCATTCATTCATTTTCCAACCCACTTCATCCTATTGGGTTGCGGGGGGTCCGGAGCCTATCCCAAAAGCAATGGGCACGAGGCTGGGAACAACCCTGGACAGGGGGCCACTCACACACTGTCACTGTTCAGTCAAACATGCACACCTACGGGCAATTTTTTAACTCCAATTAGCCTCAGCATGTCTTTGGACTGTGGGGGGGAAACCGGAGTACCCGGAGGAAACCCCACGACGACACAAGGAGAACATGCAACTCCACACACACGTAACCCAGGCAGAGATTCAAACCCAGGTCCCAGAGGTATGAAGCAACAGAGCTAACCACTGCACCACCATGTTACCCTCTCATAAAATCGTTATGTTATTCCAATAAAATAGGAGTGCCATTGCAGTCCATGTTGATGTTTTTTTCGGTGCCTGTTTCTCAGGGCTGATCCCATAGGAGTCACATCTTGGGTGGATGCACTAAAATTTTCCCCCATTTTCCACCAGGCACAGTTACTCTGCAGGTTATAAAGAGGCACTCAGAAGTAAACGCCATCCCTAAGTTTTATTCTTACCTCGTGAGACAGCCCCTACCCTTTTTTGATGTCTCTCTGACTTTGGGGACAGATCTGCAGCCCTAAAGTGAAATATCAAATTCCAGATTATTTTATATGTCACACTTGTGGAAAACAATGGAAACAAAACAATGGAAACAAGCCACATAAAAACATTCCATTAAATGTCCTCATTGACTTATTTGCAGCAGACAGAGGAGAAGTTTAGGAAAATGTGGGCAAGAATGGAGCCAGTTTTTAATGTAGCTGGAACAGAAAGGGCGTGGGATAATGTAGACACTGCGAGATAACTGCAGCTTCTGTCTATATGGAATTTAAAAGATGAATCACAGTGTTTAAAATAGAATGGCTTTCATTTAATGAAATGGTGAATTATTCGGTTATAGTGAAATACTAGATTTAAGTTCTACTTTTTTTGTCTCTCGGGCTGACCTCCTGAAAGTTCCATTAATCAAATTTGCTGTGTCGAATATGTGGCTCATTCAAAACAGGACAATTCGGTTTAAACATCGACGATGAGCGGGAATTTGTTAATAGATTTCTCCTGTTTGACTATTGTTTTTAAGCGGAAATAAAACTGTGAGAAATGGTAGTCAAGGTGACGCAAAGGTCAGACTTCTTCCTCCTGGAAAGAAAAATACAGCAACACATGGAGACACGAGATAAGGAACTTCAAGTATGGCTCTTTTAATGCTTTGTTTCACTTGTAAACTGTGAACGCAATTACACTTCTGTTAGCAATTTTCTGAATGTGAGATAAAAGCTTCCTAAAGCACTCTGTGTCCAATCCGCAGTTGCTCATGTTATTCTCGCGGCAGCTCCTGGCATACGTAGCCTCACCTGACCGGGATTTTCGATAAGAGGAAGTTTCCTGGCGTTTGTTTCGTCTGGATCAGCTGCCCACGTGAGTTTGTCTCCCTCCTTCATCTTGTCATATAAGTCTGACTCCTTTTGGTTAAGTGCATGTAGGATTATGGAAGGGATGGTGTGGTCAGTGGGTTAGCCTGCTGGTTCACATCCCAGGGTTGCCTGTGTGATGTCACTGTTGAGGCCTGTTGAGGCTGATCCTGCTTCCTCTCCACTGCATGTTGCTTCGCTAAAAGTGTCAAGTAAAACAATATAAACGAAATGAATCCTCAACAAAGACTTCATCTTTATTATCTGTTTTTCATTTGGACTTTGTTCGAATATTTCAACTGAGAATTCAAAAGAATATCAGGTTTAAGGTCTCTGGCAGGCTGTAGGTTGTCTTTGCTGGGTAAGGAGGTGTCGGTAGATAACCCCCCCGCCACCCCAGCTGTGGTTTTATGAAACGTTGATGTGCCTCCCTGGCCATCGTGGATGGATTGAGGGTGTAAGGTTTAATTCTGATGACCCTGGGTTTGACCTCGGCATCAGAAGGAGATGCCAAACGGAGACTCTACGCCTTGCCTTTTCCATCACTGCTGACGTCTGCATGTGAGCTTCGTAGAAAGCCGTCCATCTGCCATGAACAGCTGTTTTCACAATGGAAACCCCAGTGGACACCTCCCGTGGCTTGTGCTTCCTCTCACCAGCAGTATCCTATTGACTCTCTGTCTGTTCCACCTCACTCATTCAGATGGAACATACACGTGCTACATAAGTAGCCCATTCTGTCTGCAAATGAGAGGTATTCTGGTCATTAGTGCTCAACCAAGGCTTTTATTCATGGTTATATAACTGGAGAACGTTGGGTCTAGGCTACAGTAGCAGATCCATCTCGAACCTCAGTCAAATTCACCCAAACTTACATTTACTTATAACAATGTACAACTGAGGAATTACACTAAGGACCCCTGGAGTATTTAGGGTTACATTGTTGAAGGGCCCAACAACAATATGATTACTCTAGAAACCACAAGAATCGACCCCACAACCTCCTGGACATGAGATGAGATTCCTAACCTACTGGGCTATAGTCCCAAACTGGTCAGGGATGTTGAGGAGAAGAGACAGTAAAGATTGAGGCATGGCAACTGCTGCCGAAAACCTTCTATTTGAAATCCCACATCTGGCTTTAAAGCACGAAGTCACTCAGCCTCCGATGGCCCCCTGCTGACGTGGGGGCTGACGTGCAAACCTGCACACACCCTCTCCTCCAGGCCCGTGCAGGAATGCGGGGAAGGAGCTTTCTGTGAAATGGAGTGTAAACGTTACAGTCCTTGTGATGTAGTTGGAGATCCTGCTGATCCCCCATGCCCTACGCCCCCCTCACCCCGCCCCTCCCAGCCCCCTACCCTGCTCCCCAAGCCGCTTGGGTCCGCAGAAGGCCGGTCCAACATGGAACATTTGGCTTACGTGTGTCGCATTATGTTCTCTCCCCATATTCCTCTTCACACCATGGTTCTGAGAACAGATTGGTGTGCAGATACATGTACTGACAAGCTGATGTTTAACCCAAACAAACCAAAGCTTGTGCATTTACCTTGTTTGTCCATATTACAATGTACCTCCAACCCCCGCCCCACCCCTGAAATAATTTTAGGAATTTTAGAGCGTTATATTTTATTATATTCTATGCCCAAAGAGGCTGGATAGACTGCTTTCACATATACTAATCCAAAGAAAGGTAAAATGAGCTCACTCACATACCCACCTAAAGGAACACAAGCTCACTCACATACCCACCTAAAGGAACACGAGCTCACTCACATACCCACCTAAAGGAACACGAGCTCACTCACATACCCACCTAAAGGAACACGAGCTCACTCACATACCCACCTAAAGGAACATGAGCTCACTCACATACCCACCTAAAGGAACACGCACTGCGTATCACTGAGCTCATTTTATGTCACGTGACCCATTTTGTGTTTGTTTGTTTGTTGTTATACTCTGGCACCAGGCAGAACGAGGCATCGTGGCAGCAGCGAATAAAGATGGGGAATGACGGATTGAGTCAAAGTTGGTTTTTATAAAAAGACCTTTCAGTCCTTGTTTTGATTAGTTGTAGCCTTATAGAATCATTCCCACATAACACAGTAGACAGGGAGGCTCACACACAGTGGGTCATAATCAGGAGCGCGAACATTCACAGTAACAAAGACAAACGACTATTAACAGGACATATTCAAGGGCCGTATACATGGCCCATAGGCATGCTGGGATATGCAAATCCCACTGGTGCTACAATATTATTTGGTCAAAGTTTATGTTCATCCGTCACACATCCTGAAGACTTCCAGCAACTTCCCTGCCCCTGTACAAGGCCAGTGCTGTTCAATATGGCCACCACACCTGATTAGCACAATGAGACATATAATTCAGAAATTACTTCATATGTATTATGTATTTATACCCTGAACCCACCTGGCCGCACAATGGGGAATTTGTCATTTTGGGATGGGGGTGGCAGCAGCTGGAACAAGCAAGGGATGGGTTTTTTTTTTTAACACATTAGGCTCAGTGGAGGTTGGCTCTGTGGATGTAGGACACTCTGGTGGAAGCTGGAGATATGGGGCCACCATGACCCCCAAATGAGTTTCTGAACGGGGCCGATTGTCTGCTCAAGTGGGTTGGCCCAGCCACACCTGGACCTTAGTTTTCGGGCTCAAAAACCCTTGTCTGTAGGCTTTGGACAAGATGCACAGGTGTCTGTACTCTTTAAGCAAGACTCTGCTGTTCATGTTTTGGGGGGGGGGGGGGGG
>JAABNX020000130.1:19911417-19927852 GCA_015163995.2 Mormyrus lacerda | reverse complement strand
TGGTCAGTGGATGTATTGAGGTGGTCAGTGGATGTACCGAGATGGTCAGTGGATGTATTGAGGTGGTCAGTGGATGTACACTCAGTTGCTGGTATTTTCAAGATGTAGAAAGAACGACTTTCCATGAGCCTCATTTCTGGTATTGGAGAGATTCATTCGGGCTTTCCTGGAGCTGCTTGTTTGGTTCGGGCTGCTTGCATCACAACTTCCCAGAAAGGTCCTCATTAACATGCAAAAATGCACAATAAAATTCCCACCCCCGCCCCCCTGAATGTTTCACGATACTCTTTGTACACTTTGGAAGTTACTTTGTTCCTGGTAAAGGAGCCAAATGCCAGGAATGCTGTATTTTTCCAAACAAAATCCCACCACAAATGTGCAAATAAATTTCATTTGTCATAGCGAGCTGATTGTCAGAGGAAGAGGGGATAGTCATTAACTTTCACTCACATTGAACTCAAGCATTTAGATGGTCATTATTACGCATGAGCTGGAAATAGATTGGCGTTCTGTTCAAGCACATGCTCAGCCTACAGGTTGGAGGTAACAGTGTCCAAACCTCAGCCTCTGCACAAGTTATGACTAATGAGATCCTGCCCAGTATTCCCCAGGTGGGCAGTGGATTGACAGCAGCTGGCAGGAATCCAGCAGGACCTCTGGTATGGACCAGATGAAATACCCATTTTTTTTACTCTATTTTATAAAATTCCATTTTATAAAAATCCGTGACTGCAATGAAAAAACTAAAAATGCAAAAACTCTTGTATTTTTTATGTCAAGTTATGGTTAGGGCTGGATAGGGGTTAAGTTTGTCATAGTTAGCATTAGCATTAGGTTTGGTACGCTATCACTTACCTGCGATACCTAATATGATACGGTTTGGTACGCTATCACTTACCCACCTAATACACATAAGGGTGGACAGTCAAAAAGCCCCTTTTCTCAGTTTGTGCCAGCATAGCTTCTGTGTTTTTCCTCTTTGGGGAAGTAATTTCTTTTACAATTTGTGGAGCCCTTTTCATGAGCTAAAATGCCCATTACTTTTGATTTTCAGTGTTGCAGGCCTACAGTTATGAATCATAAATTACATTAAGGTGTCAACATACAATCCCCACAGAGACAAAATCATACACATATACATGTCCGTCCATTCATCATCTCCCTATTTTTGAACCGTCTAGCATCAATGAAACATCATCACCCGCGTGATTGCATTCATCAGGCAGGAACAAAGGGAAGCCAAAAAAGAACAACCATTCCGTAACAATGCATAGCGGATTTTCCCTGCCTCATTTTCCTCGTGCGACATTTACATCTCCCAGTATCTTCTCATTCCAAATACTGTTGAGGGAGCCATGTTAGTCACTACTGCAATGTTGCAGACCAGTGTCCTGTGTGCACACTTTGAATGCAAGATGGTTCCATAAGTATCTTCCACTAAAGAGGTGTGTCATGTGAATGCAATGTCTCGGGCTGCCAGAAGACGCCTTTGATGGAGCAAATGTTTACGGTACTTCAGAGACATGAGCCTATAGTGGAGTTTGGCTTCACTGGGCTGACCTAACTAACATGTGTAAAAGTAACATTTCCCATCAGGAAGTTAGATTTTCTTGCACTGAAAGAAAAAATATGTTATTATTTTCATTTGAATGGCTATGAATCAACGTCGCCAAATCGTGACCACTAAAGTGTTTCACTTTCCTGTGAAAACAAGTGGGATGAACTTGCGCTTCCTTGAATTTGCGGCAGGTGAAAATTGGGTCATAAACAATCCAGTGGGTTTTTGGGTGATAAACAAAAGAAGCGTGATGCTTTGGGTTTATTCAGCCGGTGGTGGGGGGCATAGGTGAGGCGGCATTAACCACAGCTGAGTTCTTCCTTTACAGACCATCAGAAGTGCTATCGGGGCGTTTGTGTTTCTCACCCCTGTGTCTCCCCTGTGCTCTGCCGCACAGTCTCTCTCTCTTTTTTTCGCTTGCCCCCCCCCCCAGTTGCTGACCTCACAGGAGGTTTCTCTATAAATGCGGGAGGCCTGGCTGGGAGTCTCTCAGTCAGGCTGAAGCAGGCTAGATTCATGTTTGACGTGTGCAGCGACGGTAGAGCAGGCAGGAGAACGCGACACTCCACCCCGGCACTAGCCAAAAAGACGCCGCAGTAACGAAACGGACAAACGAGTACCTGGCTTCCAATCACACGAGTACTGTCATCCTCCTTTATCAAGGACAGATCAGACATAGCAGCTGGAGTGCATTCTGGGATTTCAGACCTCCACATTCTTTCCCGGGCTTTTTTATGAAGATGTTTGCTCTGATGCTTTGGAGGCAGACTGGCTTCTGCACCTTGATCCTCCTGCTCTGTGCCATCTTGGAGGTGAGTATCGAAATGCCGTTGGTGACTTGTACCTGTTTCTCATTCTGGTCCAAAAGGCAGCATCTGTCAGGGTGATTGTAAGGTGAAACATTTTATAATTTTAGTTGTATTAAAGGAAAGGAGATGCTATAAATTAGACCCACACTAAATTCAAGTTGAAGGTGTAATAACCTGTTACCTGCATAGCTCTGTGAGTGAATCCAAATGTGTCTGTCAGTTTGATGAGGTAGCTCACAGAAGGGCAGTTCCTTAGATTCATGGGCTGTGCTGCTCTGGGATGGATGTTATCTCAGAAGTTCTCCTTCCATCCATCCCATTCATTTGCTTTTACCCCAAAATGCATATTTTTACTAATTCAGTCCAGATTCCTGCCTTTTAATAACAGTATGATTTGTTAACAGCAATAAAATAAAACATTATTTTAACTGCCATCCTTTGATGATGTCACACCCGGTGGTAGATCACATCTGGGTTGGGCGGTCCTCTTCAGAAAGTACCGGAATCACTTGCCGTGTGCTGGATGAGACGTCAAACATCTACTGACCAGCTAACTTCTTTCTTAAGTCATTAGACAATTGCTAAGTTTACCAGACCGTCCAAGGTTTACCCTTTTGTTCCTATGTGATTTTTTCTATAATGCCTTTGTAACAATCTATGTAAGAATGTGCGAGATGAGATCAGATTTGAGTAATATGGTCAATGACAGCTGATGATGAGCTAAATAACTGTGAACTTTGACCTTTCTCTATTCGGCTCCCCTATGGGCACACCGCTGACCCTGATGCCTGTCCTTCCCCGCTCCCCCCCACCCTAGGTGGATGGCACCTGCCCACAGCAGTGCTTGTGCCCCCCTGCCCCACCCGCCTGCCCGCCCGGAGTCAGCTGGGTCTTGGATGCTTGCGGCTGCTGCAGAGTCTGCGCCCGCCAGTTCAACCAGGACTGTGGCCCCAACCAGCCCTGCGACCACATCAAGGGCCTCCGCTGCCAGATGGGTGCCGGGGGGCTCCCGGGACGGGGGCTGTGCCGGGGTAAGAGCAGGGAGGGGCCTTCACATGATGATGTCACCTTCCCCATGACCTCATCTTAGGGACTGTAGCTGTGTGTGCAATTTCCCTTTGGAGAACCTCTCAGAGTCCAGGCTATGTAAACATATAACATGTCCTAGCTGCATGAAGTCTGATCCTGTGAGAACATGATTAAAACGCCTCGCTCCATTCCCCAAATCCCACAGCTGAAGCTCAGGGGCGCCCCTGTGAGTTTGACGGCCGCCTGTACCAGCATGGCGAGGACTTCGAGCCCAGCTGCCAGCATCAGTGCAGCTGCATGGACGGCGTGGTGGGCTGCATGCCCCTCTGCCCGCACCGCGTCTCCCTGCCCACCTGGCACTGTGCCCGTCCCCGCCTCGCCCGCCCCCCAGGCCGCTGCTGCGAGGAGTGGCTCTGCGATGACGACAATGTCATCACCGAGGAGCTCCCAGAGGTGTGGCGGGGGCCCTCATCGGCACCGAGGCCACACCCCGACCCCGCCAGCAACGAGCTGCTGGCGCCTGCGCCCTTGGAATTCAGTGCGAGAGCCCCCATACAAAGTGAGCTGGGCATGGATCCTATGGGTGTAGATTATACCTAATTATTATTATTTTTGAATTAATTGGTTGTTTTCGGGCCGGACAGTTAATAACATGCTGGTGCCCCCTAGTGTCTGTGAGTGTATGTGTCTGTGAGTGTATGTGTCTGTGAGTGTATGTGTCTGTGAGTGTAAGTGTCTGTGAGTGTATGTGTCTGTGTGTGTAGGTGAGTGTAAGTGTCTGTGTGTGTAGGTGTCTGTGAGTGTATGTGTCTGTGAGTGTATGTGTCTGTGTGTGTAGGTGTCTGTGTGTGTATGTGTCTGTGTGTGTAGGTGTCTGTGAGTGTATGTGTCTGTGAGTGTATGTATCTGTAAGTGTAGGTGTATCCCCACCTCCCCGTTCATGGCTCTCTCTGCCCTTATTGCCACAGACCCCCAATCCCATGCCCTGCTCGCCTCTGGCTGCTACCCTCAGATCACGGATTGGTCACCCTGCTCTGCCACTTGCGGGATGGGCGTGTCCAGCAGGGTGACCAATAACAACGTGGCATGCCGACTCATCAAAGAGACGCGCCTCTGCCAAGTCCGGCCGTGTGACATGGAGCTCATGCTGCCCCTCTGGGTAAGGGGCTCATCAGCACTTTAAACACATGGTAACTTTGTTTCAAATGTCAGATGTAATATTTATATTTATGCTATGAGTGAGCACACAGCGTAATCTTTAAGCACAAAAATACTGTCCCTCACTCTCACTCTACTCTTCCCTTTCATATTATCCCTCACTATTATTCTTCACTTCCTTTTCACACTGCCCTTCACTTTCACTCTGTTCTTCACTTTCACACTGCCCCTCACTTTCACTCTGTTCTTCACTTTCACACTGCCCCTCACTTTCACTCTGTTCTTCACTTTCACACTGCCCTTCACTTTCACTCTGTTCTTCACCTCACTTTCACACTGCCCCTCACTTTCACTCTGCTCTTCACTTTCACACTGCCCCTCACTTTCACTCTGTTCTTCACTTTCACACTGCCCCTCACTTTCACTCTGCTCTTCACTTTCACACTGCCCCTCACTTTCACTCTGTTCTTCACTTCACTTTCACACTGCCCCTCACTTTCACTCCACTCCTCAGTTTCACTGTGCCCCTTACTTTCACTTTCACTTTTCATTGACGGTATAAGAAAAGGGTTTAGACAATTTCTGGGAGAATCCCTGTCAAATTTGTCAAGCTCTGCATCACATCACTCATCACCTAGGCAGGCAGCTGGTTAATGGATTAACCAGCTAAGTTCTTTAAGTAGTAAAGAATTAACTAAAGTTTTATCTGAGCCTGCTGCTCTCACACAGGCGGGGAGGAAGTGTGAGCGGACAGTGAGGCCCCGGAAGCCCATCCGGCTAACGTTTGTGGGCTGCTCCACGGCACGGCAGTACCGGCCGCGGTCCTGCGGCTCCTGTGAGGACGGGCGCTGCTGCGTCCCCTCTGTCACCCGCACCATACGCCTCCACTTCCTCTGCCCCGGCTCCAAGAGTGGGGGCTTCACGAGAGATATCATGTGGATCCAGCAGTGTCGCTGCGATGTGGCCTGCCCTGGTCCCGCCCCCTCAGCCTCCCCCAGCCTTCCCAGCGACATTCACACCTTTGATTATTAAGACAGCCACTCTTCTTGAAGGTTCCACAATGGCTTGGGCTGGAACGGGCCTGGAAAGAATTGGATGTGACCCATCTCCTACCTGGGTTGAAGATTCTGTGTGTAGCTGCCCTCCAGTACTGAAGAGGGCACCCATCATTTGTGCTAATGACCCACGTTTCTTCCTTTTATGACATAGGCAGTCCTCATATTTCTGGGCAAAAAGCTCAAAAATATGCACACAATAATAATGATTATATGTATTAAAACTTTAGGGACTTATGTTAATGTGCTTGTTCTATGTTTGTATAATAAGATTCAAGAAAATTACAACTGAATTCCATCTGGGAGTAACAGTGAAATTCCGAGCTTTTTCAGTCATTGAATCACACCCCCCACACTAGGACTTTCCTATTCCCATTTTCTGGAAGGCAGGGCGTCTTCACCGCACAAAACTTATACCACATACATGTAGAAATTTACTTGTATATAAATTGTATATTTACCTTTGTACATACATTTTGTATATTTACCTCATACTTTCAAATGCTTTGGTTGGAATGAAAAGCAAAATGTGTTTCTGTGGGAATTCTCCTAACTTGTCGTGTTTTGTACAGTATTCACCTTTGGTGAAACATTCTTTGTTCTAGATTGCCTCATTTTTCGAGGGGCCCAAAATATTTATTTTTTTATTATTATTCTTTTGCAAAAAAATATTTTTAGGAATGTCTGTGTCAACATTTGTAATGGACAGAAATAGATGATGTATAGAAACCTTTAGGAGTCTGACTCATTTGTTTCAGCTAAAAACATCACACACATGCACACACACGTTAGTGTACTTTTCTAGATGTGGACATATCATTAATTTCTATGGGGAAAAACCCTAATCTCAATCAAGACACCCTTAACCCATACCCAACCTTAACCATAAGTAACCAAACAAAATACAAGACTTTTTTTCATTTTTATGTTTTTGATTGCAGTCACAGATCTTTATAAAATTGAGGTTACTCAAATAGGGACCTGAAATGTCTCCACAATAAGGAAGTTTTAGCCTTTATCACACTTTGGAGACAAAGGTGGTCTATAAAACCCACACACACACACACACACACACACACCAAACACAATGACCTTCTGATTTACCTTCTGCATTTACTACAGTCGTGACTGTTTTCATTGAGCATGAGGGGTAAAATAACATTAGTGAGCGGCTGGGCTAACAGCAGGCTCGTGTAACCAGACATCTCATTCAGACGCCATCTTCAGTTCTGTAAGTTATTGTTATGTTGATTCCCTCCCGTTTCTGGAGCAGATTCACATCCTATGATGTCACAGTTCTTTAGGTGGTCCCTGAAGCACACTAAAGCCACTAGACTCTGACGTATATCTCGAAGGATCCCCTAACCACTTTCAAGCTGTCTTTTCTTTTCAGACCTTTTAATACTACTAAAACAATCTATATGAATTTATTATATTATATTATTATATTATATGAATATATTATATAATAAAATTTTTAACACATTATAAAACATTATTACAGACATGTTCTACATGTGTTTTTCAAAATATTCTAGTAATGAATCGGCGTTCTCCGCTTATGTAACTAATCCATCTGACAATCCCTTACAGAAATCACATTTTACGTAAATCAGATCTATCTTCCTATACCATTCTGGATGCATTATAGCAAAAAACACATAACCCAAAAATATACTGGAAACATTTACCAAAGACCACATATTCAATAACTGGAAAGATACGTTGTAAACTTACTTGCAGGGCTTTTGCATTAGTGCACCATAACCTCTCATAAAAAGGTATCTCTGATGTTTTTTTTATGTAAGTCCTGATTTATGTAAATTGGTTTCATGTAAGTTGAGAGCTGCCTGTATTATTCAGGACAGGCTGCCAGTGCATCACAGGCTGCATACCCACTCATGTCATAATGACATGACTGCACACACATGGAGAGAACATGCAAACTCCACACACATGTGGAGAACATGCAAACTCCACACACATGAGGAGAACATGTAAACTCCACACACATGGAGAGAACATGCAAACTCCACACACATGTGAAGAACATGCAAACTCCACACACATGTAGAGAACATGCAAACTCCACACACATGTGGAGAACATGTAAACTCCACACACATGGAGAGAACATGCAAACTCCACACACATGGAGAGAACATGCAAACTCCACACACATGTGAAGAACATGCAAACTCCACACACATGTGAAGAACATGCAAACTCCACACACATGTAGAGAACATGTAAACTCCACACACATGAAGAGAACATGCAAACTCCACACACATGGAGAGAACATGCAAACTCCACCCATATAGAGAGAACATGCAAACTCCACACACACAAGGAGAACATGCAAACTCCACACAAAAAGAGAGAACATGCAAACTCCACACATATAGAGAGAACATGCAAACTTTACACACATAGAGAGAACATGCAAACTCCACACACACAGGGAGAACATGCAAACTCCACACATGCAGAGAACATGCAAACACCACAAACACGGAGAGAATATGCAAACACCACACACACAAGGAGAATATGCAAACTCCACGCAAAAAGAGAGAACATGCAAACACCACAAATACGGAGAGAACATGCAAACTCCACACACAAAGAGGTGCGATCTGAACCCTGAACCTGTGAGACATGGGGCCATAAAATGTATTATTTGATGTGTAAGTATAGCCAAATGAGGCTCTTCAACCTGTACCTTGGCAGTAGTTGTCTTCTATCACAGCATGGATGTTTTGCTCTGTAAGAACGTCAGTGCCTGTAAGACTAATGCACTTGCTCATGTATCAGCTTGGACACTGCACCCCTTTAACATGCTGGATGATTTGTTCTCCAACAGCACGGATGATGTAACAGAAACTCACGCTTATCTGGCTTTTATGACTTCCCTCATGCTTAGCTGAGCATCGACCTCACCGACCTCAGCCTCTGCTGTACTTCCTGACACGCCCGTGCATTTTGTGAATAGGGGGGGCAGGGGGTTTGAATCCATACCCAGCCTGCTGCGCCGCCGCCAGCACCTCAGCTCAGTCCCGCCATGACGCATGTGGGGTCCGGCCTGGTAAACATCGCAGCCGTCTCATAAATTCCTCACGGGTCACTCAGCCCACCCCGCCCAGCCTCTCTGCTCAGACCTATTACTCGCGGCTGGGTTCAGGACCAGATTATCCCGATTATTCGGGGGTTAGGGTTAGGGTTAGGGTTAGGGGGTGCTACGAAAGCTGGATACATAAGTGCCAGTAGCCCAGGCTTTTTGGGGGGGGGGATCAAGTTAGCCGATCTGTCAAGATTATCTTGACTCTACTGAAATTAGTTATTCATATAAAGGTGGAGGATTTTTTTTAATATATATTAAGTTCTCATTAATAATAATATCGCATTATTAGCTTTTCTATATGACTGATAGAATATGGAATGTGCAAATTTCTGAAATGCCATCACGAGACCCTGAATAACAAGCAGAGCGCTCCCTTCTGAAGTGAGACGGGGCTTCCAGATGAGCGGTGTGGATTGAAGGGGTGGGGACACACGTCGTGCTTTAAGTAAATCGCTCCTCGGGTGTCTCACAGAGCTCCGGCACAGTGTACATTGGCTCAGAAAGCAGACGGAAAGTCTCAGGTGCTGTGCGGTCTCACAGGGAGCCGCGAGTTTCGGCACCAGCCCGGGAGAGGAACAGGAAACGCGTAGGAAATGCAGGGGGGGGGTGGGTTGGCTTCTCGGGGAAGGCAAGAATGCTCTCTTGATAAAATTATTACATAATTTCTTAATAGATATATTGTTACCATTAGCCTTCAGTTACTTTATCCCTCAGTTTAATTTATAATACTAAATACATCAATTGAGGTTGCAGGGGGAACTAGGAGAGAAATTCCTGGAACATGTGGTTCTTGAGGTGTTTCTTGAAGCTGGAAGCACTATTTGCAGGTATATAACATGCATGTATAAAGGGTCATGCACACTATCTATATCAGGGGTGGGCAATGCATGCTGACTATACCAGGGGTGGGCATCTTATCCGTAAAGAGCCAGTGCGTATGCAGGTTCTGGGATAAACCCAGGTGTGAGCATTCTTCAGTCAATCAGTTTCTAATTAGGGAACTGCAGCGAAAACACGCATATCCGACTGTGTGGTGTTTCTGGATAAGATTGCCTACCCCTATTCTACACAGACCTCAATGAACAGAAATAGTGGTGAGAATGCTGCCCTCTGCTGGTCAAACATTAACTATTACAAAGGAGAAAGGAAAGCGTACATCTATCGCTTCAGTGGCCTATGAGGCAATTTCTCACCTGATTTCTGAGAACAGGCAATGGGAAAACAACTTCAGGCTCAGTGAGTTTCCAAGGTATGACAGTATGAGGTATCCCAATAGTATGAATACTTCCTGTGGTGATAGAGACAACAATAGCTTACGTAGGTTTGTCACCTCGTTCTTTTTTAGCCCCCTCTTATCCTTCTCTCTCAAACTTATCCAATTATTCATTCTCACTTTTTACTCACGCCCTCTTATGTTGGCCCCTCGTGCCCATATTTAATGCCTTTCTCTTAAATAGGGTATCAGATTCTGAAACCTAGTTCGGGGGAAGGAGGGGGGCTAAAAAAATAGCCATGCATAAAAAATAATAGCCAGAGAGAGATGCGATACTATCTTATTACTCTGTAGGAAAACAATCCGATTGAATCTCATCGTAAGAAAGTCTAGTCGTGTGTTTCAGAAATCACAGCAGCCAAAAGTCAATATATAATCATGTTAGATTTCTCCCTGTTTGATACAAATAATATTGTTGTCCCCGGGTACTTAGAGAAGATGTGCTCAGTGATTAAATCTCTATGTTCTGAAATTATACAATAAAACAAATAAATAACACAATAGGATGCCCTACACTGGGCAGTCTGAAGGATCAAGGCAAAGGTTTTGTCCGTATAGGTCGACGATCCCTGCACGTACCTCCTTCCAAAGTATACCTGAGATACCGTGTTTGGTAGGAGAACAACAATCAACGTAGGATTTAGATTTCGGGTTAAATACTGGCAAAGCTATAGCGCGTAACGGTTGAAATACAGTGAAAGCTGCTCTACGAGGCTGGAGTGTTGACCTGTATCTTGCAATGGTGATGAAGTGAGATCGTAATATTCAGATATTCCACTAGATGTCGCTCTATACTATCATTAGGTGCATTGTGTGCGGTAATTAAACAACCTAAACTTCTAGTTATGTTTTCCTGTAGTCGGTATTAGAACATAATAACCATACAAACGAGAGGAGACCATTCAGCCCATGAAGCTCGGTTGGAGAGAACTCAACTAATATCTTAACGTTGTTAAAATATTATCTAGCTCTAATTTCAAGGAATTCAAGGTTTTAGCGTACACTATACTAACAGGAAGACTATTCCATATTCTTACTACCCTCTCGGTAAATAAGTGCTTTCTCAAATCCAGTTTAAATGTTCTCCCGCTAATTTCCACCTCATCTATGGCCACGAGGACTTGTATTTCAACTAATATTGAAGTGACTCTCTGGTTGGACAGCATCCAGACTTGTTAGAATCTTATATACCTGAATCATATAAAAATATGAGAAATTAATTTGTAATGCATGGAAACATATACGTTTGTCATCAGTCATCGCTAACATTGAACAGTGCACAGTTTGGGCATATTGGCTGTCGTTTTGGCTTTCTAATGAGTACCATACCCATAAACCTATCGTAAGACGAAAATATCGCAAGGGGAAAATACATTTTAATACAGCACACCTAACCTAACAAACATCATAGCCTAGCCTATCTTAAATATGCGTAGAACACTTACATTAACCTATACAGTTGGGCAAAATCATTAACTCAAAGCTCAAATCCTTAACTAATTTATAACAAGGTGTTGAATATGTCATGTAATTTATTGAATAATCATATCCATCGTGAAGTCGAAATATTAATATTTTATTTAATATAATATTTAATTACATTAATATTTAAGACGTTTTATGGTTTAACAAAGGACGATTTTAGCAGATCACGTATGGAACACTACTTGGAAAACAAAAGATGCCTATTTTTCAGAACAATGTGCTCTAAGTGACAAACGCGTGCAAATCCTTTATAACTATTAATTAGTACGACTAGATCCGTGGTAGTGGTTTAACTGCGAGTGCTCCTTTTGTCCGCAGATATGCACCGTTAAGTTTTGAGTTCATTTCGTCTGGGACTTTGAATCACTATCAGCCTGCCTCGGGGTGAACTTCTTTCAGTTTCAGCACATCCAGTAAGGCAATTAAGAGCGGGTCAGAACATGCCTACCCCTAGTCAAAGCTAAGGACCCCCCCCCCCCTCCTCAGAGTACCCCAGCGATCTGGTTTGGTGATTAGGCGAAGCCTGCAGGTGTGCTGTGCTGTATGGTTATTGCACGTGTTCACTGAACTGTCAGACGAAAAGCTATGAATAACCCATTAATTAAGTGCTCGGGCAATAGTCCACACCAGGCAGGCCTGCAAATCATTCAGGCGCAGTACCGCTGTGTTTAAAAAGAAACCACTCCTTTGTTAAATGGAAGCGAGCTTCAGAGGAATGTTCAAAAACTCCTTAGGTCATGTATTAATTTCCATTTATTTTTATTACAAAACTCTGTACTTTAATGATTACAAAGTACTTAAAATAAATGAGTTTTCATCACAAAGCCAACTTAATGTAATTAATCTTTTTCAGGTCTTTGTATGTCAACGGCGAATTAACGAAAGGTACACCCTTTTTAACAATTACTGTCATTGTACTGACGTGAGATTGTAACTGATTAGCCCGATTCGGAGTTCCGACCACCACAGATATTGGTACATTGCAGAATAGCACGAAACGTACGGAGGATCTGCAGACACACACTTGAATAATTCGTGAGCTTAATTACATTTCTGTCTGCTGGACAAAAAAAAGAAACATTCTGAAATCATTTTATGGGCGTCCGCTGGTTTTTCATTCGTATTTTGAATACGGTATCTAGTTTTCCATTTTGCAACGTGAAAATGCATGTATAATTCATCTGTATACGTGCATTGATCATTGTTACTATAAATAAGGAAGTGTAACATTTAACAGTTAATTAAAATGTAATTCGAACCAACGGTTAAACCAATCAGAAAGGTACTGCGATACGGGTGTCAATAACACAACTAATAACCCCAGGTTCTGTCCTATTCTGCCGAGTCCCCGCGATCAGGATAAACAATTTGACGGAGGATGGACGTATTGATGGAAGGAATAATGGTAAATCATCAATAAAAAACTATATATGACTACACTTCTGAATATTGACGTGACGCCTGCGCAGTGGTTGACCTAGCGCTGAAAAAAAATAAAATGTAATAAAATAAAGATGTCCAACAAGAGTGAAATGGAATGTGATCTGGCTAGGGGTTATCAGGTGATCAGCGGTGATCACGACCTATTTAATTTAGACAAGCAGGATTTTTTTCTTAGAAGACATCGATCATCCTGTCAAGTGCCACGCCTACTTGACGTTCATTGGTTGAATCTCCGTTACATCATGGGCGAGTCCTTTAAAACTCTACTGCCCCTTTCACGCGAGCGCAAATCGGGAGTCGTTTTGCTGCGTAGAGGAGCAGTAGTTTGCACTTAACGCGTGTTGTCGAAAACAAAAGTCTGTTATTTGGAATTCTAGGACGCTGGCTTATAAACCTCTTTTTAATTCAGTAGATGACTGGCAATGAGACAAATCTAAGTGTGCGCCGAGTCATTATGTAATGATTTTTTTTCTCTGTGCGAGTAGTAGTTCAGTAGCAGTGGGTAAAAGCCGAAGCGGTTTTAGCGAGAAAAGAGGGCTTGTTTCCTCCACAGTTGTTCTTTAAGAGTTGAGCTCTTGGCCAGCGCGCTTGGACTGTGGGTTTTTTTTTTCGGAACTCCGTGGCACTTCGATTCGTCAAGACGGCCAGGTGAGCGTCTTTCCCTCGCGGGGAGCCCTGTCCACTGTCACTCTTACAACCTCTGCATTTCTTCGTCCGTCAAACCTGCCACTTCAACCAAAGCCTCCCTGTCCTTACGTCTGTGCAATGTTTACCCCATTCCAGGATCCCAGATGAGTAAATTGTCTGGGCTTGAGGAGTTGTTTCCGCCCGCCGTGCCTCATCCCACACTGGTCCTGGGAAAGCGAAATATCTCAATTTCACATTTGGGGGGAAAAAAGTACAATCACTCTGGAGGCTTGTGCGCCTGACTGCTAATTAGAAACAGTCGTTTTAATGAAATGGCGATGCGCTTACTTAGCTGTGCCCCTGAAGGCATTATTAAAAGTGACGGATGTGTGGCTCATCTAAGCTGCCAGCGACTTTCGCCGCGGTAATTGACGCTGTTCCGTCTAATTCTGCGGTAACTATTAACCTCCTTGCATTGCGACCTGTCTATAGGTCTCGCACATCTACTTATTTAAAATCACTTACTTAATTGCCTAATGCGAAACGGCATTAATAATTACCATGTTATTTCGAGTGATTTTTTTTTCCCTCTCCACTATTTTATTTTAACTTTCATTAATGCAGTGCCGAATATTTTCTCATAAAGGAAACTGGTCGATGTTTGAAACCTGGTGAATGTCAACGACAAATTTTGTCATGCGAAGTCGCCCGTCACCGAAAACGGTATTGGGAGATATAACAGAGAAAGCAGAGTAAATGATTGCATGCATTTTCTAATGACTGTCTAGCACTTGTGGGATTTCATTTAAAGAAGTGGCACGAAGCGGTGTGATGTCAGGTGGCTTCTTTCCCATGCTCGCAGAGACGATTTCAAGCTTTTCCGAAGCTAATGAGACAATTATGTAACCCCTGAAAGCGATGCTAAAATAAAACCACTTTAATTAGACTGGAATATTTCCCTGAAAACATAAAGGGGGCCTGCATTAAGTGAGACCAATTAAAACTGATTTAAAAAAATCCGAATCAAGTACTGAGGGTATGTGTGCTAATTTTTTTTTTAATATGAAGTCTACATATTTATTATTCCAACTTATTGGAACGTTTTCAGGAAACTACTTTGGGAAAGCTTTGTTTTTCTTGTCACTTCTGAAGGAGAGTCCATACATTGTTCAACTAAGTGAACTCTCTGGGGGGGGGTTACTAATGAAATGTAGGGAGGAAAAAAGTCTGTCTGGGCAAGCTGTTTGCACAGACCCTAAAATGAATGGTGTTCCTTGTGAAGAGTTGCAGCTGTCTGGATTGAGTCTGCTTGTGTTATGCCAGCAAGCTTATGTTAGGATGAAGAGACGGACGCAAGGCTAGGTGGTCTGCATAAAACCAGATTCCAAATGTCTGCGATGAATGAGTTACTGTGCGGGGCTGAGCAGAATGTCTACGGACAGCTAAAGCGGGCGGCTCAGCGCTTCAGTAACTGGATGTCGCTGATTGCTCGCTCTTTAAGCATACCCTTCAAACGAGGACATTGGTTGGGCTTCCGTGTGTGAGTGGTAATTACTGCGGATCGCAGTTCGTGCAGTACTGCAAGTGTGAGTACAGGGTCACCCCCGTCCATTTGCGTTGTAATGTCTGCTAGGTGAATAAGGGGAGCGCTGTTCCCGTTTGGTGGCCTTTAGTTTTCTGGGTGTGCTTTTAAAAAAGGGTCGTGCGAAAGAAAGTGAATCCCTACTGAATTTAATGGCAAGTGTGTCTGGCACTGAAACCCACAGATGCGTGTCAGTACCTCTCAGTATATGCATGTTATTATGGCTGTTTTAGTGGGACTGATTTTAGAGATGTACTTTTTGTTTAAAACTGGAGGAACCCAAACTAAATCCTTTATTGGGTGCGATGGTGATCTTGTATCTGTATACTCGAACCTTACGGAGCACCTTTTTGTGTGTCGGGCAAAAAATTAAATGTTAACCCTGTTCAGTCCATTGACCACTGGAGGACTTGTGAATGTATAATGCCGTGGTTTGCAATGGGAGGGTGAGTTTTAAAGATACTCAGATCTGTGTGGGTCACTAGTTCACACATGTCATTTTTGGAAACCTATGACATGGTCTAACAATATTCATCTTCTTGGATGTTGGTGCTTGAGCTAATTAAGGCCATGGATGTTGTTGGTTATCAGTCTTGTTTGCATACAAGTGATAAGAACTGAATAAATGTAAAGGAATGAGATGTTAATGGACTGAGATCTTTCAGGATCATCGCATCCTCATACACTGGTATGTGGTTATAACCAAAGTGTGTGTGTGTGTGTGTTTTTTTTTTTTTCCCCCAAGAATATTCAAGCAGCTGCAGTCAAATGTGAGTTATAGTATGTCAAAATAATATATGACTCTACGAGTCAAACAGAGTTGCAAGCTTTAGTGGAGCAGCTGTAGGGGCTTAGTGTCTGCGAGAACAGCAGCGCGTTTTTGTTCTCTGTAGAAAGAGGCTTTACTTCTGAGCCGGAGAATGTGCCGTCAGGATTTTGGTGCCGCGTGCTCCTCCAGGCTGTTTGTAAAGAGACATCTCCTGCATGAGGCCTGTCTCTAGTGATGAGGAGAATTCAGGTGAAGTGCGTGTGTGTTTGTTTATATTACATTGCAGTTAAAAACCAGTTGCTTTGTCGTGGGACCATTTTTGAAGTCCCCATAATCTGTCACTGCAATCAAAAAAACTAAAAATGCCAAAAGTCTTGTATTTTGTTTGTTTATTTATGGTTATGATTAGAGTTTTCCCCATAGAAATGAAGTGTCCCCACTAAGATACAATTACGTGTGTGTGTGTGTGTGTGTGTGTGTGTGTGTGTGTGTGTGTGTGTGTGTGTGTGTGTGGGGGGGGGGG
>JAABNX020000130.1:19886717-19905248 GCA_015163995.2 Mormyrus lacerda | reverse complement strand
CCCCCCAATATAATCGCAGGACATTTTCAGCCAGGCTTTTTATTCTCCCATATTCACTTATCCTCTCTCATGAATTACAAACTAAATAAAACATTTCAGAAGAGTGTAATATTGGAAATGAAACAGGAAACTGTTCCAAGTTTAGTCTTTAGCGTAGGAGTAAATCTGAACATACCCTGAAAGAAGGGGCGGGCTTTGGAGAGCAGGCTTTAACTCCATTGGATGTTTGTGCAGCCTGTTACTTCCCAACTCTTGGGTTCTGTTATGAGTCCAAATTCTGCTTTGTTTGGGCAGCAAACTTTAGTTTTTTTCCCCATGCTTGAAATCCTAAATATTTCTATCTATAAATACCTAAGTGACATGTTATGCAGGGTCATAATTGTTTTGTTATGATTTAATTATTGATTTAAGTGCATTTGGTGGGACCCCAAACCTCAGGTCATCCCATGGTCAAATGAAAAAATTAGATTTGGATGCTGACCTGAAACTGTTTAGTGAAGCTATTTAAGGCAATTCATCAAGCACCGTCACCATAAAATCGCTGAGATATCCCAGCAATTTGGCTGGGATATCCTTTATTCTGTTTTTTTTAAACACAAATTCTGATGGTCCGGCTAATAAAAGACATCAAGCACAAAGCCTGGACTTTGCTCCTCTCCTCTCTGCATCCTCTGGAAGCACTGAAGGTCAATCGGGCAAAGAAGCGGTGGGAACAGGATGGATTGTTCGTAGGCTTCCCTTAGAGCTAAAGAGCGTCCGCGCTCCTCTGCCTGGTCATCCTCCTGCAGGAGGCGACCTTGTTATTTTGTCTCATTTATGAGTCTCCCCTACCCAGGACGCCAATCGGTTATGTTCCCACAGCCCAGGCAGATGCAATTCACCATTTATATTCCCTACCTACTTCAATTTTTTTTTAAAGGGCAACAATTTCCAATGATGTGTTTGATCCTGGAAACATGTATCCATACTTGGAGGTTATGGTGCTTTAGAATCTAACGTCGTTATCAGCGTCATAATCATCACCAATGGCAACGACTTACAGTCTGTATTTTTCCAACAAACGAAGTGTATTGCAATGTTTTAGTGGCAACGAAGGAGCCGCTGGTCCCTTTCCGGAAATGAGTCCCTGTGCATTTGCTTAAACGCCAAGATGTCATTGATTATTTATTCTACCTCTGGGATTTTAAAAGCATCAGACAAACACATAAATGAATGCAAATGAAAGTAATTGCAATTATCTCGCTATCTTCGTTATACAAGGGGGCGAAAAAACGCCAGCACAATCTGTACTCCCCAGCACCACAAGTTTCTCTTTGCATTCAAACCAATCAAGGTTCATCTGCATATTACTAATTACCGTAGCTCAACATATTCCGAAGCCAATTAGCAGGTCACATGAATAGTTTCTCCACTGTGAGTTTTTATTTTTTTCGCTGGAAAGTTTGCAGGTGTATAGATTGCAATGCGCCTCATGAAAGTGAAAAGTTTGATATTTTTTTTCTTTTCTACATTCGCTAATTAATCAAATTAACACATGCAAATTAGCGTAATTGCAGCGAGCTTCCTCACCTCCTGTTGTGTGAAGACGGGGTAAAACAAAGCCATACAGAGCAGACGATTTGAAAAGGCGAGGCCGGAGCAGAAGCCGTTCGTCTTGTGCTTGCATCTCCCATCCTGCCAGGGAGATTTTTTTCTAGCTGTGAGACTGGGGGTGGGCATTGCAGAAACTTCCGGAGCTAGAGCAGGGAGTTGCGTGGCTTCGGCGGCCCGGCTTCCGAGAAGCCTTGATCGCTTGTGACTGACCCAAGCGTATGACATGGGGCTGCCAGGGGGAGAGGCGGGATTGAGGAGGTAGGCATCAAGGCTGGGGTCATGTTTAAGTAAAGATGGAACCTGCGTGGCACATACACAAATTTTAAGATCACAGGAATGGTCAGTGGCAGCGGTGGGATCTGGTCATAGGGACATGCACGACGCTCACAGTACGGTCCCCTCTCTGTGTGGCTCAGAGGGTTAGGATGCTGTACCTGCAATCAGAAGGGTCACTGCTTTGAATCATCCCAGTTGGGCCCCTGAGCAAAGGCCCCTTCCATCCCTCATTCCCCACCCCCCATTGCTCCAGAAACTAGTTAACCCTGCCCTCCCAAAAAAATGGTGTATCTCTTTGGATAGAAGTGTTTGGTAAATAAATAAAATGTAAATATGCTGAATGTGGGGCAGAGTAAATCATAGTAGATTCATGGCTCCACATTTCCTAATCTTCTCATTTGACCTTAAACCCTTATTTCCAGAAGTCTGGCACCAACAAAGAGAGTAGAAAATGAAAGCAGCTCCTATTCTGGTCAGCTGCTGGACTGAGAGCAAATTGAAAACCACCGTGTGACCACAGAACGGGATGTCCAACACACTCGGGATTGTTGCAAAATTTACTATTTAGCTTCAAGTTTGAAATGAAAACGAGATACACAGCAATTAAAAAAGACAAACAAAAAAAACTAAAGAGGCAAAACAAGTTCAACTACAGCAGGCGGGGGGAGGAATCTTTCCAATCAGAATGCTTTGAATAATTAAACTGATCAGCTTAATTAGCTCAATTAAGTTAATTTGACCACGGAACATGGCCATATGGCGAGAGGAAACAAAAGAGGGGAGAACTAATTAAAAGTAAAATAATGAGGATTTTAATTAACTAGTTCCCCAGACGTCAGCAAGCAGGGATCTGAAGCTGTAATTAAAAACTGCTGTAATGCTGGCAACAATTCTTTGCTGTTTTTAATAACTGCGAGGGCTCCATCCATCTAATTAAATCTGTAAATGAATTAGCAACACTGAGAGTCGCTGGCTGGCTTTACACCCCTCCCACGCCCCGCATCCCACCCACACCTCCCAATTAACCGTACACACAGAAACACACACACACACACACACGCAAACGCACGCACATACACCCCTCCCTCCAACATGGCCACCTACCTCATGGGCAACCTCTCCTGCAACAAGACAGTGAATGGACATTGCCCCCTAGAGGTTGAGGCTGGAATTTGTGAAGGGTCTGAGGCTGGAGAGGGCTGGTGGTGGTAGGCACAGGGCAAGGCCTCTGCCTGAGGCTGAGTGTTTGTTAGAAGGGGCCCCAATCCACTCGCCGTACGGCCCCCTTCCCTGCTTCCCTTGGAAAAGGGACTCTGAGGCTTGCGGTGAATTCTCACATCCACCCCCGCCAACAATCAGTGGGGCATCCCCATTAGCTTCCCATTCAATGAAGCCAACCCCATTCTGGCATAAACCAAAGCCAAATCAAACCTGGGAGCCAGCTGTGGCATCTCCAGTTCCTTAAACCAGGAGATGAACGAAATGCTTTCAAGTGTGCTGATTTTTTTATTAATTTTGCTTTCTCTCAAAAATCCAAACCAGTACAAACACACACACACATGCATGCGTGTGTGTGTGTGTTGCCACCCTGCTTTTCCAGGCTGACTATCTCACACACCTCCGGTGCCTGCGACAGATAATCCCGTAGCTCTTCCCAGATTCACAGTTGGCCTTTGTACTCCAGATTGCCGTGCAGATGCTACGCTAACGGCGTCGCGTGCCTGATTTGGGAGGGAAACTCGTCGAGTCTTAACTATACCCTCAGAAAAAAAAAAAACACGTCCGTCGCATGTCTTGCACGTCGGATGCCAGATAACACCACCAGAGCCTGTTCATGGCGGGGGTGGGGGGGGGCCTTCCATTTAGCTGTGTCGATGATAGGGGAATTCTCATTATCAAGTCTACCCTCAGCCAAAGCAGCTTTGGAACAGTTGTGTGAGTTACGCGCCCTTACATCGACGCACTGCGAGCGGATTAGCTAATTTCTGTCGGTGCCATCGTTCCGCCGCGGGGGCTGTTTATTTATGGGCGATGAAGTGCTGGTGACTTCATGGGATCGCCCTATGGTGGCTACCAGATGGGCAGGAATGTGTCCAGTGTGAGGACTTTGCTTTGGGAGTTTTTTTTTTTATAAACAAAGCTCTTACCACAGAATAGGGGTTAAATTTCTGATTAATCTCACTCTGATCCTCTAATGCAGAGTTTGGAGGGGGGGCACTGTGACATGATCCCTCGGTTTCTGGGGTGTTTCCTCGGTACCCCTGCCCCTAATCGCAGCACCTCCGCATTCTAATTGCAAAGTCCTTAATCGTACCTATTATTTAAAAAAAAAAAAACCCTCTGTATGCAATAGAACTGAGGCCATGAGCCAGTCATGTTTCTGGAAGTTTCTCTGGTGTCCAAAAAAAGAGGCCTTTCGAAAGCTGGTGCTCTAGGCCCTGTGTCGTCATCTTCTCGCTCGCATTTTGGAGGTCGGGCTCGGCTGCTGGCAGAGGAGAAGTTCACTCTCTGACTGACTCTTTTCGGTGCCGGACTCAAGAGCATCTGCTCTCATCTCTTATGAACTGCTTTGCATTACTTACCTGCATATGACCAGCACATCTACTAGTACAATTAATCGTTTCTCTCTGTTCCCGGTAATGTTAGCATGTTGGGGGTGGCGGGGGTGGTCAGGTTGACCTTGGGCCCCCAAACGTTTTTAATTCCTCTCCTCCGTTGACTTCTGGATTTTTTTCTTCCCATTAATATAAATAATACATTGCTATAAACCCTAGTCAGGCATCTTGGGGCAACTCAGCTATGAAAGGCGCTACATAAAAATAAATTTTAATTGATTTGACCCAGCTATTGGCATTTTATATAGGTTGAACATTTTATAAACTTACAGGAACCTAAAAATTAAAAATTAGCCGAGAGCCTAGTTCACTGTGCAGACATTTCATACAGATGTGTTAGCTTTCTGATTCTGGACCTTCCAGAATGAGTATTGCTAATGGAATTGGGAAAAACCAGTTGGCTGACTGTAGCCTGCTCTGTTGTACCAGAGAAATGAAGAGGACAAAATAATAGAAAAAAAAGATTTGGGAAGATGAATACAAATGACTATCAAAAATGTGCACTGCTTCAATTTCCTCTATCGCCATCTATCTTGGTGGTGTGAAATAGCTACTGTCTGCTAATATGTACCAGGGCAGTGCAGATGTGCATCCACAAATAGATGTCTTTGTGCTGAATCCCTCCAGGGTGGAGAGAGGGAGCTGCAAAATAAAAGGTGTTTTCATGGTATTATGTAAAAAGGTCAGTTCGCATGGTTTAATTCACAGATGTTCAAAAGATTCAGTGAAGTCTGTTGAAGTGAAATTGGCAGGGCTACACCCCCCCCCCCTCCCAGACACAGGGGAGAGCACTAGGACTCCATGGTGAAAAGCAAAGGCGCTATCTGGCCTGCTCGCTCTCCTCTGGTCGCCCTCCCTCGTCTCTGAGGCGCACCAGACCTGGCCCACAGACGTAATTAAGGAGACACCTGCCTCCTGTAACTCCTGCTCCTCTTTCACTGTCTCCTCCAGTAACGCAGTAATGCTTCACCTTCATGTTCCCGGGAGTCCCAAGAAGCTTCTGACCAGATCTGAGTACTGCTGCATGGCTAATATGTGCATGTGGGTGGGGTGTCGCTGTGAGAATTCGCAGGAAATTTCTGGGATATTTTTTTTTACCCTTTTTAGCTCTGTGGGGGGGGGGAGCAGGGTAGGAACAGAGACCGGAGGAGAGAGGGTCATAGAGCATCATCCTATGGACATTTTCCCCTCCTACTTGCAGGAACCATAGATCTGAATGTTTGTTGCTTGTGGATCATGTGACCAGTGACCATGTGACTGGGTTTACGCAAAGCAGTTTGAGCCCCATGCAAATGAGGGGAGCAGCTCCTCCATGCAAATAAGCAGAGCCCTGCTCGCTTCAGGCTTATCTGCATTGACTTTTATCTTTTATCGTTTTCATCTTCAAGCAGCTTTTGAGACCATGTCACAGCTCTTCCAGATCATTCTCTTCCTGCTGGCTTCCTGAAATCCCTCACATACGCACACATCTTTGTGGGGACTCTCCATTCATTTCTATGGGGAAAACTCTAATCCCAAAAATGACGACCTTAACCCCCACCCGGCCCTAACCCTAGTCATAAGTAACCAAACAAAATACAAGACTACTGGGATTTTGATTTTTTTCATTGCAGTTATAGATTTTTATAAAATTGAGCTGACTGAAAAAAATTCCCCACAAGGTCAAAATAACAGGTTTTTATCACTTGGTCATTTCGTCATTTGGTCCCCACAATGTAATCTAAGCATGCCCACACACACACACACACACACACACACACACACACACACACTTGGGAGCTGCTCAGTGCAGGCCCTCACCTAGAGATGCTGCCATTCCCTGTTATGCATCTTGTGCTTTTGCACCTTAAGTACTGTGAAACCCTGCCATTGTTATTTGCTGCTTGCAAGGTCACCTGCAGGGACCGGAGGAGACGCTTTACTTGGGAGGCTCCTCTTATCCACGAAAATCAATCATTTCACTTCCTCTAAAGCGCAGGTAATTTGGGGCCCCTAGGCAGCTGCCTGTTCTGCCTGGTGTGCAGCCAGCCTTGGCTGTTTGCATATCGCACTGGGGTCCTGCTGGAATGCTGCCACCGTATACCAGTGTATGGAAGGCATCACGATACAGCCCACTTGACTTTACTTGAGCCTGTGAACGTGTCATGAATTCAGAACCGTGACTCAACGTTTTGGGAACAGGTGAAATAAAATGTCAAAATCTGTAATTCTGGATGAAATGGAAAAACACACAAATAACCCTGAGCTGTTTAAAATCCTTCGAACAACCATGTAGCAAGATGAGGAACTTGGATGGGCTGCAGGAGTGCGGCTCAGTGTATTCAGCCTTTGCTTGTGATTGGAAGGTTGCTGGTCTTGAATTGTCGCACCTGTGCTGGGCCCTTGACTAAGGTCCTGTATATATATTCCAATGTACTTGTGCAAATGACAAATAAATAATCATCATCATCAGTGAGGCATCAGGGGTACTCCCTGGATGGATTAATCAGTCTATTGCAGGCTAAACACACACTATTGGCAATTTAGAGATGTAAGTTCACCTAACTGCTTGTCTTTGAACGGCAAGCAATGTAAAAAAAAAAAAACATGTAAGCACATGGGAGTGGAACAAAAGGCTTCCTCAATGCACTAGCTCATGGGAGTTTTACTTACACAAGTATTCTGAGGGCAGAGTGAAAAATGATTGGTTCAGAGAGATAACCAATCCGATTTTAGAGGAGGTGGGCCCAAGCAGGTAGAAGAGGCAGGACCAACCAATCAGATGTCTCCAAGCTGACCCTACACAACATTATTTGATGCATAAATAAATCTGACTTGAGAGCCCTTTCACTCTGTAGCACAGCGGTGGGCAATCTTATCCAGTATGTGAGTTTTTGCTGCAACTCCCTAATAAGATTACTAAATGGAGGACTGATTAGTTGAAGAGTCTGCACACCTGAGTTTGTACAGCTGACCTAAAGGTTATCCCAAACACCTGCACATATACTGGCCTTTTGTGGGAGTGATTGCCCACCCCTGCTGTAACAACATCGGTTGTTTTCCATCAAAGCATGGACATTTTGCCCTGCGAGAACATCAGTCGCTTCTTCCTGTAACAGAAAACTGCATTCATGCGACAGCTTGGAAGTTTCATTCTCCAACAGCACGGACACTTTGCCCTGTGACAGGAAGTACACATCATCTCAGAACAGTCTGATGCTTTTTCTGGGAACAGAGAGTGCGATGCGAAAGAGCTGGAATTCATCTTCATTTATATCAATAATATCAATGTGTCCCACTGTCAAGTACGGCAGCAGACACAAAACTTCATTTAGATCCTGCTGTGAGAGCATCTTCAAGAAACTTGGAGTGGAAAGAAGAGTAGATAAAGAGCTAGACTTGGTCTGCTGTTGTCCTTCTGAGGGGGCAGATGCAAAATTACCTCTTTAGTCTCCAGCAAAGGTAACCAGGGAGGAATACTACCCAATCACCATCAGATCTTTAAGGGAGTATACTAAGTCAATACTGATGACTGTTATACTGTGAGAATTTATTCAAGAACACGGGACTGCAAATGGAAACTGCCTGGGGATCCGTTTAAATCAGAACCAGAATATAAAAAAAAACATTCTTAACACAAAGAGTAGTGGGGGGGTTGGAATGGGATGCTAATGCAGTGCTAGATAAAATCAGATATTAATACATGCTTATTAAATACAGAAGAGCTGGGCTTCATCTGGTTTGCAGCACTTTATTATTTATTTTTTTTTTACTTATGGGCTGGCACTGGCTCTCTCCTGCCAAATGTGACCTTCAGTGTTTTGAAGAGCCAGTCAGCATTCAGAAAATGAAATTCTCACCTGAGGTGGCTTATGCCATTTAAACCGAGAAATTCCAAGCTGGGTACCAACATAAAGACCAGGGTCCCGCCCAGAGACGGGACACGCAAAGAAGGTGACAACAGCCCAGGGGGGCAGGGTTTTGTTAAGCTGTTAAAAAGGCAAAATAACTGTTCGTTTTGGAGAAACTGGAGGTTAAGGGTCTTATTTAAGGACCCGATAGTGAAATCACGTTACTAATAGTAGAATTTAAACTGGCAACCTTCTGATCGCAGACATGGCATGAGCCGCACAGTGAGGGGACCGTGTCGGACCAGCCATCAGACCTAAACTCCGTTACTCATAATCTCCAATTTTCCTGCCTCATTTCATCACAGCCCAGCCCCCCCCCCCCACTGCTGATCTCGCCTGAGGGGAGGGGAGGTCAGGCCAGCTACCCCCTTTTCTCCAGCCCCCTTAACCCCAAAAAAAACGACAATAATAGCAATAATAATTTTAGGGGCCAAAGTGACCTTTAAAAACTTTCTCAAGGGCATTTTTAGCACCGTTCCCGGCAGATTTATGACAAGTGTTGTCGGCTTTATGTTATTTCCTCCAGAAGTATAAAGTACCGTGTTCTGCCCGGGTCTGTGTTTCTCTCCCGGAAAGATGGCTTCCAGATCCTCCCTGTTGTTTAACGCCTCTGTTTGTTTTGTCTCTGTTTCACTTGCGCTGCAGTTTGTTTTGCTTTCGGTGATGTCTGCCTTGCTCGAGGGACACCAGCAGGACTTGGGTGGCTTTGAGCTCTGCCCCTTTGATGACCTGCTTCCCCGGCCAGGCACCTGGTCTCCAGATGAGCTCCAAAAGGACTTTGTTGGGGCAGAGGTTTTGCCCTCTGGAACCACCCAGAATGGGGCTTGGTGAGGCTGAGCGGTTGTAGCCTCTCTCGATACACTGAGGCCCTCATATTCACTTGCCATAATTGGACAAGCACATTGTATCCATATAGTCATTTAGTCATTTGATTTGTGGTTTTATAAATATATGTGCCATTGTTTTTCAGTTGTACTGAATATATCATGAAGATTCAAGTTTTTCTTTGCTTTTATTGTATTGTATGGTTTTGTATTTTATTCTTTTGAGAATGTTTTTATCTTTCTTTGTGCTCCTCTCATGACAAAGAGAGAACACAGGGAATACAGATGACAACTTACTGTTTTGGCTTAACTCCGGTGTATCTACAGTGATGCTATCAATATGCATTGTCCCTGTCAAAGAAACCAATAAAGGAACAAGCAAACAGGTTCTACTCCTGTGTTCAAACCCAAAACACGGTGAGAAACACATTCAGCAAGAAGAAACACCAAAGCCAGGGTTGACCGCGTCTTTAGGCGTGTCTGTCATACCGTCATATAAGGAGAGAGGAAGGTTAAGGACGGGTACAGTACACACACACACACACACACACAGTGCTGTACAATGGCAAACCATAAAAAAGCTTGTTAAAACCTGAGTTGGGGGGGGGGCGGCTCCCCAGTCGAAATAAAGCATTAGAGCATTGTTTCCCAGTCCAGTCCTCAGGGACCTCCATACAGTCCATGTTTTTATCCCTCCCAGACAGTCCACATACCTCCCGGGAGCTGGGTGGGAGTAAAAACGTGGATTGTCTGCGGGTCCCCGAGGACTGGACTGGGAGACACTGCATTAGAGTAACAGCAGTATACGTCCTTCACTTTCTCCTTGTTCCCTATTAATTTGCTTCTTTTCCCAGATTGCCAACTTCTCATCTGGGCGACCCAGAGCTCCAGGTGAGCATGATGTGGGGGGGGGGGGGAGAGAGTGGGGGGCTGTGTTAAAAGCAGAATGTGAGCAGCTTGGAGGAGCTATGGGCCTGCACTCCCAGTCATGGGAGCTAATTGGCCATAAATGGGTCCATCTGGTTCTGCTTGGAGGCGGCAAACATGGCGTCCAATCTGACCCCCCTCCCCCCCCCAGGAATCCCACAGCCCGCTGCGGCATCTCCCAGACATTATGTGACCGTTTCACGACTGGTGTATCTTCACTCATCTTCCTCCTCCTCCTCTTCTTCCTCTTCCATGGAGATCATTATTCACGGACCATTAGTGAGACAGAATCCGGTTCCCTCCCCCCGGCATCGGACTCATTCTGGCCCAGCCTGGCCCACTTTTGGCCCAGCCTCCGGCTCCACGCCACAAGAAACAATTTGCTTCTCCGGTAAAAAGAGCATAGCATGGGACCCCTGTCCCCCCCACCTCTGTAGAGCACTGGTACAAATGAGGTGCATCCTACTGTGGGGTTCAATGTGTCACATTAGCTCACATTCCCTGGGGTGGGGGGGGGCGTCAAGCCCTGCTTCTCTCTTCTCTCTCCCCGCCCATCAACAGCCGCCTGCCGGGCAAGCAGGGGCCCCCGGAAGGCTCTGAGCCGGCGGAGCCCCTCCCCCGATTGCACCAAGGCCCTCGCCAGTGTGTCTGTGGGCTGCCGCTTCTCTGGACTCCGTGTGCTGAGCGACGGGTGAGAATATGAGCGATTGGCTGACTCTGGGTTGGCGGGGGGGGGGTAGGTTTGAGGGCTAAGATGACATGAGGATGATGGGCTGTTCGAACATGGGCGGGTCGCCGTGGAAACAACACGCAGAGGAACCGAGCCCTGGGATCTGGCAGCAGGACAATGATGAGGAGTTGGGGGGTTGGGGAGGGACAAGGGCCCACACACGTTCTGACTGGAGGAGCCCAGAGCCTGCGGGGGGGCAGATGGGGGTGGTGGGGGGGGTTGAGTTCCTCACAGATTGCATGTGTTTTCTTTACCAGGGCGGCGCAATCAGGTTTTGCGTGTTTGCTCAGCTTGTTAATCAGCGTGCGTGCGATTACAGCGGAGAGCTGCAGATCAGGCCTGGGGAGCCCAGCCAAGTACACCCCCCCCCCATGCCGCCATGGTGATATGGACCCATCTTAAAGGAACCCCATTTTTTTGGGAAGCCTGCTTGTTCTGATACCATGTGTTTAACCAGAACTTCAGGAGGAATGCTTTGGCACGTTTTTTTGTCTTCCTGTCAAGATCATCATATATCTATTTATGTACATGTTCTTCATTGCAGGCAACTTGATATATACTTTTCCATTTGACTTTTACCAGTTCACGTAGCCATGGACATTCTTTGCGCCGGCCTGAGGAATACCATGTGGATCCCATATCTGCCATGATGTGTTTTTTGCTCGCAAGTTTGGTTCCGTAAATGTTTTGCCAGCTGCTTCTCCAGCCCCTCTGCTCTTTACAAACAAAGACCTCTTCTTTGATTTCCTGGTTCGTTTTTTTGCAAATTCATGCCAGCTTCCTGTCTGAGTCACTTCCCAGAGCTTTTGATTGGTTAATGATAAGTCAAGCACACCCTTTGCCACTGGGAATTCAGGTTCTAGATGCTAAAAAAATGGTCAAAAATTTTCGATAAACAAATGACACCTTATGAAGGGACATCAATACGGCCTACAAACAGTGAGAGGAGTTATTGGTCTGTTCCTGCATGGCCCACGATCCTTAGCAGCCTCATGAGAGTAAGCAGCCCACATCTGACAGCCAAACGCTGCTCATTTTAGAACAGAACAGAAAAGGCCCAGAAGGGAAACACAAAGGCAGACTGTATTAGGGAAGCAGGTTCCTGATTAATCTGGTAATTAAAGTGCTGCCTGATGGCACTGCACTCCCAACATACCGCCTGGTCTCCCTGTTACACAGTTCAATTTGTACTTCATTTACAGTGTGGGAAGGTAACAGCGTCTGACTGTGTGAGAGCCTCTGTGTGTGTGCTCCTGCACGAGAGGGCCCCCCTTCTTTCCAGTTTAGTTGAATTTTTAGTAAAGGAACATAAAGTGGTAATTGAAAGAAACCAGTATTTTTTTTGGACGGCTTGTGTTTGCGAACAGATAGGATCAGTGAGGGATTTGGAGTGAGTGCGGTAATATGGAAGGCTTACATCACACCAGGGTTGAGTTCTCAGCCTCATCACACCCTTTATCCCTCTCTCGCGGAAGTGGAGTGGGTGGGCTGAGGCTAATTTGCATAATTAGTAGCTGCGATAGGGGATGACGGTGTGGTGATGGCAGTAGAAAGGACCTTAAAGGGACCATTGGGGCCTGGCCTCAGGAGTCGAGAAGCAGGACGCACAAACTTACGCTCCTTCTACACGCACTCTATCCCAGAATCCCATAGAAGCTAAAGATGGACATGAAATCAGACTCCAATAGCACATACACACACACACACAAACCCACTACACGTCTATACAAACCCAGTATCTCACAACAAGCAAACACACACACACACACCAACCCACACTCCCACGACACACACACAGACACATTCCAAACAGTCACTACCATGTCGCAGTCTTTGTGACATAATGATGTATTATGTCTGTCTTCCCAAAGACAAATTAGAATAACTGTTTGACACCAGAACAATAATCATGACTGACTTGCTTTACTCCATTATCTTCACATAATCTCTCCCAGAAATTATGTTAACCAAATGTTCGGCTAGATGGCGATTAACAGCCAAAAGTTTATATTAGGAAATGGGCCGATGAGTATAATTCACCTCCGAGTGCATCTATAGAAAGCAAAATGTTCTGTAAGAGCATGAGATGAGGCTGCATACCATCAGATAAGGAACGCTGGAAGAGTCAATGGAGAGAGAGAAAAAGAGAGAATGGGGGTAAGAATGAAGGGTGGGATCAAATAAATAACTTAATGAAGTTGAGAAATAAATTGTCATGATTCCCAGAATCTTTCAGTACAGTTTATTTTCACATAGTGCCCTTCCTGATGTGGCTCCCCTAATGAATTTAAATGCATATTTATCCTTTACAGCGCTTCAAGGCTCAAATCTGTTCGAATCACAGCTGTTGGACCCTTAAGTGAGGTCTTGGATCCACAGCACTTCAGAAGTGCGGATGTTGCTGTGAGCAGCATGGATGGGCAGAGCTGCAGGCCGCGTGCATACAGGGAGGCCGCCAGTGATGTAAACAGTAACGACTCTGCACCTGTTGTTCCCCACACGTCATTCACATCCAGTGGCCAGGTTGCAGCTGTCATATGGAATTATCGTCTCCCTATCGCTCCTCAGAGCACACTGGTACCTCACAAATTGGTGCAGAGAGACCCTCTATCCATGTCCAAGCTGCTAACCTGCACCATCAGCCAAAACAGAAGCTTTGCACCAACCTTGTCACATGACACATCCCCCAGCACAAGCCCACTTCCCTGGTCACATGACGCATCCCCCAGCACAAGCCCACTTCCCTGGTCACATGATGCATACCTCGGATGGGGCTCCTTCCCTGGTCACATGACAACCTTCAGCTGTATCCCCTAACCTGGTCACATGATGTATCCCTGGGATTGGACCACTTCCCTGGTCATATGACATATCCCACAGATGTGGCTGCTACCTAGACACACTGACATTAGGGTGACCAGATAATCCATGCCAGGGAGGACACTCTGAGATAAGACAGAAATTATAAACTATTATTTCAATTAAAGGACCTGGATTTCACTTAAGCACTGAGTTCTTGCTGTGTGACGATTGGTCAGTCTCCTATAATAATCAATGTGTCAGCAACGTTAACGTGAAAAAGCTGGATAAGACTTTCAAGGACGGAAACAAACTAGTCCGAGCACAAGAAGAACCAAACTATTTAGCCAAGCATGTGAGCCTTTCACTTTTAAAGTGGCTTGTCAAACCTGAAGGAGCTCAAAGTGTCCTCCCCAACATAGATTATCTGGTCACCCTACATGACACATCCCTTGGATAAAGCCATTTCCCCGGTCACATGACATATCCCTTGGATAGGGCCAGTTCCCTGGTCATGTGATATATCCCTTGGATGCGGCTTCCTCACCGGTCATTGACGACATCTCTCTTTACACAGCCACTTCCATAGTCACATGACGTGACCCACGGATGCAACCATTTCCCTGGTCATATGATGCAGTTGCTTCCATGGTCACCCTTCCCAGGCCACCCAACCCATCGTGGACCATTCAACACCACAGTCATAGTCACACCCTCATTACTTACTGTACTTCCCTGTTCTGGCGGGGTGTCAGGTATACTTCAGAATCATGAGCAAAAGACACCTGCCAGATCAACAGCAGGGTCAAGACAGAACAGATGCATGTCCTAAGATGGTCAATATTAGTTTCAGTTCAATACTGAGTCACTCTCTGAATAAAAAGACAGCTTTGCTACACTAAAATCGGTACTGTTTAATACATGTAGACTTAGAATTAAACGTCAAAAAGAATAAAGATAATTATCATGAAATCTGATTCAATCCCAAAACGTATTACTGTATTTACTTATCGGACACTTCTGCACAATAAAAAATAATAATGGCCTGTTGTAGTACCAGATCAATATTCAATCAGAGATTTAATGCACATCAGTGTAGTGCATTTGCAAGAACAAACTGAACCGAAATATTTCTGAACATGCCTGAAACAACAACGGTCACAGATTACAAATGAATAAACATGAACTGTAAATATGGGCACGATACCCGCTCATTTATTCCAGCCTGCATTTGCTACAGGGGCTGGTGGAGGGGGCATTAAAATGACCCAGATCGGTATCTAAGTTTGTTATGCAGAAATCGACACTCAAATACACTAACAAAAATCCGCTGCCAAAACGGCATGCTTGTTTTCCTATACATATTCATACATACATACGTGCGCACAAGCGCGTACACTCATGCAGACTCGTTTACTTATTTTTTTCAGTTGATTTCTGCGTGCTCAGATACAGGAAATGAAAAACCTATCTGAATTATTTCTATACCGAAGGGCTTTCCAGAGATAATCAGCACCGGAGTTGTGGCATTGTGCGGAAACCAAACAAAGATGGAGGGCAGAGATTGAGTCGATAAAGTCACTCTCAGGTTTTCGCTTCCTCTTCTTAGCCCCTTACTTATTTTCCCCATCCATTTATCCCATTTCACGTTTTAACTCCTATTCACCTCCCCCGTTTTAGCCACTTTCTTCCCTCCCTTGTACTTCTCTCGTTTCCTCCGTCCTTACTCCTTCGCCTCCTTGCCGTTCCCCCTCTCTTAAGTTTTCTCTTTACTGAAATAATATAGTAGAATGATGACCGGAATAAGTATTGATAAATGTTGATGTTATTCAAATAGGTCTTCTCGCATTTCCCCGTTTGTGTTAATGTCTGATTGTGTTTTATAAGCCCTGCGTAAGAAAAGCCTCTTTGCGTGTAGTATTTGTTATTGAATTGGAACTGACCACATACTGTACACCGTTAATGATGTATTATTAACTGGATTAATGAACCGGATTAATTATCTTATCCGGTTTGGAGACGCCGCTCCTTTTCTCAGCCCCGTGGCTGCCCGATCGGCGCCGTTCTGCGGTGGGTGGGGGACTCGGTCCGGCGCCCGGGCGTCTCTTTGGCCGCTGTCCGTCCCCCTCCCGTTGGCGGTCCGATACTATCTCACCTGACATTTCCATTCGGCCGCTGGGATGCTTTCGGGACTGGCTGGAAACGCGCAGGATCTAGGATCTAAGTAGGAACGCTGAAATGAAATGTGATCATCTGCAGCTGGAAGAAATTGTTTCATTCTGGTTTTCGGTAGCAGACGGTCTTCTCCAATTATGCTTAAACGGCCGGATATATTAATGAGGGGATTCATGGGGCTAAGTGCGTCGCGAGAAAATAACTGCATCTTCTCATCTGAAATTTGTGCATGTCACCTTTGTGCGTCCAGAAAAAAAATATTAGGCTATATATGACATAATATATCATATTATATAATTGAATTCACTATTTAACAGCAATAAAATTCCAACTAATGTCACACTGGAGATGTATCACTATATTAGGCCCAGTAAAAAAATCATTAGTTTATCATCCTTTCAATCAGAAACAAGTGATGAGGGAGGGCGAATTTTTTAAATTATTATTTCTTAGAAAAAAACATAACGGAAGATTTCAACAGTTTTCAACATCAACAGTAAACAAAAGGGACAGCAACAGATATATGACATATGGGCTGATCTGCAAAATTAATATGAAAAGAAAATATTTTTTAGAAAATGTTTCATTCAAAATGCCAGTTCATATCTATTAATTTCCTTCTTGAGGAGTGTTCAAAATACACTTTTAAAAGATAAAAAAAAAACGATGCGGGCTAAATTCGCCACGCGGGCGGGAATGATAAACTAATGATATTTTTTAAACTGGGCCTTACTAAGAATGACCAGCTACCTTTAGTTTCCTCATTGAATTTAGGTTCTATATAAGATCGCGGTGTAAATGAAATAACACAATGACTCGGGCAACTACCAGACAGCATGCCAATTAAAAAAAAATAATAAATTAAAACTTTGTTAAAGTAAATTCTAAGTTTGTCCTTTTTTGTAATTAATGTCTCCATCTGGTTCACTGAAATGGAATCAACTACATGGCAGCAACAAAAAAAAAATTAATTTTACTTCAGAACTGACAGTTTTAATGAAGCTGAAATGCGTTCATTAAGAGTCGGTTTGATGGATTTGGATTTACAAACTCCATCTGGTGTCCCTTTCAGATTGGTTTTAAATCAGATGAAGTCCTCACTAACAAAATTAGCCATCTCTCTCTCTCTCTCTGTCTCACACACACATACATACAAACACACTCACGCGCTCATTCACTCTAGCTGCCTACTACCGCCCCCCGCTGGCCATCTCCAACTGCAGCACAGACCTTAGGAAAGTTAAAAACAATGGAAAATTTGATTTCGGTTTTAGCTTTTGCTTCACATTGACTTTCTCAAGGTTGTAAGTCCATGCCCTCAACCGTGAAACTATCATCAGTGCTTCTTTTAAGATCTCAGTTTTATTTTCTGTGTTGTCAGGTAGCCTTGAGCGGAACCCCCACTCTGACTAATGTTTCCAGTTCCACAATATGTTTTAAATCAAGTCTGAAAATAAGTGGAGAGGCCATGTATCTGTGCTCAGCTCCTATGTGACATGAAAACGCAGGTAGGGGTGCAAGCCCCAGTGATCTAGCACTCATTTCCATTTATGAAAAGAAAACGGGTCATTTCCCCTTGTCACCCCTCCTACATGGCTTGTGGCTGAGAGGGAGGTCAGAGAACAGGGGTCACATCAGAGGGAGGATTGCCACTCATCTCTTGGGGCAGATGGCACGTTCCACAAGAATGCACCCTGACTGCAGGGTTGGTAGTGGATGGGTGGCAGGGGGTGGGGGGGAGGTCTGAGAATCAGGCAGGGCTGCGCTGAACAGATTCTAACCCAGTCCTTGTTCACAATGTACACACAATGTAGCGTTTATGCAACACTACAATAAATACAACATTGTAGTGCTGGGGTTCTCATTTCATGTTAACATGGCTGATTATGTGTGTCAGGTGTAGATCTCCAGGAGTAAGAATAAGCAGCCCAGCTAGTGCTGTATAATAAATCATGCAATAATAGATATTGGCGCTACTACATTCTCATTAACCGAACAGCCAACTGTTACTTTGCTCTGACATCATTCTGGCACTATATTGACAGTCCTTCCTTAAAATCAGGTTTTCTTATTGGACAAATACCCCCCCTCACCCCAATACAGTTTGGCCCTGAAAGGCTGGGATCTCACCAAGGGCAGCTCCTCAGCCTCAGTTCAGCTGCGCAGCCCCAGACTCTAAACTCTGTTTTGACATTTTTGATGTTAACATCCCATATAGTACACAACACTTCACACAGTACAATGCTATATTTCACATGGGTGGCTATTTGTAGCAGTGTGTGTGTGTGTGTGTGGGGAGGGGGGTGTAGTGGAACAGTACTAGAAACAGACCCATCACTCAAACCCCAGTGTGAATTCTCCAGGGCAATATGTCAAGCTTGAGCTGAAGTATTGCTGCTTGGGTAATTAGACTTGAGATGGCTTTCTGACTTATCACTTATTATCTAAGTGATGAGGCACAGAAAATGACTGCAAAACTGTTGGGATTAACATCTGAGCAGCCAGGACCTTTTAACACCTCAGACGTACCGAACGAAAAGCAATTAATATCCTTATTGCCCGAATGTCAAAACATATATTTAACTCAATCAACCCTTCCTGACCCTGATTCTCCACCAATAGTCTGCCTTTTGGTCCTTGCTTAAACTCACCATCCTATACAACAGGTGTGTACACATTTCTTTAAATTAGCAGAATAGTGG
>JAABNX020000130.1:19863817-19879331 GCA_015163995.2 Mormyrus lacerda | reverse complement strand
TCTGCCTCCTTCCTCACCACATCCAGAACTGAATCCACCAGCTCTGCTCCCTCAGTGTAGTGACCCTTGGCCCAGTTATTGCCAGCACCACTCTGGCCTGTTAAGCAGCAGGTACAAAATAACTTAACGGTGTTAAGCTTCCCGCATGCCTGCACACGGACACCAAGACACTCAGCACAGGTCCTTCTTGCTGTGAGGCAGCAGCACTAACCACTGTGCCACCACGCTGCCCCACTTTTTAGATGGTGACAGAATTATATCACTATTACTTCTTTCCAACTTTTGATAGTACATTAAGTACATGGAATGTACAATATCTTCATTTGGGAGACCATTAACAACATTTACTGCAAAAAAAGCCTAAAGATCTTGATATTAACTTTCATGTGCTACAACAAAAACTACACAAGTTCCAAATAACAGATGTGCCCCTTTTTTGAAACAAGTCTCTTCTGTTGACACCTTGGGTAGTAGAGACATTCCACTCCTGTCTTTTATTCCTCTTTCCCCAAACTTTAACCCTATAAGCCCATTCCAAGCTTACCACATGGTAATTGGGCAGTTGTACCACACACCTTGTATGATTGCGGCGGTAGAATTTTTTATTATTTATTAATTTTTTGCAATTCCTGATTGTAGTCTCCCCTAACTTCTGTTTAAGTGTACTGATCCTGGGCTCCACTGCTCCCCCGCAAGACCATATCGAGGCGCACAACCACACCGGTAATGACTATGGTACCGGTGTACCGCCCCACTCCTAACTCAGACCGCGTTCTACTCACCGAAGACGAAGTTGTCCGGTCTGAATACCTGCCCAAAGGGTCCAGACCGAACAGAATCCATTGTGCCCGGTTCCAGATCCACAAGGACGGCACGGGGGACATACTTCCCCCCTGAAAGATAAGGTCAGGCGATGGGCAATACAGACAGGCAAAGTAATGTCAGAAATCCCCCTCCACATGTCCCCGTAAAGAGCAGCAGCGCGGCGACCATTCACCAGTGGCCTCGTTGTAATACACATTGATCCTCTCCAGCTGGAGATCGCTGTCGCCGTGGTAAGTGCCGGTGGGGTCTATGCCGTGCTCATCGCTGATCACCTCCCAAAACTGCGGACACAAAACAGCAACTCCATCAGTCTCATCAGCGGAGCGAGCCGGACTCATCCCGGCTAAAGGGCAAAGCCGTGCCCTGGTCGCCATGACGGCCAGCAATAAGCGGCTGAGCAACCCCGTACACAGCGGGCACCCAGCTGTCCGGCGAGATTAAAGAGCTTTAACAATCGCCCGAACTAGTGCTTCACAAGTATCCTACTTACGCGAGCAGACTCGTCATCAATGAAAGAAACTGCTGCACGGACAATTAACTTTTTTAGCCTTAACTTTCTGTAATTCGGTTGAAACCAGATTAAAAGAGATAAAACTCATATTGTTCAACTGTGTTTGCGGGCTTAATCAACAAACCTTGGCTCCAATTTGGTTTCCACACTGACCAGCCTGCAGATGGACAATCTCCCTCATTTTCAATAATAAACGGAATCAAGCTTCACTTTAAAAGCGCGTTACACAAACCGCCAGCCGACCAACAAACTCGCTCACAGCGAAGCGAATACACTTCTATAACGGACTAAAAGCCGGGGCTCATATACCAGTCTCGAGGGACTGCCGGTGACTACGGCAAAATGTAACTGGTTCATTATTCTGTCAGTCACACAGCTTGAACTATCATTGGCTACGCACACTGACTGTTCTGGAGACTCCACACAGGGATCGTGATGCTATTGGTGTTGCCTCGGCAGCACCAGTAGACAACATTGGCAGAGACATGAAACGTTCACCGGCATTCCTGAAACCTTATACGCACGTTAAATTACTGTGCTACATGCAAACACCAGTGGTGACTTCTTTACAACGCAATTCACACAATTGTTGCCTGGCGTTACGCAGTTGCCTAGAAATACTCGTATTGTCCTGTCGGGACTTGCCTCCTCCAACCCAGTTGAACGTAGTTAAGATCAGTTTTGTTGGGCTACTCTGAGTATATTGTGACTCGGCTATATTTTGTTAATGGTTACTATGACTGGATATACGACGTACGAAGTATCATGAATAAATAGCTTGTCACATTTGCCATTCCAAATTAGTATTTATTAGTTATGATCTACATTCATATACATATTGAACACAATTGTCGCTTTATTTTATACAGTTAGAGATTTTTCTGTAGAAACACGCTGTAGTTTTGTAGAGCACATGGCTGGATACTTAAAGACAATTTCGGAGGGGGGGGCAGTTCAAGTAGTTTTTCTGCGTGGCAACGTGCCTACTTAACTGGACTCTGTATAGTAAAGTTATGTTATAAACGCTATTAAGTTTCTCCTCTCGTTGTGTTACTAGGATTTTTACACGAAGCAAGAAAACACACGTATTTTTTCTTTTATTTTTAACAATTTTTTATTGTTTGCGAATGCTTTCCCCACAGCTCTGATAACAAGAGTAGAGGATAAATAATTCATTCTATATGCTGGAACTTCATCCAGTCTCCCACTGAAAACCCCAGGTCAAAATGTCACTTTAGAAATGATGAGGACATTAACAGCGTTTTAGCGGCATGCTTTTGATCTGCATCTTTTACAGTACGATAAGTCTGACAGGGACCTACAGAGTCACCTAATAAAGACTCAACCGAGCAGCGTCGTTGCCAAGCTGTTTGTTTCCTTGGTGATCACTTGTAGGGGGCGGGGACGTGGCATGGTTACACAGGTGAAAGCACATATTCAGTTCAATAAATATGATTTTTTTTGCCAGATTTAGATTTTCTGTGTAAATGTGTGGGAATTAATAATGTGTGTGTGTTTATTCTAATCATCAGTCTAGCAGCAGACAAGAGAGACCACGGTAATGTGTTCATCCTTGTAATATTGGCTCCCAATTTACACTGAATTTACAAACATGTCGTATTTTAACATATGATTTAATGTTATTTTCTTTTTAAATATAGTGCCTTTTTACAGTGGTGATTATAGTAATGAGAGAGAAGGTGCCCTGATGGTGGATGGAAATCACCATCTTGGGTCTCCCATGATGACCAGCACTAATTGCATCTGACAGGCTAGACGTCCTTTTTAAAATTAATTATATGAAAGAAGTTTATTTTAAGTAAGTACATCATCCTTCAGGTACAGGACATAGTGCTCACGCTATGAAACCCAGAAATCTGAACGCACTTCATCTATTGTTCTGTGCCCAGTACTGCCTGACATGTTTCTGCATATCATCTCAGTGCGGCAGCTGGAAAGTAATATCGTGAAAGTTTGCAAATGTGGAAATAGGGATGTTTCTGAAGTATCAGGCATACTGCAGTGACCATGATGCTAACTGCTAACTGCTTCTGCAGCTGACTGAGCTCCCTGCAATGTTACAAGCATGAATATGACAAGTAACCAGGCGCTTATCACTGACAAATTCCAGCACTGAGTGATGTGCACTGGCCTGGTCACCATCATTTCCACGTGCCACCTGCCACTTCACAACCCCCACCCCCCCACACCCATTAGACACCATCTGGTGGACCAGAGTCTCATTATATGAAGTTTTAATGAATGTTAACTGCACTGACACTCCAAGCACGGAAAGCATGGACTGACAAAGAAAATTTGCATGTGCCTTCGAGATGATCTCAGATTTCATCGTGCAAAAGCAAAGGAACACACACAGGGACACAACAGCCAGCTCTCAGTGAGACACCGATCGCGCCTCTCAGAGCGACATGGTATCTGGAATTACATGGGGATTCCCATCTTCTAATGCTTCACACACACTTGTGCTGCCTGATCTTGTGGCTTTTTTGTCTGTTTGTTTTATGGTGAAGGTCGAGCTAGAAGGGATTTTCACTACTGCACTGTAAAGGGAATGGAAACCGCACTGGAGAGTTTTAAGCACACAGAATGTTCCTCTGTGTCCAGAATGTCCCTCCCCCAGTTTCATTTGATCTCCAGGGAGATGCCTCCCTTCCTTTGTCTCTTACAAAAATTCTGAATGGGGGGGGAGGGGTGTAGCGTTTCCTCATTAATGCTGCGATGGACAATGGGACAGTGTGGCTGGACAGTAGACAGAGGCCTCCAGCACCAACACTACCTCAATTACTATTTTATTGCTTGGCCTTTTTAATCTAATGTGATTTATAATTTTAGCCATTGATTCCCCTGGATGTTCTTGCTGTAGGCACTGGGTTAAGTACCTGTTAAAATATGACTTCACCAGTATTTCACCACTGCCTACATTACCCATAACACACCCTGCTTGCCTCAACACATCTCATCACTGTATCCATCCCCCATGCTGGCTGTCCCCATGGACAGGGGATCAGTGCTGATGGGTCGGGCTCTGTGTGTGAACCTGCCTGACACAGCGGCAGATGGGAAAAACATTCTTTTTCAAAAGCTGGGCCCAGAAGAGTTGGGGGAGGAGGTACGAGTGTGGGACAGAGGCCAATGGACACTGATCAGGGGCATGATTAAATTGAGGGGGAGATGGAGGGGGGGTGTGGCTAGCGGGTATATTTCAGTGCACAATGCCCTAATTTAGCCGATGTCATCATGTTACATACCTGATATTATTGCACCATTAAAACTAATGTCATTCTCAGCCTGGACATGAAATTAACATGAGGATGTTTAACAGATCATGTATCTTGACAGAGACAGTCAAACTTCTTTTTAATTAATTGATACATAATAATAGTCATATAATATAAAACAGTGTCAAAGTCCTTTCTTTAAAAAGATGAAATCATCCATCCATGTTCTATGCCTGCTTGTCCTCTGCAGGGTCGTGGGGTTCAGAGCCTGTCCTGCAGGCTATGGCTGCAAGGCAAGGGCTAACCCAGGACAGGGCACACGATCCAATCACACACACAGTCACACCAAGATTAAATAAAAACAGTAAAAACCATTGTTAGCAGTAAAATGGAGCCAGTTTGTCGGGACTATCAGAAAACTCATGTTTCTATCTGCTTGAGTGTCACAGAGAAGAAGCGACTGATACGAGTGACATCCCCAAATTTAGACACACAGGGGTGGAAAGTAGGCCAGTGGAGTAGCCCCCCTCCCCAACCCCCACCAAGAATGGCTGGGAAAAGGGCCCAGGGTGGTATTTTCTAAGGTTGTGTGACGATGCAGAGGTGGGGTGGCAGGGTTAGAGTACAGTGTTAGCTAGAGGCCAGTTCGATGAGCAGCTTCAGAAAGGTACAGATGCAAATGCTTTTTAGAAGCACGTCTGGCACTAATTTCTGAATTGTGTATTGATTTTTGGTTTAATGAGTCAAATCCCCGACTGTTCTGGCCCATGCATGGAGGACGGGATGGAGACTAATCCCTCTGGGCTTGTCCCTTTATAACCCGGGTCTCCATATCCACAGCTGACTTTTTGGGGGGTTGGGTATAAAGTGCACTGCTGAAAAAAACACCCAGTCTCAAATGAAGAGGTTATATTTCCTAATAGCATACTCAAGAGCAAATTCTGTGCCTCGGTTTACTGTGACATGTCATGAAAACAAGAAGGGCCACATCATACTGTCTGAAGTTATTCTGGTCTTGTTTCGGATGATAGTTTACATCTATATCGCTCATATAGCTTTTGGCTCTAGGCCTTTTTTTCTCTGAAAGAATTTCAATGTCAAGCAAAAAAGATCTGCTTGAGAGTGTTTGAGAGTGTTTGAGAGTGTTTCACATGTCATGCACAGGTTTAGAACCAGTCCGGCGGGTCACTTGACATTTTTTTTTGCAGCATGCTGAGGGAATGACAGTCGAGATTCTGCTGCCTCTGGTTCAAACAGTTGGCCCGTCCAATGGGCATGTGTCATTTAAAATGGGAACCAATCAGAAAGATGTGGCTGCTTGATCTTGCGCCTGGGGACCCCTGGAGGGTTTAATGGGTGACAGAAGGGCAGCCCCTTCTCATAAGCCTCTGTGGTCACTACCAGCTGTTGTAGCCCTCCATGGCCAACAGGATTCCTGTATTAGTCACTGGACATGAGAGAGAGAGAGAGAGAGAGAGAGAGAGAGAGAGAACTAACTCTGCTCATACCAGACTTTTAGATACATTGTTAAATGATGAATATTTTTAGCTAATAAACAATCTGAAAAATAATGCCTATTCATAGCCACAAAGTACCAGCTAAATTTCAAAATCTCAAAAGTCTAATAAAAGTTCACAATTAATAGTGCATCTTTATTTGATTTGATTTGGTTTGTTCCTACTTCACTTTAGAACTGGTTCAATCCCCCGCGGTCTAGTTACACAATAAATATATAGTGACTTGTTAAATACATAAAATAAAACAGTAGTGGTACAGAAAATGAAATGTATGATCACAGCTGAAGGTCAATGAGTACAACAGGAAACTAACTGAGGTTTTAGCTCCCGGAACTTTTTCATAATGGTGTCATTCAAACAGATAACGAGCCCTATTCACAATTTATGCAAAATCTCTTTGAAAATGGCAAATGAGCGAATGATAACCATTTGACTGATACATGTCCCCTTTAGTATAATAAAGCAAACCGTGTGCTTAACTTTTTATATCATAATTCCGATGCAAATACTCCTGCGGTCAGATGGGAAAACATTTGCACTCTGTTCACTGTAAACTCACGCATTCTCCCGATAAAAGTTACCTGGCGGCCATTAAACAATTACTCATTGCTGCCACCCAGTGGCTGCTCTGGAGAACTGGCGGAATAGTGGGAAAAGTATGCTGGGGGCCGAAACGTTAAGAGATTTAAGAAATAATCGGTAAAGGAGCATTTCGAGACTAAAAGGAATGAAGAATGAAATTTTAATACAGCTTTTTAAACGAGGCACGATTAACACACGACGTAGTCAGATACTACATTTACATTTATTTTATTTAGCAGACACGTTTGTCAAAAGTTAAGTAATATATTGACTGAAGACATATAAAGATAGAAACCCAGAACCTTCCATGCAGAGGCCATAACCTGCAAAACTAGTAGCAACACCAAATAAATGATATTGTTTTTGACCTAAATGGGACATAAACACACAATCCCAAGCGCCAGAGGTTGATTCATTATATATCCATCAGGTCACAGGGTCCTACTCCTGAGTCATGGAAACCCAGTTTAGTGACGTTGCTGGGAGGGTTGAAGAAGGTTATACAGTGATCAGGCCGACACCCAGCTTTTTAGAGGACTTCCATGCCTTATGACTGACCAGATTCCTGGTCGATAGTTGGGGGGGGGGGGGGTCAAAACTGCAGTGACATCTACACATCTGAATGGGGAGGAGGCAAGGGAGAGGGGAGCTGTATCTGTGCTGTTCCTATAGCCTGGAGAAGAGAAGCTGGACACCTTTCTTTATGCCAGGAGTCGGCCACCTCAACCCCAGCAACAGACAGGTAGGGTCAGTCACAATCTGCTTTCCCCAGTGTTTCGCTGTTTTGTCCCAAGCCAAGGATCCCTGTGGGCGTGGTACCCACTCCTGTGCCTCCTTGCCGAAGGCTGGCAACCCCCATAACTAATCTCAGCATGTTTCATTTGAGAAAGCTCCCATGCTATAGATGTAAATGCAGCATTCATGTCGGCTTACATGTTGGCTTTCTTTATCACATCTACGTCACATCAGGGTCTGTATGCCATCCCACATCACGCGATATCTATAAATATCGTCATATACGTCATACCTCAGACCACTTGTGTGTTCACCACAAGACCATTCGCAGTTTGGAGTTTGCAATTTGCATGCCGGCCCTATGTGGGTGTGGAGGATGCAGTAATATATCTGCTGCAGTTGGAATACTTCTCCCTGGACAGACCCAATGCCACATTTTATGTTCTTTGACTTGTCCAGTGCCTTCAATACCATCCAGCCCAGACTGCTGATGGCTAAAATGAAGGGCATGCAGGTGGAGGCTCCTCTGGTCACATGGATTGACAACTATCTGAGGGGCAGGCCACAGTTTGTGAGACTGCAGAGCTGTGTGTCTGAGCGCCTGATAAGTAACATTGCCCCCCCCCCCCCAGGAAACTGTGCTTTCTCCCTCCCTTTTCACCACCTACACTGCAGACTTTAAGTGTTGGACCAGCTCATGTCATCTGCAGATTATTTCCAATGACATGGTCATAGCTGGGTGTGTGGACAGTGGATGGGAAGATGAATATAGGGACCTGGTTGACCGCTTTGTGAGATGATGTGGGGAGAATCAAATTAGTTGAATGTGACAAAGACAAAAAAGATCGTGGTGGATTTTAGCAAGAATAGGTTCCCGCCCTCTCCAGTCTGTGGGGCTGATGTAGAAATTGCTATCTACAAGAAGGGCCCAACCAGTTTTATTTCCTGAGGATGCTCAGGTCCTTCGAAGGATCCAGAAGGATGCTCCTGATGTTTTATCAGTCTGTTGTTGCGAGCACCATCTTCTCTGCTGTGGTGTGTTGGGGAGCATAAAAGCAAAGGAAGCCAGCAGACTGATTTAGACTCATTAGGAAGGCTGAGTCTGCTGTTGGCTCCAAGTGTGTCAGTGTGAGGAGGTCGCCAGGGACGGAATACTGGACTGATTGGCTGAGGAGTCCTCACACCTGGATTTGAACAGCTGACCTAAACGTTACCCCAAAAACCTGCATACACACTGGCCCTTTGTGGGTAAGATTGCCCCCCCAGTTTACGGCGATCCATAGCCATATATTTAGAACATACATATATACATTAGAACATAACCGCCCACTTTTAGAACCGCCCACTTTTGTGTGCCGGTGGAAGATTCATGCACTCTGCAGAAAACAGGGTTTCTATCCACAGGGTCAAACATGGTGCCAAGATTGGTTTGATATCAGGCTGTAGGGACATATATTATTTAAACGTGGGATGTGACTTGCATATTTTTTATCTGTCTGATTTATATCCTGGCAATCACCTAAATATTTCAGCAGAATATATGTAGATATTGTCATTCATAGGTGCATCCCGACACCATTTGAAAACTGGCTCATGTGGAGCAATTTTATGTCGAAGTAACATTCTAGACCAGTGTTCCTCAAACCAGTCCTCAGGGACCCCCAGAAAATCCAAATTTTTGCTCTCTCCCAGCTCCCAAGAAATTGGGTGAAAGCAAAAATGTTGACTGCCTGGGGAAGGGGTCACCAAGGACTGCTTTGGGAAAATTGTAATAGCTTTTTCAAAGATGCTAAAGCTTCAGCGATACCCTCATTCATGCTCTGCCGTGTTTGAGTGAGTGCGCCCGCGGTCACAGAAAGACAACCCGATGAAAATGCAGCCCCAATAAATACCACCCAAAAGCAATTAACTTAACCATAAACCTACAGATAAAAAGCATTTGTTAGTTCAACAAATTAACAGCTTTCATATTTTTAGTTTTATTAGGAGCTGCCTGATGTCCACGGTCAAATAGCAACAGTAGTAACACACATATGTCAGGTTTTCTTTTTATGACTAATCCCAGTTTTTTGTAGGACAAAAGTTAAAAAAAATTCATGACAGTTTTGATTTAAAAGATGAATTTGTGCAGAATTCGTACATATGTAGCATTTCATGTTTTTTTAATATATTTTGTGTGATACACTTGGAAATATGTAACATGTAAAACAAGACATATTATGCCTATTCTTGCTTTTTTTTTGCTTGAATTAATTTTGTGTGGCAGACCCTGGCCAGGTCCCCGCCTCTTGGCCTCCCGGAAGGGGACGGGACATTTGCCCGGGGCCGGGTCCCGCCCGCCCACCCCCCAGGGTTGCCTGCGGTTCCCCTGGCTGCAGCTTGGTGGTCGCCTGCGGGTCCTCCGGCTCCGGCTCCTGCTCGACAGTTGCCTACGGTCCCCCTGACTTCAGCTCGTCACCCGCCTCCGGTCCCGCCTCCAACGTCTAGTCAGTTGACTGCCGGTCCTCCAGCTCCAACTCGTCGGTCTCCTCTGCCTTGGCCGGCGGCGGCTGTGCCTTCGGCTGCCGAGTCTCCTGCTCCCTCCTCCCCTTCGCCCATGTCCCCTTCGCCTTCCTCCTCACCCCCTCATCGGTCCCTCCACCTTCCTCCTCGGCCCCGTCCTCATTCCCTCCTGCTCCCTCCTCCCGCTTGCAACCGGTCCCTCCAGCTACACCCTCGCAGTCGCCTGCTGCCCCCACGGTTTCCGCCCCTCGCCTGCCGGGGTTCCCTCCGGCTCCCTATTGCCCCCCGCCCTTCACTTCCATGCCCCCTGCCTTCGTGCCCCCTGTGTTCGCTCCTCATCCCTTTGTCCCTCCTGTTTCTGCTCCTTGCCCCTCTGTGCCTCCCGTGTTCACTCCCGGCCGTTTTGTCCTGCCTATCAATGTTCCCCCTGTGTCTCCCTTCCTCATCTGCCTGTTTGCGTTTCCTGTTCTTTATCAGGTCCTGTCCTACTTCCTGTCCCTGTGCCTGTTCTGTGTGTCTGTTCTGTTCCCAGTATCCTACTGATGTTTTTTGCTCTTGTTTTTCAGGTTCTGTTCTCCCTGGTCTCGTCTGGTCCGTCGCCTCCCCTGAGGCACACCCGGAGTGCGCGCCTTTGGGGGGGGGGGGGGGGTTCTGTCATGCCCGGCTCGTCCGATCCTCATGTGTGTCACGCCCACGTCGTTACCTCATGTTAATTCCTGATTGTTATCACCTGTTACCTGTTAAATTCAGCCTGACCTGTTTATTTAATCCGCATCTGAGTTTGTATCCCCCAGGTCTGTCATTGACATGGTTTGCTGTGTGTTCCCCTGCTGTCCTGTCTACCCTAATTAAACCCCATTTGCCCTGTGTTACGGCTCTCGTCTGCTTGTTTGCTCGCCCTGCCGACCGGTTATCACACTGAGCCTCCAGCCCTGGGTGCTTTTTCCAAATTTCCCAGAAGTAGAAGAGGATTGAAAGTCTTGGGATTTTCTTATTTTTAATTCAATGGAAGAGCTGTTTGCATAATTTTAAGTTGGGATGTACATTAATTTTAACTTTCTTGTGACTAATTTTAAACAGTTTGATATTTTGTTGAACGATAAATATAGCAGAATAAAAAATAATAATGAAGTCACCATTACGGTTTATATTTGAAGATTTCTTTAATTGTCATTCATTTTCAGTGTATTAATTTTTGTGTTCTCAATACAATTTCAATTTATATTTTTGATTGTCATTGTGTTTATGTCATTGGTAAATGTATCTATTATTGTAGCTATACAGTGTTGCCATTATAGTATTGTAATGTTGCAAATGCCTGTGGTTCACTAGAGTAGGCATCTGCATGACTTTTAAAATATTACACATAGTTAGAAACACTTTAAAATATGTTCATCTTCCAAGAAAAAAGAAAACGAGAGCAAATAAATTTGACTCATAAAGCACAAAAGAGTTAATTCTTTTCTCCTGGGAGGCAATAACACATATATTCCAAGTTACAAAGTTGAGAGAAGACAGGTTGTAAGCAGTGGTTTACTAAGAGAGGGGCTGAGTATGTTAGTATGTCCCCTTACTCTGTGGTGGGAGAACATTTCGCTCATAGTAGCCAGGGTTGGTGATGTTCCCCGCTGGCCGGTACCGGGCCACCACAAACACCTTCCCCTTGCCGTCTGTCGCCATGCCAATGCCCATTTCCTGAGAGTCCTTCCAGACCACCTGAGTGAAGTGACCTGTGAGACAGAGAGCGTCAGCATCACTTCCTGAATCTGCACACAGAGTCACAGAGGACCTGCTCCTTCCCTGTCTATTGTTCCCATTCCTGATTTGGGAAGCAGTTGAGGAATTATGTAACTGCATGATGATATATCTGCATACACTCCGGCTAGGCTGTCGCCTCTGGGTCCTCCTCCGGTGCCTCGTCGGATGCCTCCAGGTCCCTCTGCTCTGGCTTGGCGTTGGACGGCGCCTTCCCCGGCTCTGGCTGCGCCTTCACCTGCCGCGGCTTCCCCCTCCTGCCTGCCTGCGCCAGTCTCCCCTCCTGCTCCCTCCTCGTTCCCTCTGTCTGTCCCTCCGTCTGTCTCCTTGCCCCCTTCGTGGTCCCCTCCTACTCCTGCCTCCCTGTCGCCTGCAGCCCCTCCAGCTGCATTCCCCCGCCAGCCTGGGTTCTCTCGGGCTCCCCTTTGTCCCCCATCCATTCCTGTCTGGTCTCTCTTGTTCGCTCCTCATCCCTTTGTCCCTCCTGTTTCTGCTCCTCGTCCCTCTGTGCCTCCCGTGTTCACTCCCGGCCCTGTTGTTCGGCCTGTCGGTGTTCCCTCTGTGTTTAGTTATTAGGCCATTTGTGCTGAATGTATTGTTCACCATGTTGAAACAGATATTTGAGATATTAGGGATACATGTATGTACGTAAAGTCTGGATAAATGTGTGTGTGTGTGTGGGGGGGGGTCGCCAGGGGGGTACTTAAACCTGCCCACCCCCCATGGCACTGAACTGTACTACCTGCGGACCCCAGATAGCCAAGGATTTGGTTTCTGCTACCAAATTATAATATGATGGATCAGTGCTACTAGTGAGATACTGAAGACTGTGTGTGTGTGTGTGTGTGTGTGTGTGTGTGTAGGGGGGGGGAGGCCCTTCACCTGTTTTCATCTGATGTCCAGACTTGCTGAAATCATAGTCCTTGATCTCACTGTACCAGGTCTCTACTGCATCTTTTCCTGTTAAAATGCCAAAATGGTACCATTAAAATGCACCTAAACCTTCAGCTTCTGTACATTCCCAGCTCTGTGCAATAACATGTCAGCATTTCCCTCAATAATAAAGTAAATAATAAGAAATTTTGTATTACTAATTTATTCCTTATTTAAATATAAAGGAAATATTTGAATAATAGGCAAACCTATGGCAATAAATGAATGAAATATGCAGCATCCGTCATCTTTTACTGAAATTCAGATTTTGCAGATTGTGCTACAGTCAAATCTAACAGATGCTATATAATGTGATAACAAATTAGGGTCACCATTCATTCAGGGTTCATTAGTCCTGTGTTTAATCTGGTAGAGACCAAGAACACTGCAGTTTATCCTGCTGTCAGCAAGGGGAAGTTGATTTTTGTTTTAGTCATTTTTCAGTTAAGGATTGCACAAAGGGAGCACTGACTAGATTTCTTTATTCAATGCAGTTTATTCCCAATCAGGCTTTAAATCTCTTATGAAAATCAATGTGACACACTAGCCTAACCATCCCACCGAAAGCCACGTCCTCATCTCCAAACTTACCAACCCCCATAACCACACCCACGGCATCAGAACAGCCCCACCCCCAAGAATACAGTCCCACCCTTAAGCCCATCTCACCTGATACTGGAGCATTATCAGATGTCCACTTATAAAAGATGTTCTCGCCCAGGTCAGTGTCACTATGCTGTAAAGCGTTTTGCTGTACCAGGTGTTCGGCCCACTTCTGCGTCTCCCGGCACAGGTCCAGGTCCAGGCTGAGTGGGGGTGCTCCGTGTTGCTGCCGCCGAGCATTGTGGGCCTCCAGCGCCTCCTTCTGGAAGTCGGCGGTGTTTGCAGACAGTCCAGTTGGGCCGGCTGGGCTGGGGGTGTCCTTTGTGGTGAGGGTGGGGGGCTTGTTCTCACTCCCACTCCCTTCTTCTTCTGAAACCGAAGGATTACTTAAGGATTTGTAGTGGGGGGCAGGTGGGGACCCTGTGACAGGTTCATTATAAAACAGCCCATAACTGCATGACTGCACATTTTGTCATATTTCCCCACTTTTTCAAATCACATCCACATCACATCATGGTCATACAATTTTTAACATATTGTCATGTGATTTTTATCTCTGTGTGTAAGGAAATACACTTGTATTCATTTATCTACTTTTCATTTGGTAGTATTTAATTATTTACAGAAATGATTTATTTACTTATTCGGTGACAGGAGTTATTTATATCCTATTTTTTCAGCATATAAATCGTATTGAACTTACAATATGTTCCACTTGCATTGGGATCATCGAAATGTAACCCTATCCTAATCCAAGAAGCACCTATATAATCTTGTGTTGAAAGTACTTCCCCCTACTGGCAGTAACCAGGATAACTGCAGGCAAAAATCTTTTAATGGAACAACAAAAATGTGCAGACAAGATAGCAAAAAAAGACACATGACACTGATGACCCCCTTGTCTGGTTTGCTGCACGCTTGCTGCACACTTCTCCGCTTACCCTGTGGTGGGAGGACATTTCGCTCATAGTAGCCAGGGTTGGTGATGTTCCCCGCTGGCCGGTACCGGGACACCATGATCACCTTCCCCTTGCCGTCTGTCGCCATGCCAATGCCCATTTCCTGAGAGTCCTTCCAGACCACCTGAGTGAAGTGACCTGTGAGACAGAGAGTGTCAGCATCACCTCCTGAATCTGCACACAGAGTCACAGAGAACCTGCTCCTTCCCTGTCTGTTGTTCCCATTCCTGATTTGGGCAGCAGTTGAGGAATCATGTGACTGCATGATGATATATCCGCATGCACTCATAAATCTCAGCCTTGACTTCATCAGTAGATAGGACTGTTTTATTCCCGTGATCTAGTGTGAAATGGTAGTATTCCTTAGCCCATGAAAAAAATCCCTGATTTTCAATGTGGTCTCACATTCGTGAAAGCACAAATTCCCAGTAACAAATAATGACAACATTTTTTCTGTTTACTTTTATTTTAAAATGCATGTTATTTAGGACTCTAATTTTTGCTTAAATGTGAGTTTTAAATAACTTGCTATTTAAACGCAATATAATTTAAGCTACTGAAAAAAATGACTGCATATGAACATGCAAACAGTTTAGTAATTAGGCCATTTGTGCTGAATGTATTGTTCACCATGTTGAAATAGATATTTAAGTAATTAGAGATACATGTGTCTATGTACAGTCTGGATAAAGGTGGGGGGGGGGACGCCTGGAAGGTGCCTAAACATGCCCACCCCCCATGGCACTGAACTTTATTACCTGGGGACCCCAAACAGCCAAGGATTTGGTTTCTGCTAGCAAATTATAATAAGATGGATCAGTGCTACTAGTGAGAGACTGAAAACTGTGTGTGTGTGTGTGTGTGTGTGTGTGTCTGTCTGTCTGTGCGTGTGTGTGTCTGTGTGTGTGTGTGTGTGTGTCCTTCACCTGTGTTCTTCTGATGTCCAGGCCTGCTGAAATCATAGTCTTTGATCTCACTGTACCAGGACTCCACTGCATCTTTTCCTGTCAAAATGCCAAAATGGTGCCATTAAAATGCACCTAAACCATCAGCTTCTGTACATTCCCAGCTCTGTGCAATGACATGTCAGCATCTCCCTCAATAATAACAGGCAAACCGATGACAATAAATTAATGAAATATGCAGCATCTATTTTCTTTTACTGAAATTCAGATTTTGCAGATTGTGCTACAGTCAAAGCTAACAGATGCTATGTAATCTGATAACAAATTATGATCACCATTCATTCTGGGTTAATTACCTACTTGTTTAACTGGCAGAGACAAAGACCACTGCAGTTTATCCTGCTGTCAGCATGAGGAAGTTGATTTTTGTTTTCCTTCCTTTTCAGAT
>JAABNX020000130.1:19832438-19843607 GCA_015163995.2 Mormyrus lacerda | reverse complement strand
GTTTTCATACCTTGTCCTAAGCATTCAACTATTTCACACTTTTCGGCAGCAGAGAGATCCATTTTCTTTAGCATATTTCTTTAGCATGTCTGAGGTAAAATTCAACGGTAAAATTCACGGGAACTGTGCGTGATCGTTGGGTTCTGAAACTTCGTATAAGTGTTAAATTAATTGTGAGTTTAGGATAGGCTACAATCTCAGTTGTTCTTTTTGAAAGAAAAAATATTTAAAGAGGTATAAAACCTTCCATACGTTTAGCTGCTGAAATTGGCAAACACCCCCTTTCAGTCTTGTACACATAGAATGATTATTATGATTATAATTATGTGGGCTATTTCCAGGGCTCTCAGGTGTCACGCATTGAGCGTGACAGTCACTCTTTTCAGTCTTTTGTCACGCACTACCGCCACACATTGTATTTCTTACGCGGAAAAATAATTTGTAGGCTAATATGCCGCAGCGCCCAATATTTCTCAGACCACGGCACAGTAGCGCCTCACTATGAAGCAAGCGTGTCTCCGCTGGAGTCCTAGAGCCTATCACTTACCAGCCAATCAAACAAAAGAAAGGGCCTACACAATAGCCAATCATAAAATAGTAATATTATATTTGGGTAAAATGCAACACAACAACCAATGAAAAGGCATCCTGTAGAATGTCACTTTTGCCTGTTTTCAAAACTTGAGAGCCCTGTATTTCGGTCAAATTTAGGTTATTTTTAAAATTAATTTTTCAAAGGATATTTTTAGACATGCTGATGTAATATAAGAAATTCCTGTTTGCCAAATGTGTTCAGTACAACGGCACTGTATTGGCTACTGAAAAATCTACTTTGCTTTTTCAGATTATCGGGTCTCGAAAAGCTTCATAAATGTAACGTTTTGGATAAAAAGTTGTTTCAATATACGCCTTTACCTTCCTTATACATTTATCTTCCGAAGTCCCGCCCCATACATCTCTTTCTTATTTTCTTAATCTTTTATTTTGTAAACAACATCTCCATAATTCTTCTTCTGGGCAAGGAAAACATTCAGCAGAAAATTTAAGCATACGTTTGCTATTGGTAAAAAGGATATGTGGGTGAGTACAACAGAACACCTTGGGTCAGTTGCAACAACTTAAAACCGACTATAAAAGGAACATAATTTGATCTGTAACTTAGGCATTTTAATCAATTAATATTTTAATCGATAGTCAATACCACCAACTTTGTCAAATATTTTCCAGGGAAGCTAAAACCAAGCAGACTGTCCATTACCCAACAACTTTTACTACCACTTCATTTTGATGCTGCCATTCATTACATTAAGGTCAGTTACGTTTAAACCAAATTCAGAGAGAAGAAACTAACTACATCTCATTTTCTAATGTAACGGTGTTTGGTTTCTCCAAATAAAATAATGGTTTTATTAATTGTCTGAAGTGTTTTGACACAAATAATGAGCATGCGGAATACACAAAACATGACAGCAGTTCTGATTTATGTAGTAAAATTCGTTCAAAAAATGTCCATTTGTAGCCAACTATTTAAAACTTTTTTTAGAAATTCTTCCATCAATTAGCCGTTCTCTTGCCGTGAGGTCTTCTGTGATTGTTATATCTAAATATTTAACTTCCTTTTCAATTGGAATATTATACACAAAACGTTCTGAGTGATTTTGAACAGACAAACGGTCTCTGAATGGAAATGCAATTCCGATTCAGTTAAAAACCTACACCAATTTCAAGGCTCAAAACCCCATTATCGATACCATACAATTAAGAGAAACTGCCCGCTCACTTCAGGTGGTCCACCTGCACACGTGCGGAGAGCATACCAACGTCGCATTTGTTCTCCGTCACCTGAAAAATTAGTGACGTCAACGGAAAGACAGCGTGAGCCAATAACGAGGCGAGTTGTGTGCCGGTCGCGCGGGGGGAAAGCGACCAAATTTGGCCTGTTCCTGTGTGCAGAGCAACCCGAGGATGGCGCGTCCTTCCCGCGTTTGGGAGCGTGTGCTCGCGGCGCTTCTTAGCCGCCGAAGCTGGGCAACATTAACTGCGGCGAGCACTTCAAGCACCAAGGCAGCAAGGCTCCCCAGAATGGAATACCAGGTGGGAGATCTCGGCCGGTAAAACCTCATGTTGGCCAGTAAAATATACACGATATTATTCTGAACTTGAATCTTTTTCTAAAAATGCTGTCACGTGAGGTATAAGACGCTTTCCGAGATACTTATAGTATATATAGCTGGCAAGATGGAGGTTTTTCCACTTTTAAACTCTAGTTTTGAAGACGACGGCCAGTTGCAATTGCTGAGTAGTATTACATCAGCTTACCAGATGTGGACTGAAATTTTGAGAGGTGTCGCATCGTTAACAGTGACTGATGTGCTGTGAAATGGCCGTGTTTGTACGGGGTATAATTCTAATAATTTCTAATATTCAAATCCTGGGCGTAATAGACTAGATTGCACAAGCTGGTTAGTTATTGACGCGGTCTCATCTCCTGTTTTCGGTCCACGTGTTTGACAGGTAGTCTTTTCTTCTGTCGCCATTGGGCGTCATATGTATTAACTTGTTGGCAACCTGGTCATATTCAGCAGTTAAATATTTTAGTTGAGCTGTTAGATGTGTAATATATTTGAATCCAAGTTTCAGTTCAGTATGTTTCCAAGCGCGTGAAGTACGTAACGAACTGCATTTTCTGAGTTTTTAATGCGTTTCTGAGTTGGTATTAATTGTAACCATACGCGTTCACACCTCGCAGGACGCAGTGTGCGCGCTGAACACGCTGCAGACCAACGCCAGTGCTCTTGAGCAAGTGCGTCGCGAGCGCGGACACCCCCAGCTTCAGCTACAGGCCATGAGAGGCTTTCTCAAGCGCTCGGGCTTGGAGGTAACACCCCCAGTGTGCCACCCAACACCCCAAACAAGCCAAAGTCCTCCTGCACCTGTTGTATTGGGTCAGCTGCCAGTTAAGACAAGTATGGAAAGTTCATGCTTCATCCATTAACGTTCGTGTGGCAGGTATATTTTATATATGTTTAGTTTATATTTACAGTAAGACCCTATTAAAAGTAATATTTTTTTGTACTTTTGGTATGATTCTGGGGATAGTGTGGAGACTGTGTGACCTAGGTTTAACTTAAATCCAGTAGTTTACGTGACATTTACATAGTTATCATGAACCCAAGTCAAAGGGACTTCATTGAAATACCATGTATATGCAGCTGTACAGTGACACAAAATAGCAGGATCCCCCAGCAACACGGTGCAACATACATGGGGGAAGGTTTTCACAGTACTTGTAGTACAAAATACAGGACAGCATGAAACGGGGCTTAGGCACGAGTGGGGTGTACTGCAAAGTGAGCTTTACATGCCCAGACTTAACCGTAGAGCTGAGTTAACTAACCCCATTTGCCACAGAAATGGTACTACAATGGTGATTATCAACTCTAAGTTAACTTTTAACCTGCAACAGGCAAGGAGCTGTAAAGGGGCCGGCACCTAATAGTGATATTGGGTTAAAAACATTTCATGTCATCTGTATTGCGTAGAAAAGAAAATCAGCGGTATCACCCATTCCAACAATTTAGTCAAAAGCTGTTTTTTGGTGATAGGGTGGGACTTGTGCCTGATTTAAGCCAAAAGTCTTCACAAAGACCTGCTTGGAGCGAATTATGCATGTGGCGTAAATTACCATGCCAATACACCCCGTTTAAAGACCGGGCTATGATTCATAGTATGTAAAACTCAGGAGTAACCTCGCGAAGCCAACAAACCTGCTTTGCAGTACTCCTCTCTGAACACAAGAGTTCATATACAGAGAGCAGTGTGTATGCATTTAAATACTCATCACATGGGGAGCATGGGTACTCTGCCTATGTTATAACTGCTGCTTGTGCCTTGTCCATCCCATCATCCTCATCCTGACTGCCCTGCAGGTGGAGGAGTTGGACAGCCTGAACATCATCCACGTTACTGGCACAAAGGGCAAGGTGTGTGGGGGGGGCTCAATCACACCGCATCATATTTGCTATGCTAAGCTGTGTGTTCTTACAGTCCTGTCTGTGTTCCTCGTCAGGGATCCACATGTGCATTCACTGAACGCATTCTTAGGAATTATGGCTTCCGCACTGGATTCTACAGGTAAAATGTTTAGTAACAAGAATTGAGGGCATTTACCCAGATGTGTACTCTTTTTGGTGAATCCTCCCCTCAGCTTCCTATATTCTCTGTGGAATATGACTGTTTAGATGAACTGCATGGATTTGACCTGTGCAATCAAGATTATTCCTAGTAGGGTAGCGCTTCCCAACCCGGTCCTCGGGGACCCACAGACGGTCCACATCTCTGCACTCTCCCAGCCAGACAGTGGACTGCCTTAGTGTCCCTGAGGACCAGACTGGGAAACACTGCTGTAGGTTTGAGAAAAGCTGTCTTAAAGGCATCTATGTTGACGTCTCTTGTGTCCAGAAACTTGCATATGGTATATGAACAGAACCCAGCTCACCCATGAGGTGGAGTTGGCCGTTTGTCCTCCTGCCCTATGGCCTTGCGCTACAACGGAAGCAAAAGAATTTCACTGCGTTCCTTGGAACAAGTGACGATAAAACATGAAACCAGATGCTTGCAGAGAACACCTCTTCCCCACTCGTTAACTCGAAATTTGCCCCTGCAGCTCCCCGCACCTGGTTCAGGTCCGGGAGAGGATCCGGATTAATGGCCAGCCAATCAGCAAAGAGCTCTTCACTAAGTACTTCTGGCAGGTGTATGGAAGGCTTGACGAAACAAAGGTAGGACTGGTGACGATGCCCATCATTCGTGTAGCTCCAGCTGATCCTGTTATGATTGTGCCTCCTCTTCCACCCAGGATGCCCACGGGGGGAGCATGCCAGCCTACTTCCGATTCCTCACCATCTTAGCCTTCCACGTCTTCTTGCAGGAGAAGGTGAGTCTCCTAGTCTCTCTATCAGTCAGCACTTTTGCCTGTGATTCAAAGGAGCTACTTACAGGCACTGTAACTGCCCCCCTGGCACCCCTCCCATGTCAGTGTGAGCTCCTGGGGAGGCACTGCCATGGATCAGGCTGAATTATGTACGCTTGTGTGTGTGGACGTGTATATATATTTTGCATTTTGGGGACCCGATGTGCCCACAGTGCAGTAAAAATGTTAATTTGACTTTTTGGGGACATTTTTCTGGTCCCCACAAGGGGCACCTTAGTTGCATAAAAATCTGTGAATGTAATTAAACTAAAAATGCCAAAAGTATTTTATTTGGTTACATATGGTTGAGGTTAGGGATGGACAGGGGTTAAGATCGTCATAGTTGGGATTAGGGTTTTGCCCATAGAACTTAATGGAAAGTCCCCGCAAAAATATAGATGCATAGTCTGCCTGCTTATGTGCATGTGTGTAATTATGGGCCTAACAACCGCTTTTCCCGTCATGCAGGTGGATCTAGCCGTGATCGAGGTTGGCATCGGGGGGGCCTATGATTGCACAAACATAATCAGGTAGGATCAACAGGCACTAACAGTAACAAAATGTTACTTTCAGATCTACACACTATTTATTTGGCTCTTGTGGGTGCTGCACCCATTCCTCTCACACAGTGCTTTCTGGCACAAAGAAAGGTGATTGGCCCCTTCTCTGATCTCTCCAGGCTGTGACTGGGGAGCCATGTGTTTTGTATACTGGGACTCTTCTCTGTGTTTTTAATAACTCCTCGTTTACCATGCCATGGCCAAAGGGTAACATCAGACTGTTATCGTGCATTGGCACCATGCCCACCAATAGGATGTCGCCTGCGGGATCTTCTGCAACTTCCCTAGAGACATGTCTGTGCAGACCTTAGACTTTGGACTTCTGGCTTTAAATAGTGTTGTGATGGTGGTTAGTGTGCTTTGGCGAGTCACTGCCTGCAGTTTAGTTGAGTAATGGTTACGTTTGTGTGCCTGTGTTCACCCTGACAGGAAGCCCTGGGTGTGTGGAGTCTCATCCTTGGGAATTGATCACACAAGCATCCTGGGAGACACCATTGAGAAGATAGCCTGGCAGAAAGGGGGAATCTTTAAGGTGAATCAGCTGTGTGTCTGTGGGGAGGAAATTCTGGGGGTTTTGGGTTATTATGTTTTTGGGGTGGGAATACAGCCCTGAGCAGCTAGTCTCTCCCACCCCCCACAGCCAGGTGTCCCAGCATTCACAGTGAAGCAGCCTGATGGACCCATGGCTGTACTGCAGGACAGGGCCATGGAAATTGGGGTGAGTGACTCCCTTGGCAGCCTATCAGGTGTGACGGGGGCATGTCCTCCCTCCTCACTGAGCTTTCATGTGACGGCTGTGCGTCTCCCCGGCCCTCTCTCTCTCTCTCCCTCCCTCTGTTCAGTGCTCGCTCAGCATGTGCCCTGACCTGGAAGAGTACCAGCCAGAGGTGGGCCCCCTGGGCTTGGCAGGCAGGCATCAGCGTTCCAATGCCTCCCTCGCCCTCCAGCTCAGCCGCTGCTGGCTACAGCACCGCTGCCAGACCGGTCTGTCTCTCTCTCTGCGTGGTGGCCACTTCCGCCTCCCTGGCTTGTAGCTAAAGATGACATGTATCTCCCAGGTCACCTGCAGCCCTCGTCTCCTGTAGAGAACGGCAGCATCTCCCAGGCGGCGTCTTTCCAGCCCAGCACCTTCATGGTCAAGGGTCAGTATGGGGATGGTGCTGCTGGTGATGATGGTATTGCTATATATGGCACTAAGCCGTATGACATGAGTATGTATGTAGTGATTTGGTGTGGCTAGGTGGTGCTGTATACTTGAATGTGTGACTTTTGATTTTCTATCTCTCTCTGCAGGGCTAGAGGACACGGAGTGGCCCGGCCGCACACAGACCCTGCAGCATGGGCCATTCACTTACTTCCTGGACGGGGCTCACACCACGCGCAGCATCCTGGCCTGTGTGGACTGGTTCCGTGATGCCGCCGCCCAGCAGGAGCGTGCTGCCGGGTCAGTGAGTTGGATGTGTCCCTGGAGGCACCGGAACTACAGGGGACACAGTCTGCTCAGGAGATGTCATATTATCTCAGGGTGGCCTAAGAGCTGTTCTTAGCCACCTTGTCTTTCTGCTTCTGTCCACCAGGGGGCCCGTTGTCAGGGTGTTGCTGTTCAACACCTCAGGAGAACGGGACTCGGGCGCCCTGCTCAAAATTCTTGCGGTGAGTGAAGCTGGACATGGTTAGGTCATTTAAGGGCCCTGAAGAGCCAGCTTCCATCAGAAATCCCTGCAGCTGGGAGCTTTGTTAGACTTGATATGTCCTCTGTGGAGAAGCTGATGTGCGCATATCTACATGCTTGCAGTGCACCTCTGGTTTACACGTATCTGCGTTTTCGCTTTCTCAGTCGTGCCACTTCGATCTCGCTGTGTTCTGTCCCAACATCACGGAGGCTGCCGCATCCAGCAGTGCAGGTGACTGATTCTGTACGGCACTGAACACTGTTGTTGTTTTTGTTTGTTTGTTTCAATTTGTTAAATCTTGGTACAGACCAGCAGAACTTCAATGTGACACTGGAAGGCATGCTGACCCGTTGCCTCGACAACCAGAGAAGCTGGAGGTGTCTGGTGAGGCAAGATACCAGGCCGGATACAGAGTTTCTCATTCCTGGAGGGCTTCCCCTAGTGGTGGAGAGGAAGATGGCCTCCGCCTTGGTGTTCCCCTGCATCCTCAGTGCCCTCCGTTGGATCACCCAGGGCAGGGATCCTGTTCTGGTCAGCTCCAGCCAGCCAACCTCCATGGTGCCGGCCAATGCAGCAGAGAAGGCGGAACCTCTGCGCGAGGCAGCCGCTGTCCATGTACTCATTACTGGCAGTCTGCACCTGGTGGGTGGGGCTTTGAAGCACCTGGATCCCTCCTCTGCTGCCTAGCAGTGGTTCCCCAAACTCCGCCTCCCTCACCAGGACCTGAGCACGGGTGTGACCCGTGGCCTGTGTTTGCTCCATCTTCTGTCTCACCGAGTGCCTTAAAGTACAACCGATTTGGGTTTCAGGCCCAGCTTTTATACTTGAAGTTATAATTGTTTACGAACACGAGGGAGATGCGGTCCTCCTGGTTCTTCTGTGTCTGTTTATGTATATAAGTAGTATACATGTACATACTGTTTTTTTTTTTTTTACTCACCAGGGAGCAGGTGCAGAGACTATAAAGGCTGATGGTTCAAATCCTAGATGCAGTGACCTGTAGTATTGAGATACAGGTTGAGTGGATTTTCACTGGTTATTTGACATGGAATGTCAAAGCTGAAGGTGTGCTTTACTTCTGATTAAAGTATTTGAGATGGAAATAATTTAGTACCACAAAAGGCCCACTGGCGGATTGCTCAATAACATAAACCTACCAGAACTTTTCTGTTATCTTTACCAGCAGCGCCTGAAAAATAATCCTAATTTTCTTTTATTCTGTTATTCATTTTTTTCTGTCCTGTATGTCTTGGGCTTGGGCCTAGGTGGATGCAGGAAGCAGCATTAAGAGGTTCAATTGACTTTTTTTAAGTGCCCTCCCTAATAACACTGAGAGCACTTTACATACACATATAAACCCGTGAAGCACACTGGGGCAAGCAGAAAATACCAGATGGGGGCAGTAGAGCACAACAATAAAACCTCTTGTTCCAATTATCCAGCTGCTTCTACTGCAGTTGTCAGCCTTCTTGGCTGTGGCTTGCTGTCGCCCTGAACAAATCCTGAAAAATAAGGGTTTATTTTACAGTCTGTCATATATTGAAGGCACTGTACGGCCAGAGGGAAGTAGGGGAGAGCAAATGCCAGAGACATAGGGACAGGTGAGAAAGGTTAAATCTCTTAAATGTCTTGGTGTTATTTCATTAGCTGTTTTGTAATTTATTTTGACACCATGGTATATTTACAGTATTGTCTGGTGTTGGTGACACATACCGATTTTACTGTGTTTAGCATCATTTGATCTATTTACGTATTGTCTGTCTTTGTACCAAATAGAGTAGCCGAACTCAAACTAACCAGCAGCTTCCTTGTCTAGTTTTAATGGTCATTCTCGAGTTTAAAGTGGGACTGTAGGCCACAATTGGGCTGCTGCTGTTGTGGTTTTACATGTTTCTTGACTGGAAGAAAACTGGCAGGTGTGAGCTTGCCATCCACCTATGCAAAGTAGTCTTAAATGAGATCTGAACCTCAATTGTACCTTGTTTGGTATATAATGCAAAATGCATTCAAGTAGTTTAAAATCACATGATTTGATGGCAAGCTGAGGATTCAAGGAATCATTCTTTAAACTGCTGCATTTCTGAATCTTTTCTAATAGTGGCTACATTTAGTAAATAGGCAGCAGACTTTAAGACTCAATTCTGAATTTCGTTGAAGGAGAAATTTCCATTTTCTCAGTTGGCTTCTGTACCACACATATATGCTGTTATTTAATGACTTGCTTGCTTGTCAGACCTGTAAATCTGTGTGCGACTTGGGTATGCTAAATTTTCTAGCATTTTAACTGTTTAACATTTGAAATGACCCCCTCCCCTCATACACACATTTCATATTTTTTTATTAGCAACAGCAGCACTTAAGTATTGTGATCAATTTTTGTCGTGAAAAGAAATTGTAACAATGTACGGGGGATATAAAGAATTATTTGACTAAATATGATTATATTTGATTAAGTTGCCTTGTGGTGACCATTTTAGATTCACCTTGTATACATGCAGCGATATTTATTCCATGTGCTGGTGGTGTGTGACTCTGATGGCTTGGCCACCATTACTGCGATTGAAGGTTCCTTGCTCAAATCCCAGGGCTGGTAGGATGATTTCACTGTGGGGCCCATAACCTCCAATGGCTATAGGAACTGCCTGCCCCTACTGTCTCAAAAATATGTCGCATTGGATAAAAACTGCTGCTAAATAAACCCAAATATAAATCCTCACTTTCTAATGGTGATCATTCTTAATTGCAGAATCTTAGAGTGTAGGTTTGGTTTTTTGATAGGGACCAAATCAACCCCGAACTCCGCGCCCTTCTAAACACACAACATGCTGCTACAGTATTGTAGGGATATGTCCTTATCATAAATACTTAAATGCCTGCCTTTCGCAAGTTTTCCATTTCTACTAGATAATGGCGAAAATACTTAATGTTCCTTCTGTGTTATACTACATTTACACAATCCTAGTCATTCGAAATACTTTAGACGATCAAAATACTCTTCGCCGGACTATTTATTCCCATCTTATGTCACTGTGTATAACTGCTGTGCCATAATCACTGCTTCACACTTACGGGGGGGGGGTTACGAATTTTATGAGCATGCGCAATGCATTGAGTCACCATTAAAGAACTCCAAATCCCAGCATGCGTCGTAAAATAAGTATCCGGCAAGCAAACAGGGATGCAGCGGGACAAAACCGGAAGCTCCGGCGGCGCTGAAAAGTATGAATATTTCGCAGATATAACGTTTTCTGTGTGTACTCGACTTGTGTTATGGCTTGTTGATTCTGTTCTGGTGACTTTGATGAATCAAGAGAGGACGAGTGACTCGCGCCTATCGTTATACGGTGAGTGTGAGATAGCCGAGCGCTCGTAAAACGTGTTTCTTTTACTTTCCTTCCAGGCCTGACCGGGAGACTGCCATTATGTCCAAGTACTACGACGGAGTGGAGTTCCCTTTCTGCGATGAGTTTTCCAAATATGAAAAGCTGGCGAAGATCGGCCAGGGCACCTTTGGGTAAGGGCCAGTTTGAGAACTGATATTAGTAAATGTTAAATAGCTTAGGCGTATCGTAAGCAGCCTTACCCGGTGTTTGATCGGGAACGCCAGCTATCCAAAATGCAAGGATAGACAGTCACTACCCGTTTATCTTGCCATTTAAAAGCGATATATATATATATTTTTTTTTTAAAAAAACTAATGGATTTCTTCAGTGGGCCTTATAGCCGTTTGTTGTGTCGGAAAGGCCCATGTATGTAATGAACGCGGCTCTTTTCTTTGTCCCTTAGGGAGGTGTTTAAAGCTAAGCATAGGCAGACCGGGAAAAAAGTGGCTTTGAAAAAAGTCCTGATGGAGAACGAGAAAGAAGGGGTGAGTGATGACGAATTTTTGATGATGAATTTTTTTTTTATTTAGGTGCTAGTGAATCTGTACAACGCCCCCTCCCCCATATAATCTCTCTAGCCT
>JAABNX020000130.1:19796628-19807497 GCA_015163995.2 Mormyrus lacerda | reverse complement strand
TTCTCCCCAAGCGAGCTTGATGGGCCGAATGGCCTCCTCTCGTTTGTATATTTCTTATGTTCTTATGTTCTTAAGTCCAGCCCAAAGGAATCAGGTTGGCTTGGAGTGGCTCAAAAACCCCAGAACTTCCGCCGTCTGTGGATTCCCTATTTACTGTGTGCTACAAACAGAGCTCCCAGCTAGAGCTGCTTTCCTAGAAGACACCATCATTTGGCCCATGTAGCTTCCACAACGTTCTGCTGAGCAGTAAAACTGTTACACACAAGTAACTCAGCACTTCCAACATAGTTTCTGGCACTTAAATCCTACCCTGCATCCTGTCAGATACACTCCATGAGCCGATCAGTGTTTTACTATTCTGTACCTTATTCCAGGAAGAGTGGAACATTAGGACTGGACACCTCTCATAAGGTTCTTACACACACCTAGATTTACAAATGTAATATTAATGTGACGACCATCCGTTCACTTAAACTGCAGGTCTATTACTTATGGAAGAAACCTGGAGGTCGACCTGACAAAAACAGTGATTCTGCAATGACATTGCTGGGATGGGCTTGAACAAACAATCCTGGACTTCCCTGGTAGCAGGTATATCAACCAGGATCAAATTGTCATTAAAAAAGTACATGAAGGATAAAGGGTGTTTCATTGTCATTGCAAAACATTGTACATGATGGGAATGAAATCAGGTGCCGGTATAGGTAGTGATGATAAAACAAATAAAATCCAAAACAGTAATACAGTGAATAAAATAAGATAAAACAGTAGCATTAGCATAAATAATAACATTTGGAGAATATCTCCAACTATGAATATAAAGTGAACAGTGTGATTGTAGAAGAAAGTATGTGCAAGTTCAGTGTTCTGGTGTGTGACACTGGCTGTAGAAGCAGCAACGTGAGCATAGAAATTGACAGTAATAAAGTGTAGCAGTGAAGTTAACTATTACAGCAGCACTCTGGCACATGAAATTGATGATTTATAACAGTGTGTTGTACCACAGATGAGAATTCACAGAACTCTCAGAAAGTGCCAAAGTGCAGAATTTAACAATTGCAGTGATGCCCTGGTGAGAAATATGATTGCAGTACTATTAATAACTGATTTTCTGAAATGCAGAGTGTATCAGACTCACAGCTTCTGGGAAGAAGTTGTTCCTCAATCTGGAGGCCTTACTGTATACCCAAGATATATATGGTACACCTGGGGTTTACATGGTGCATATGTGGTATACATGGTACATACAGGGTATACATAGTACATATGGGGTATACATATTAGCTATTCAGCGATTCAATTGTTCATTGAGTTACCTGTACTATTTTAGTTTGATTTATTTAAAAAAGGATCTGACTGATAGAATGTGACTCAAAAAACAGACAATTTTTTAATGTTTGTTTTGATTGTTGTAGACTGCCCAGCCAAAAAAAACGCTGCCATTTGAATTTTTTTGTTGGATTGTCTTTAGCTTTGATTATGGCTCACATTTGTCATGGCATTGTTTGCACAAGCTTATGCAACATCTCACCCTTTATTTTCATCCAGATTTGCATTCATTTTTCTCTAAGATCTTGTATAGACAAGTGAGTTGAACCACTCTATAAAGCCTCCTTCAGCACATCCCAAAGACCTTCAATGAGATTAAGGTCATAACTCTGAGGTGACCAAGTCATGCGTGAAAATGATTCCTCATGCTCCCTAAACCACTCTCTGACAATTCAAACCCAATGAATCTTGGCATTCTGGTCCTGGAATATGCCCATGCCAACAGGGAAAAAAACCCACTGATGATGGATGGAGGTGTAACCTGGACATTCAGTAGATTCAGGTACTCAGCTGACTTCACTTTATTGCTGCATAATTCCACTGAGCTGTAATAATGATCCAGTCATTGGCTCTTAAGTATTTGCTGATATAAATTCAAATGGCGACCTTTTTTTGGCTGGGGAGTGTATATGCTTATATTGTTCCATCTTTGATTGAAGGCCATTCAGAGAAATAAAGATATTGCTAGGAAAAAGGTACATGGTACACAACCAGGGATCAAAAGCCACACAGAATAAGAGCTGAGCCAGGGGCAAGATAATAGGATAAAACTCCCCGAGTGAAACAGGGTAAGAAATGGACAAGTCCGTGTCAGGAAGTCCGGGCCGGGTTTTCCCACCCACCACGCCTCTTCCTTGCCCTGCCGATTACTGTGCCTTGGTTAAGCTAAGCCCTCCTGCCTCACAGAAGTTAATGTCTCTGGCGTGAGCCTGGAGCCTGAGCAGCCCAAGCAGAGGGGTGACGGGTGATCGGATCCAGAGTGGCTGACGACAGGGTGAGGGGGGGGGAGCGAGCCGCAAAAGGAGTAGCGGTCCTCACGCTGAAAACTTCTCTCCTGTTACGCCGTGCGATGGAACTGAGGAAAACAGCCAGGGCAGTCCACAGGACCCTGCTGCTCACCGCAGTGCTGCTCGAGTGGGGTGAGTCACCGTCCCCTGCGGGATTCCCTGATTTCGTTTTCCCGCACCTAACCGATTTGGATAAAGCTCTTGTGAAGTTAAGGACCCCCGAAATGTATGGCTTACTGCTAGTGGTTTGTGGATCAGTGACAGTCCCAGAGAGCAACAGGTGCTCTGGTCCTGATGTGAAATTCTCTCTGCTTCTCCTGTGGAAATGATTCCACAGTATTTGAGAAAATGACCCAGAATGTCAATAATTCAGGGGCCAATGACTTATTGTGGTTGCCGTAGTTTATGTCTTATGTTTTGTTTGAAAATCTTCAGTTGGATTCCTGAAATAGCCCTTCCCTCTAGAGTGAAGCCTTCGCTTTTTTGCTGACTTTCTTTTCCTGAACCCTGACTTTTTTCTTTCGCTGGACACTTGTGGCCAGCTTGCTGATCCCTTTCAGCTCTCAGTGTGACAGCAGACTCCATCGCTGCCAGCGTAATCATTTGGAAAATAACGTTAAAACACCAACCCCAGGTCTGTTTCGGGATCTGATGGGGGGAGATGCTGTTTATTAGTCCACATTGAAGGCTTTTAGGAGCTGGGGGGTGGGGAATGGATTCCCTCCTCTTCATCTACTATGCCCCCCCAGTCTGAGAGGAGTGTCTGAATGGCTCAGTGAGGCAGTTGCCATTGTTGCCTATCGCCATGGAGACGGGGGCCGAATCGGATTTGAGAGGCTTGCCTTATGTTACAGCTGCGAGTGACTACAATAAGCATCAAACGGTGATTATCTTAAACACCCCAGTGCGGAGGGCACGAACAAACTGTCCCACCACTGCCCGGTCACTACAGACAAAGGAAACAGAACATATGCGATTTGTTAGAATCAGACGACAATAAAACACGCGTGATCTATGTGAAAAATACTTAGCGCTCTTTCGGTGGCGTTTGTAAGGCGTCCCTTGGAATGGGAGTGATTAAACATGTTACTCACCTGCTGGGGCATATATGCAAGCGCTGGCAGGAATTAGCCAACACTGACTATTTAGTGCAAATAACTCAGAGCTGTACTTAGAGCATTCTGCTGTTTGTCTGAAACTCGGGTTTTCTTGGTTGTTTGGTTTTCCACTGAATGGTTTTTGCACAAACCAATGACCAGACACGTGATCAGTGTTGCCGTGCCGTACGATGAGGGACGACACACTGGGCCTTCTGAAAAACACAAAGTGACTGCAGGGGTAAAGACCTCCCCCCGCACAACAGAACAGAAAGGTCAGGGTTCGCTATAGGGGTTAGAGGTCAGATGAGGTTTTTTTCCCTTCATGTGCAAAAGTATCTCTCTCCATGATGAAAGCTCCAGCGATTATAAATACTCTTAGTTAACAGTTTTACAGCCGAATGCACATTATTACGGGTCACAACAGTGCCGACAGACAGCCAAGCTGGGGATCTTACTGGCTGCAGCAGAGCCTCTGTAATTTTGTAATTGTTTGGTAATGTGCATGGAACAAAAGAAGGCCGCATGGAAATATCTGAACTGAATGTTAATTGAAAAGAAAAATGCCAGTGATTGAGAGACATCCTGTTTATGGTGTGTACTTTCTGGGGTAGACCATGGGCCCAGGACTGGTAAGCAGTTATGGAAGATGGATGGATGGATGGATGGATGGATGGATGGATGAAGCAACAATGCACTGGTGCTACCAGTGAGAACAGCAAGATGGGTGAAAAAAATAAAAATCTGTACCGGGGAGGTAGGATGGGGTGACGATGGTAAATGTTCTTGATGGGGGCGGGGCATTTTGTTAATTGGCTAATATGGTACCCCCTAAGATTGCCACAGGCGTTTGCTCGTCTTGCCCTTGCCAGGATATCAGAGCGGGTCGTCCCATGGTGGCACGGAGACTTCTCTGGATTCAGCCCAGAGCGACCATCAGGGTAGAGCGATGGCAACAGACTTATGGACGTGGGGGCATTCCTGCAAGTCTGGTTTGTCTCCACGGACACCTAGGGATTTACAGCCGCCCCCCCTCCATTTCACGTTCATCTTGCCTCTGTGGCGCCATCCTGTGTTCATGCATGAGTCTCACACACATCAGCTATCATCCCAGTTTCAGCTTTTTGACAGGCAGGCTGATAGCCCTCCAAGTCTGAGTCAAGCCATGGCGTGCATTGATGGTCTGCTGGTCGCTTAGCAACTTTTGACTGACAAGGGGCAGGGACAATCAAGAATCAAGACTGCTTTCAGCTTGGCTGCCTCCTGCTGTGATTGGCCGTATGGTGAGCACAGCTCCCCAAGTCAACAACAACAAGTTAATCTTATAAAGAATGTTTGTTATGGCACTATATAAGAGTTTTCATTTTTTGACAGTGGTTTTTAGTAAATACTGTTAATTAAATTAACAAGAGAAATCAGCTAAATGTGAGAACCTTCTTGTTTAAGAAAGGGAAGCATGGAAGAGTTTAGAAATGAAAGAAAACACAAAGTCAGTGCTCCAGACCTTTGACCTGACCTTTCACCCAGCCCAGTCGGGGGGGAGTACTTCCAGCCCAATGAGGTGTTCATATTAAACAGATAAGGTTCTCTTCAGGGGTGACCCAAGCGCTATTCTGTCATCTTAACCTGCCCATCTCACTCTCTGCTATTGGGTCACAGGGTCAAAACAGTAAAGATGAGGGTGGGTGTTGCAAAAAGCATGGGTGTATGTGATCCCATGTGAGGGTGTATGTGAGGGTGGGCAATGCGGCACTTTAGCCGAAGGGGGTTGTAGTCCCATCATGCACTCAGTAGTGCCATGCGGCCGCTCAAGGGCACCATGGCATCGCCCAATGGGGGGAGACACAAAATCCTGATTGGGATGAAGAGCCTCAAGATGGGTGGGTGTAAAGCACGAGATCGTGAAATGCTATTTTACTGCATTGTAATTCAACTAGATGGAGGGTGGGGGGGGGGTCAGTTATCCAGTAAAGACACAAATCCTCCCCCCAGCCAGAGATCCCTCTTTCTGGACAAAGCAGGGGTCACAGGCGTAGTGTGGGGAGCTCCTATGTTTCAGCCAGCACCCCCCCCCCTTTCCTATTGGTGAAATATCCACCTCCTGACCCTTCTGGGTGGTCAGACCATCCAGTGCATTGCTGAGCATTTACGGCAGCAGGCGGCCATTTTAAACTCCGGTCAGTGCAGTAAAAATGTGTAAACCCATTGTAAGTAATGTTGTGGAGTAGTGAGTGACTGCGAATGGCCATAAACAGCCCCCCCTCCGGTCAGCCCTGTCACATCTCCCAGCTGTGGTCATGTGACAGCAGAGTGGGTGTGGAGGGCACGGTGCTAGCGCCAGCCCCTGCTCCTCGCTCGTGGAGGCCCCACATTCCTCTACTCCTTGCTCTTTCTCCCGACCGTCATTAATATCTTCTGCCTGAATTAAAAATCTCTCAATGGAACCATGATCAAAGAGTGTAGGAAATGATGGGAGCTCCAGTGGCAGCAGCGGGGGGGGTGCTATTGGCCTGGAGAACACCGGACATTGCTGTGGGGAGCCGTGGGAGGAGGCCGTATCTGCAGTAATTCATTCGAAGAACAACATGGCGGTGCTTGGAGAGGCGGTCGCTTCCTCTGGGATACGCCTGAGTGATCATTCTCTCACCTTCCTCACCCAGCCCAGCCAAACTCACTTCGAACATTTCAGTGCAATGCTGCGGCCGATTGTTCCGCCACGGTTGCTACTTTCCGGGTGGCAGCTGAGGTGTGAGTCCCCCACCCCCGGGCTGGAATTATGGGGCAGCATCCCAGGATTCTCATACGTGAGAGTGGGGGGGGGCAGGTGGGGGACTCATTCAGGGTGAAAAGTGTCAGGGGGCTCGATTCGGCTTTGAGGGTGGAGGTGTGTCAGAGGAATGAATGAATTGGGGGGGTCGTCACTCCTCAATGGAGAAGGGATTAATAAAAGCCTCCCTCAAGGCCAGCAGACTCTCTGGATTAGTATCTGGGTGGGGGGGGTGATGATTAGGTGCTGAGCTGCAGCCAACTCAGCTACGGTGGCTAAACTTCATCTTATAAATAACTGATATGGGGCCGGGGCGGCTGGGGGAGTGGCTTCATCGCTGCAAGTTCAGCAGTTAAATCTGAGACTTGTGTCCGCGACAGCACTTCTTTTATCAAACTTCTGACAGGTCAGTCGATTGAGCAACAGAACAAATGAGTACAGCACCACTTCCTGAGTGGCATGCGGAAGCACTACCGTATAATCTGTATTAAAAGGACCTGAAAAACAGTGTAAAGTTCTTCAGGTCAATGAAGACTAATTTGATATGTAATAAAAGCCAACATGAAAGTGGTGGCTTAAGTTGCACAGAGAAGGACAGAAGATGACAATGGCGATGACATCTTCCACTGAGGGTGGGAGAAGATTGGGGAGCAATGGTCACATGACACGGTACATGTTACATGACAGCAATGACAAGAAGGACGATGATGATGAGATGAAGATGATTTGTAGGAGCTTACTGCCTGCTAGCTATTTGGTTACAGCAGATGGGTCACCTGCTGTAAAAACTGCATAAAGATGACAAATATAATTTGAATATAAATAACCATAAATGGCTGATGTTACCGCTGCTCATCTCCACAGGGGTGAGCTACTCAGAGATGTCCAGCAAATGCTGGTCATTGCCGTGCCAGAACGGGGGCACGTGTGTCGACACGGAGGATGACTACACCTGCCTGTGCCCCCAGGCCCCCTCTCAGTACATGGGCAAGGACTGCGATCAGCGTTTTGACGGCTGCCCATCCCCGCCATGCGCCAACTGCACCGGCCCTGAGAGCCACGCTTGCATCTGCCCTCCTGGCCTGACTGGTGCCGACTGCCTGGTGGACATAGACGAATGTGAGGGCGCCCCCTGCAGGCCGCCCCGCTCACGCTGCGTTGACCACCTTGCCGGATACACCTGCCACTGCCCGCGTGGCTGGGGTGGTGCCAACTGCTCCAGCCCTGCGGAGGAGTGCTCTGACCAGCCGTGCCTCCACGGCGCCTCCTGCCTGCAGCTACCCGACGGCTTCCAGTGCGCCTGCGCCCCCGGCTTCCGCGGTGAGCGCTGTGAGGAGGACGTGGACGAGTGTGGGTCACGACCCTGCCAGAACGGCGCCCTCTGCCAGGACGTCGTTGGCACCTACCGCTGCTTTTGCGTTCCCGGCTTCCAGGGCTACAACTGTGAGATTGACATCAATGAATGTGCCTCCAGGCCATGCAGGAACAATGGCACCTGTGTCAATGAGAAGGACCGCTATGCGTGCCAGTGCATGCTGGGATATGCAGGTACGCATCGGGGTCCAGAGCTCCTGTATGAGCTTCCACATGGTCCATAACTGTCCTATCCCAGCTCTAGAAGCAGCCTCAATGTCAACACCTTGCATAACATCTATATAACATATACATTACATCCATATAATGTTTACATAACAGTGGTATAGCATCTATATAACATATACATTACATCCATATAACATCTACATAACATCCATATAATGTTTACATAACAGTGGTATAGCATCTATATAACATATACATTACATCCATATAACATCTACATAACATCCATATAATGTTTACATAACAGTGGTATAGCATCTATATAACATTTACATAGCATTCATAGAACACCCATATAACATTTACATAGCATTCATAGAACACCCATATAACATTTACATAGCATTCATAAAACATCCATATAACATTTACATAGCATTCATAAAACACCCATATAACATTTGTTAAACATCCATAAAACATTTACTTAGCATTCATATAACATCTATTTAACATCTGTTTGTCACCTATATAACATATAAATACATAACAGCTAAGATTCTCATAACATCTATATCATATCAATATACCATTTACATAACATGGGGTGGCACGGTGGTGCTGTGGTTAGCACTGTTGCCTCACGGTTCTGAGACACCTCTAGTCTCCTCCAGGGTTCCATGTGTGTTGAGTTTGCATGTTCTCCCACCGTTGTGGGGATTCCTTCCAGTACTCTGGGTCCCCCCGCAGTCCAAAAACATGCCGAATTGAATGGCGTGTGAGTGTGCCCTGTGATGGGTTGGTGCCCCATCCTGGGTTGTTCCCTGCCTTGCACCCATAGACTCCAGACCCCCATGACTCTGAATGGGATAAGGGGTTGCAGCAGTGGATGGGTTTATATAACACTTTTATGGCATCCATATCACATCTACATGTTCAAAACAATAGGGTAACAAAACAGTTGGAGTAATCAAAAAAGAAAAGCTTTTTACAGGGTTTTAAATTTGATTTCATCATTAATCAGCCTTTAGACAGCAGCTCCTGCTCTGAATGAGACTGTTTGTCTTACGGTACTTTTTCAAAAGGTTTTGTCCCCTCCCTCTGGCCCCCCTGCCTCTAGCCATTCCGAGTTTGCTATCTGTCTAAGCATGAGTACGTCATCTGGTGACACATCTGCTGAAGGCCGTCAGCGTCACCATCCCCAGCTGGTCAGGCGTCAGAGCAGTAGGACACCAGCTGGCTGAGTCACTCTCACATGCAGCCAGATCACCGGCTCTCTCTGTGGATGGCTGCGTAGATGATGCCCTCCTCGACATGCTTATCAATGCTTATCATGCTGGTTTAGTTTGGATAACAGACCCTTTAATCCATAGCATCTTGCATATCTTTTGTATTTGCCTACTTCTAATGACTTGTTAAGAACCTTTCACAAAGGTTTACTGGCAGGGTCCCTTCTGGAGTCTTACTATACACCTGCAACTTTTTCGCAAGTGAAATTTCCTACTGCAGTGCCAGATGCTGGCCAGCAGGTGGCAGATGGTGCCCTGGGAGTTGGGCCCTTCTCATCCCTGCCCTGTGTGTGTGTGTGCGCATTCTTCAGGAGTCAACTGTGAGCTAGAGATAGACGAGTGTGCCTCCAGACCCTGCCAGAATGGCGCCACCTGCCACGACCACCTGGGCCTCTACACATGTGACTGTCTCACGGGATACAAAGGTCTGGACTGCGAGATCAACATCGATGAGTGTGAGAGCAGCCCCTGTCTCAACCAGGGCACCTGCATCGACCGGGTGGACAGGTACAGGGCAGGGGCATTGTCTAATAATAATAATAATAATAATATTTAAACATAAATAAACAGTTACATGAAAATCCCTAAATGGAAATGCCCCTCCCATAGAATATTTGTTCTAATAATGATCAAAGACATTCAATCATCTCAGCTGTTCAGCTCATGGGAGCGTGAGCTGTATGTTTAAGGCCATCTACTGACTGTGTTCTCCCCCCAGCTATGAGTGCGACTGTGGTGGCACGGGGTTCGCCGGAGCCCGGTGCGAGGAGGACGTTCCTGAGTGTGCTTCCGACCCGTGCCAGCACAACTCCACCTGCTTGGACGGAGTGAATCTCTACACCTGCCAGTGTTGGCCTGGTACTAACTCCATCTTTAGGCTCCCACCTTTACTTAAATCACATTATAAACTTAAAACACTCTAATCTCCCTGAATACAACCAAATAAATTTATATCTTTTATAAAAGGTCCGTAGGGCCAGGAAACTACCAGATGCAGCACATACATTTACTGTAATGATCAGCACTGCCCTCTAGTGTACAGAAAATGACCTAGAGTACAGCCACGTTATTCGAAGCCAGTGCTGTCTCACTGCACCCTGATGTCCTTCAAAAACTCACTCGCAGTTAGTTATGGGATGGTGGCATTCTGGGAGATTTAGCTGGTTATGTTACAGCCTATCAATCTGCCTGTGCAGCATTTGGTACATGTGGCATTCTGGGTAAAATGGCATCTCCGCGGCAGGCTACGAGGGTGAGCACTGTGAGGTGGACGTGGATGAGTGCGTGCCGGAGCCATGTGAGAACGGGGCTGAGTGTCTCCAGCTCTCTGACCAGGAACGCTACCGCCACCTGCAGCCAGAAGGCTGGGAGTTCAGCTATGCAAATGCCGCCGGCTACGTGTGTCTGTGCCTCGCTGGCTTTACGGGTAAGCATGCTCAGAGCCATTCATTCAGAGTGCAGTGTTGCCCACACTTCAGCTCCTAAAATTCCACCATTTTCTCCTCCCTCCCTTCTGCTAACAGGGGAGAATTGCTCAGTGAACACGGATGAGTGTGAGTCAGATCCATGCCAGAACCAGGCCTCCTGTGTGGACCTGGTCAACGGCTATGCCTGCGAGTGTCAGCCAGGCTTCGCAGGTGAGGGACGCACCTTCAGGGCTCTGCAAACTTTCGGCCTGCAAACCTTCTCCTCTTTCGATTTCCCTCAGATTGCACAGGTGAAACGTTCAGGTTGGGAAGTACAAATCCAGGCCAAGATTTTGTTCAAGGTTCAAGGTTGCTTTATTGTCATTTCAACAATATACATGGTACAGTACACAGTGAAATGAAATAACGTTC
>JAABNX020000130.1:19739097-19763452 GCA_015163995.2 Mormyrus lacerda | reverse complement strand
TTTAATTGAAATGGTAGTTTATAAACCCTGTCGTAGCTCATAATGTCCCTCCTGACATGGACTAGGTGGTCACCCTAATGAGTGGTTCAGGGAGCTTGAGGAATCATTCTCACGCATGACTTGGTCATCACAGACTTGTGAGCTTAACCTGAAGGTCTTTGGGATGTGCTGAAGGAATCTTTATAAAGTGGTTCAACTCACTTGTCAATACAGGATCTCAATGAGAAATGAATGCAAATCTGGATGAAAATAAAAGGTGAGATGTTGCATAGGCTTGTGGAAACAATGACATGACAAATGTGAGCATAATCAAAGCTAATGGCGGTCCAACGAAATATTCAGTGTATAATATGCAATTTATGAACATAATTGAAATCAGGCTGTTTTACACTTAAATAGACCAGTTCTTTAAATGAATAGACGTCGATATGCATCTCAATCAGCAAATGGACAATGGTTCACTGTGCTGTTTATGGCTGTCTGAATTGCTGTACAAAAGGTTGTCCAAACAATCATTATTGCATTTGAAATGGAGGAAATGCAGAGATGCATGTTCAACTACACAACCCTTGGATAAGACTTACCTCGCATATATTAAATGGGTCTATTTTTAGGGTCTAGAGTCGTCTCATCTGAACGAGTTCCAGGAAACAGTGACAGCCACAGGTCCTGGGCCAGTTCTGATGACAGACACAGATAAGCTTGTTACTAACGGAAGCACCCGATTTGTCCAAGAGAACTTGTGATGACTCTTCTCTCATTTGCATCTCAGTGTAGTGTTTAATGTGACTGATCAGGAAAAGCCAGGCCGCAAGTTAAAAGTAAAGAGACCATCACAATGTGTTTCAAAAGAAATTGTAGTCTAATAAAAACATCCCTAATTAAATGATTGTTATAGGTGAGTTCTCCGAGGGGCTTATCAATGATGTAAGATTTTACTGTCTTCTGACTCTGGCCTTGACAAAGAAGAGTTCTATTACATTTTGTGCCACTAGTGGGAGCACTATGAATCGTGCTCCGTGTGGTCACACATTGTCTTTAACACATTTGTCACGTTTTCGTGCATTTTTAAAAATAGATGTGTTGTTTCCTTACTTATGAGCTGTTCTATGTTATTTTATTTCATATAATGATTTTAATATATGAGTTACTAAAAATTTTTGCCCACCAGTTTTTGTTCTGGAATGAATTAAAAGCTTATGCAACCAATGATTTCCTTTTGATTACATCTAAATCTGTGTTTGAATCTACGTGTAATTTTTTGGTCAGACAAAGGTCTCTCAAGGCTCAGGGCCTGTAAATAATTAGTATTCTGATAATTCTGGCTAAACTTAAAATAAATTACTCCAGCAAAATATCTAGCTCAAATGAGATGCAGAAGAGGAACTCTATGCCCTAAACCATAACAAATTATTAAAAATGTCCATGCAGTAACACCTTGTGGAAATGATCGCAGAAACCCAGGGGGCGTGGAAGGGCAGAGAACAGGGTTGTCATGGAAATCAGGAGGAATAGATAGCATAGATACAGTCGGAGAGCATGCAGAGCTGGCCCGACTGTCCTTTCCATGTGTGCTAACCACAGCACAGCCATGAAACATTTCTTTCTAAAGATTGATACCTGAACTGCAGCACTTCAGGAACAGCAGAACATCATAATCTTAAGCGGTGCTGAAATGTCAAGCTACGTGTGCTGCCCAATAAATGCAGACAGATTACTACAGACTTGAAAGGACTAGACCCCATTTTTGTCCCCTGCTAATGCTGTCTTGCATATCCCCACATCACGTAATACTTCATCAGTATCATGTAGTACAGATCATCATTAAGATACAGTCTTGAGGAACTGTTTAAAATATCCTGACCTTCTGGGAGCTTTTTGCATTCAAATTTGACTTGAGAGAGAGACTAGTTCTGATCTGTCCTTTTGCTCGTGAATCATCTTCTGCTGTAGCACATATTGTGACCAAAAGGTTACGCGCACGAGTGCCAGGAGAAGTGCTGCTGTTCTGCTGCAGGCTCTCGACCAGAAGGCTATAGTGAACATTGTCAGCTGTATGAAATGTCCATTGTTTTAATGAGGCGGGTAAATAAACACAGAGCACCACGTTATTTAATTCGGTTTTAAATAGGGAAGTTAGAGTATTGTATTCTTTTAGACTTGAAAGACATACATTTTTGATCTTTTGATTTAAAAACTTTATTTATTATATTTTGAAGGTTTTCTTTAAAGCAGGGGTTGGCAATCTAATCCGCAAAAGGCCAGTGTATATGCAGGTTTTTGTGATAACTTTTAGGTCAGCTGTTTAAACCCAGGTGTGAGGACTCTTCAGCCAATCAGTCCTCTAATTAGTAATCTAATTTGAGAGCTGCAGTGAAAACTTGCAAACATAATGGCCGTTTCTGAATAAGATTGGCCACCCCTGTTCTAAAGCGTGCTTCTGGGGGACTCAACACAGGTTTCTGGGAATACAAATGAATAGAGTTTCTTTTCTTGTTGGAGGCAGCCCTGACGTGTGGCCAGTGTTCTCCTGTGGTTGCTTCAAATGTCAATTATCAAAACAAATACAGTGAGAACCGGAGGTTTCTGCATCGCCTGGACGTGAAATTTAACAACCTTGATGAGAGGGGGAGACATTCACATGATACTCAATTGGACTTGTGTCACTATGCTTATATGTTAAACAACGTTTATGCATACTCTAGCTGTAGCAATAGCAGCAGCAGTTATGATGTAATAATCAATGCTTATGTGATACTATATGAACAAAGATATATGAGCGGGTGAGACCCTTGCAGGAAATTTTAGGAGTTTTATTAAGGAATCTGGAAGTGCTCTGTACCAGGATACAGAACATAGATAAGAAAGATAAGACCCAAGCTAACAGGGGACAACGAGAAACATCTAACAAGTTCATGTAGAGACGTCACATGGAGAAAAGGTATAAAAATGGATGTTGATTTGTGAAAAGGGGCTTTTCTTCTTTGCATGCGGGGAACCCCTGTGTGCACAGACAAGATAAACAGGAAACTTCTCCCACCCTAAGGTGTCTGCATTTTTAACTTCCACAACCACCTCTTTCAAGATGGGCTTCAGCACCATGGACAGCAGTTAACAATGGGGTGAATTACTGATGAATTCAGCAAAAGGAAGGAAATGGCCAATTAACTCAGTTCAGATTTAAATTCAGTATTTTACTTATAGGTTTGATAAACATTCTCCACTCTGGTTTCCCCCCACAGTCCAAAACATGCTGAGGTTAATTGGAGTTACCAAACTGCCCGTAGGTGTGCGTGCATTGGTGAATGGTGTGTGAGTGACTGGTGTGTGAGTGTGCACTGTGATGGGCTGGTGCCCCATCCTGGATTGTTCCCTGCCTTTCACCCATAGCCTCCAGGATAGGCACCAGACTCCCTGTGACCCTGAACCGTTAGGGCGCAGCATTTCCACAGGTGGGAAAAGTGACAATCCATTGGCAGCTCATGAAATGACAGGGGTTTATCAGGGAACTGAACACTGCAGAAAGCACAACATAAAAGGACAGCGAGGGGTCAAAACAAAAAAACTTGGATTAACAAACTAAGGAAACCATAACACACAACTAAGAAGCAGGTCTAGGGAACCCAAACAGACTGACATACACACAGTGGCATGAACCCAAGAAGATTGACCAATAGGGAAAATCAACTAAGGCAAGAACTCGAATAAATAAATACTGAGGACGCAGGAGAGAAGCATTAACCTAACAACCAATCAAACAGAGCACAGAAAACAGGCAGCACCTGAAATTAATAAATGGGGAGAGATTACAGAACTAGGAATGTTAACAAACTAGAAAACACCAGTCAAACACTCAAAATACATGACTAACACAAAATACAAGAAGTATAAAAAACCTGAACCTAACGCAAGGAGGGTGGAGCAATGGTTGGGAGAACTGACAGAAAACAAATATTAGGAAAGTAGAAAAGCCAAAACACTGAGGACAAAAGCCCAACAAAACCTAAAACAAGCAAGGCTGGGATTTACCAGCCTCAAACCCATGACCCCCCAGATTTACAGAGTCACACACTCAGGCCACTGCACTGTGCGGCGGTCTGGGGAACAGGGACAACATATTAGGGAAGACCAGAAAGTAAGACAGAGAGGGGAAAAAGCGAAATGGCCAGCACTGCCTGCTGGCCAAACATGAAAGGGTCACAGGGTCAGGGTTGAATGGTACAGACCCTGACGGGATAAGCAGTTACAGAAGGATGGATGGATTAATATTCAATGTTATAGCTGTCTATCACCTTGAGTTAATCTTAGTTACAACGCAATTCTTAATCGGTCCACATCTCACTTGTTAACAGGTTTCATATCCATGTTCTGCACCATATCTTGCTGTGTGAGAAGCTCTGCAGAGATCTGCGCCAGTACAGTTTTTTTCCTTTTTTTCTGTGTACATGCTAGATTTTGTGCATATGACTCAATGGCGCTGAATTTCCTGCTTCTTTAATGCAGATGAGAAGTGCTAAATATTTGTTCCTTAAGGCTGCCTAATGATATTCAAATATTCAAACGATTAGTATCCTCTGACAAAATCTGGGAATTTTTTCTGATTTCTGTATAATTAGAAACATCTCAAAAGTGACCTGGACCTATAGTGAGGATCTAGAGTATTATCCATTATGGTATGAATTTGAGATTTTAACTTTGCTAAGGTATGGTGCTGCTGGTATAACAACAACAATAACAATATTACTAATAATACTACTACTACTACTAATAATAATAATAATAATAATGGTTGGCGCCCCATGCTAGGTTGTTCCCTTGCATCAGTACCCTCTGGGATAGGCTTCAGGCTGCCCCGCAACCCTGAATAGGATAAGCGGTTTCAGAAAATGGATGGATGGATGGATGGAATAGTAATAATATAAGGTGACATTTTCACTACCCACTGTGACCTCACAGCACCAGGGTTATTGATTCAAGTCCTCTCCCAGCTGTGTGTGTGTGTGTGTGTGTGCGTGCGTGCGTGTGTGTGCGTGCGTGCGTGCATGCGTGTGTGTGTGTGTGTGTGTGTGTGTGTGTGTGTGTTTTCCCCCCACTATCCAAAGACAGGTTCTGGTGAGCTGCTCTCCAGGTTGCCATGCGTTTGGGTGCCCATGATGGGTTTATGTCCTGGGCGTAACCTGCCCTGTGTGACAGGTTCCTGGCTCACTGTGACCCTGCTCTGAATTAGAGATTATTAACTAAATGCTACAATATTTCAAGGCATAAGTATGATAAGAAACATCATGGATGAATAGGACACAATGCTTTAAAACCATATAATTGAAGAATAAATACTATTGTTGCCAGTAGGAGTATAGCATTGCTCACTATATTAACAGTGAGAATCTGACATTTTGGCAGCAACCACAATGCTTTTAACTGGAGGGTGTTTGTTACTGAGCAGATAAAGAGTTGCTATAGAAACAAAACCAGAGTCCAACCGAAACCTTATTTTCCAAGATGTATTTATATATAGAATATCTTTCTCAAAGAGAGTGAATATTATATGAATGCTGAAGAACTTATTTGACAGGCCTTGCTTGCTTGCTAAAACAGCCTGAACAATGTAATAGAACAACAATCATTTAATCTCCCAGTTTATTCAGTACAGGATCATGGATCCAGATAGTTTATGACACAAGGTAGGGGAACAATCCAAACCGCCTGGTATGGGGTAACAATACTGTGTTTCCCATACTGTTATCCATCCATCCATCCATCCATCCAACCATCCATTTCCTGAAACCACTTAATCCCAACTGGGGTCGGGGGGGGACTGGAGCCTATCTCAAGAACAATGGGCGCAGGCGGGAACCAACCCTGGGCAGCAGCCAACACACTGCAGGGCGCACACACTCAGACAACTACAGGGCCAATTTAAACTCGCCAATCAACCTACCCTGCAAGCTTTTGGACCTGGGGAGGAAACCGGAGCCCCAGGCAAATACCCACAGGAACACGGGGAGAGCGTGTGAACTCCACACAGACAGGACCCGGGACCGGGAGAAATAATATATATAGTATATGCATAGTTCATAGTGTAAGTTATACAGTACGCACACACACCACATACACACATATACCACAAATACAGGCACACACCACATACACATACAGCGCAAATACACACACACAGGTCTGTAATGATATCTTTGTGGGGACTCTCCATCTATTTCAGTGAGGAAAACTTTAATCCCAACATAACGACCTTAACCCCTACCCAGCTCTAACTTCAATCATAAGTAATTGAACTACATACCAGACTTTTGGCATTTATACTTTTTTGATTGCATTCACAGGTCTGAAATATGGTCCCCACAATGCAAGAATAAGAGGCTTTTATTACATCTTGAGGGATATTAGGTATTATAGGTAATATAAACCTAATCCACACACACACATGAATGAAACTATTTGAAAATGTTCAGTGTGTGTGTTTAATATTATGTAATGTTATAAGTAGATACATATATATTCTGGGCACACGTTCTGTAAAAAAAAACAGCGAAATTTCCCAAAGCAGCACAATGTCACATTCACATGGCCGGGGCGTGGAGAGAAGCGCACACGGCAGAGCAGCGCGGCGCAGCTTGGCGGCTCGAGCTCCCGGATTAATATTCAGCGGAGGCACTCACACAGATCCACAATGTGTGCGTGGGTGGTCCGTGGCACGAGGCACCCGAGAAGTCCCGAATCGCGCACGGGGTAATCCGAGCGGGTGCGCGGAGAGGAGCTGTCGACGAGTGCCGTATTTTGTGGAAATCTGCTTCAGCAAAGATACTAAAATACTCTAAGCCTCTCTAGAGTGGGGAGCAGCATCAGCCTATTCAGCCCAGTCTAACAAATCGGATATTTAATTTCCTCATAACTGATAGCTGACAGGTTGGGGGGCAGGGGGGGTTCATTGTTTCTTTACATCCCCCAAGTTTGCGGATTTGAATCCCACCTCCACTCATGCGTATGTAGAGTTTACATGTTTTCCTTGTGGATTCTCTGGTTTCCTCCAACAGCGAAAGACATGCAGTTATGCTAATTGGCATCTCTGTAATGTGCGACTGTGTGTGAGAATTATGACCAGTATTCCAGTGAGAAGTTGCAGTGTCTTTTTATAGATATGGCCCGGTTGATGGACTCATCCTAGTCGTCAGCCACTTTCTTTCACTCAAAACGAGCACAATTTCATTTAGCAGCTTTCGAAGCTTAAACCATTATAAACTGCAAGCCTACAGTGTTCGATATCAAAAATGGACTCTGTAGTTGCTAACAGATACACAAAATTAGGCATGCATGCATTTAAATTGGCTAATAGTAAAATGTGTGTCGTAACAAACATTGATCACGCTCTAAAGATGTATGTATCTCCCTGTGTGATTGGTGTGAGCAGAGCGGGATCTGAATCGCGCCATGTGCAGCGGGCTGTCGTTCTTGTTCCATCTTCTACAGATTTGTCAGCAAACTGAAGTGTGCTGCTGTGTTTATGTCAAGTTAAACATATCCGAATGTGTTTGTACATATGTGCTCACGTATATATACAGGTGTCATTTTAAACCTGCGTAGGCTTGTATTTGTGTGCATATATGCATATGTACACCCGCCCTTCACGACGTGTTAGCGTGTGTGTAATTACAGTATACGTCTGTAGACCTGCTGTTTCCCCCAGTTAACGATTAGGTCACAAACATGTGGGCTACACTTCTCTGCCTTTTCATACCTCGCTTCGTTGGGGGTGGTGGTGGTGGGGATTATATAAGAATCCTCCATCTACCGCCCCCCGGCAGCGCTCGTGCCGCTGGCCTCCACAGCCTCTTCCCATTGTCATAGCAACGACGAGGATGCTGCGGAGTTGCGGTAAACTTAGAGTTACGAAGACGAGAATAGTTTAATTTCTTCGTGTATGTATCTTTGTGTGTTTGTGCGTGCATGTGTGTGGGAGGAGTTTTGGCTGTATGTAACGTAAGTGTGTAGTATCCCGAAATGTGGATGTCTGAGAGTCCCCATTGCTGTTCTTCCAGGTGTGTTGGTAGAATAAACCCCATTGAATGGTGAGCAAACGTGCATTTTTTGCCCTGGGCTGCTTAGTAGTACCAAACTTCCGCCTGGTTCGTGGCGCTCCTGCCTCTACTGTCCTTTTTTGGTCATCTACGTCACTCTCCCGTCCTCACGAATCGTGTGGAGTTCCCTGTCTTATCACGTCGCCGAATTCCTCCATAATAGAGTATCTGACATCGCGCATCAATTGATTCTGGGATTTTGTGTTTAACAAATGAAATATATATATTTCACTGTGAAGCTTGTTTAAAGCGTTTTTGCTCGTTTTATTCGTTTTATTTTTTTGTTCTCAGTAACTTTATTGGGACATAGGGAGACACAACTCCGGATTTCTCTCGCTCTGCAATTCCTTTATATCACCATATAGTCTGATGACATTTTGACAAGAGCTTTGGTGAATCTCTGGCAACGATAACCTGTCATGACCGGGAACCGCACGGATCGACTCCCGCTCGCTTTGAACACCTTAATAAATCCAATTCCCGACAGACTTTATTCCGAAGACAATGTTCCTTCGTCGACAAACATTTTCACCGACACGGAGACGGATTCTCTTCAGTCATATGCGCAAATGAATATAGGTAAGGGCTAGAAGACTGCTTTAAAAAGGCGTGATGCATCCTGAAGTGTAGTCGACGTGCATGTTTGCTCACTTGTACACTTTATTAATCACTGTCAAATTGGTAATGAATTCCGCATGATATGAGTTAATAATGCGTGTCTATATTCTATTCCCTATGTTTTGACTGCGCTTCACAAACGTTGAACGTGTTCCGATTTAGCCAATAAATGCTCCACTAAATAGGTTATGCAACTGTCTTTTTTAAATACGGAACGATAAGGAGGCTCTTAAAGCCTTACATAACCTTCTTTTCACCTGTTAGTGTGCACTCCTTCCTTCAATCGAGGCCCTGAGAAACAAAAAAGCACAAAATAATCAGAATATGATGTATATTAAATGTCACCGAACTGATTCCGTCTTACACTACGCAGTTCGTGCAAAGAACTGAGAAATAGTGTAGAATTAAGCGGAACAGATACCACGCAAACCCTTGTCAGCTTTATTTGACATGCCAGTAAGTGTATAGTTGTTGAAAATTGCGATCTGGGTATCGGTGCCACGTGGGCATTGTTCCATTTGATAAAAAACAATGTATGTGTATGTGGTGCGAAATGTGAAACACTTTAACACTCTTATATTGTTCACTGTTAGACTTTACAGATGGTGTATATGTGAAGACCCAATTTAAATGAATATATTCTATTCAGTAATCGCCGTGTATTGGCGTTTTACTGGGTGTATATTATCTTTATCTGAAGGAGAACTATATTCCTTGTACATGATTATTAGAAAAGACATTCTGACCAACAACATATTTATTAAAGATTGGAAGCATATCATTGTAATGCATTTATTTGACAGTTATTGTAACTAGCAGAAGTAGATGCAAGAGTTATTATACATAACTGGAAAGGCATGCTTGTTTAAATGCCAAACACAATCATTTGAACTCATTAACACGAATTATTTGCTTGTGAATTTCAGCAATTTTGTAACCTTTCCCCACGATTATTTCCCAGTATTTTATATGTAAGATAGTTTAAATTTAGGTAATTTAGTTCCACGAACACATGAAAGGACTTAGTAATTACTCCAGAAGTTGCACTTCTACCGCTGAAAAATCTGCTATTCAAAAATATAAATATCAAATATTTGATCACAAACTACTGGGGTAAATCCATTATGAAGACTAGTATTTGGATCCTTAAAACCCTCTGCACTGAGCTTTAAATTGGGTAGTTCCATTAAGTGACTGTTTGATTATTTTAGGGTTTTTATTTTTTAAGAAGAAAACAAAAACGACGTGTTCTGTAACGCCTGTTGCCTACATGTTCCCAAGTCCCACAGCAGAAATGGCGGAGAGATCTAAAACATCGTCATGAATCAGACCAATTTTCAATAGTCCCGATCCTGAATAGGCCCTATCTGCGTCTGCACTGCAAATTAGCTGTTTCTGAACGAAGGCAGCTGCTAATGACGGTGAAGTAACGTTTTAATTTCAGGTTTAGCGTAAAATTATCCAGTTAACATATAATTAAATCATGCCTCTGTTCTGCACCTGATTTATACAAAGGGATTCATCATTTAGGGTTGTGAAGAAGACCTCATAGCAGATCTGTCATCAGCAGGTGTCTGTAATATTCCCAAAACACGTAATTACGGGTAGAACGCAAAACCATGTACTGATTGATGACTACTTCAGTAGAAAGACCATCCATCTTCAATGTACATATCTAAAGCAGGCTTAGCTGCATGTCTTTGGAGGAGGGGAGCGGAAACCCACATGACCCAGGGAAAAAAAACACAACAGGCACAAAGAGGATGTTGGATTTGAACCCACTGCATTAAAAGTATGAGGTTACACTGCTATCCACTGGCACTGTGTTATATCTAACAGAAAGTATTTATCAAATACTGTCCATAAATCAAGAATAAATATAAAAGAAAATAAGTCAACAATCTTCCATAATCCCCAAGATCCCATAGATCAGTGTTTCCCAATCTAGTCCTCAGGACTGTCTTTGGGTTCTCGAGGACTGGCCTTAGGCCTGGAGTCTATTTGAAGAAGCGGGGGAAGATTCCGGATGGGATTCCAGTCAATCCTGGGGCCCCACTAACCATTTCCTAGAGGGTCTGTGCCATCCGCATGCTGAAGGTCATGATGTTTACTAGAATTCCTGGAGGAGAACATAAACTGTAATGAGATCTTTGATTTTCTTTGTCTCCTGGGGGAACAAGGGGATCACTACAGCTCAAGCATTAGATAGACCTGAAAGGCTCACAAACATCTGAGTACAAATTTCCAGAATTCTCACATTATTTCCACATCTTGACCTACTTCTATTGCCCACTTCAGATAATGACATATTTTTGTGTAACATTTCATTTACATCCCGTGATTGGCTGACAACACATTTAAGAATCTTTTTTGTTTAAGCTGCTGGCTTCTGATCACTTTTCTTTCTATTTCCTGTTGAGAAGCAGAGAGCATCATGGACCTGGAGATGGCTGGAGACAAGGGATCCACAGAGCTTCAGTACAGCCCTGGAGTCCAGCTGGGCCGTGACGGCACAACAGTGACCTACACCGGGAGATTCACATTCGATTCGCCCCCTGCTGGGGGATCCGGCTGGTGCTCAGATGGCAGCGGCGGCAGCAGCATCATCAGCCTGGTGACCGCAGGTGTTTTGGGTGCTGTGCCCCCTAGTGGTGTCGAGCATGATGAACCACCTTCCGAACTGGAGCAGGAATATGGGACTCCATTGCCGGTCTACTGCGGCGAGGCCTACCAGGACCCGACTGGCTTTCCCCAAAGCCCAACTGATGGCGGCACGAATATCTCCTACTCCGGCGTGGATTATGACACCATCAAACCCCCCGTAGACGGGGGCCTTTTCTCCACCCTCCCAGATTATGGGCTCCTGCAGGCCGACATCGGCGTCCTGGAACACAAACCCTTCCGGACGTCGGACCTGGCGCCCGCTGCTCCGCTGGATTCCCTGCGGGTGCTGAAGGAGAAGCGAGGAGGCGTGGGAGGGCCTCGGCTGCAGCTGGCGCTCAGACCCGTGCGCCTGAGGAGGTACCAGAGCCGGCCGGGGAGGATCCCACCACACGAACGTCCACACGGCTGCCCTGCCGAGGGCTGCGACCGCCGTTTCTCGCGCTCCGACGAGCTCTCCCGCCACCTGCGCGTCCACACGGGCCAGCGGCCGTTCCAATGCCGCGTCTGCCTGCGCCGCTTCGGCCGCAGTGACCACCTGACCACGCACGTGCGCACGCACACGGGTGAAAGACCCTTCGCCTGCGACCTCTGCCCCCGCCGCTTTGCCCGCAGCGATGAGCGGAGGCGCCACGTACGTGTGCATCTCAAACAGCGGGACAAGAAACTGGCGGACGAGGCGAGCGGTCCCGGTCTTGGTGACTCGGGAGGTTCCTGTCAGGTGGATGGGGTCACCGTGCTGACGGGCGCCGTGGCAGGGGTGTGTAGCACGGATGGTGCAGCCAAAGCTGACGGGGGCGGCGGCATCACTGTGGCAACCATTGCCACGGACACGGGCACTTAGAAATACACAGGGACGCAATCCAGAAGAATTCTGCCGTTCCGCTGAAAATTTACCCACCGATGCAAAGACTCGACGTTGTTTCATCAGGGATAGTCAGTCTATGGAGACCGCAGGTCCAGAGTGCATACATCTCTAAGGACACACGCAAAGGACAGGCTGGAAAAATAACTGTAAATTACCGTCAAGGGCTTGTCAGAACCGGCCTAAAAATGCAGTAAAATTTGATTGATGGATTGGTTGATTTTATCATGCACATGCAGGCGCACATTAGTGTGAATGTGTTTGTATGTATACATATGGATGTATAAATAACAGACTTTTGTTAAGGCAGTGATGACATGACATCTGGTGACTCTCTGAACTGTCATGGAACAAAACAGGTGAGCGTCAGTTAACTGAACATTGCTGTTCGTAAGAAAGAAAAAAGCTACATAAAGACTCTTTTTAAAAGCATGTTTATTTCTCTGAGGTATTAATATATATTTAAATTTACGGAAGTTCAAGCCAGCTTCAGCAGGCAAGACCAAACCAAGAATATGTTTCTGTAATAGCCTTATGTCTTTATAATAGCCTTATGGTGTTTTTTTCCATATAATAGGTATATTTATACATAAATTTGTGTGTGAAATTGTGTGTGTTCCAGTTTTTGGATTTCCTGTATACATATTTAACTATGTAATGATATACTGTATTTATTGGGAAAAATATGGCCATTATCATATATTTTTACATAAATTTCAGCTAGATATTTTACAATACATACAATATGTGCAATTTAACAATTATGCAATGATATGCAAAAAGTTTTGATGGCAATGGACAGCCAATAAAAAGCAAACCCAATGAATGTATAATTAAATATGCAAATTCTCTGATGGTATATAAAAGCATGCATTTTACAGTTGTACATGACTCTCTAATGAAGTGGAACAATGACGTGTTTGTAAGTTAATCTGTTATAAAATGTATAATTTGGCAGGTATTTTATGTAAATACATATTTATATTTATATCTGACCACACTTTATGTATTGATATGCATGGACAATGACCTTCATACAATTTAGCTGTGGAAACATATTTGTAGAAAAGACTTTATTTTGCTTTTGGTTTAAAAAGTGTTTCTGAGGTATAATATACTTTACATGTGTAACTTTACAGGAGATTTATGTTTTGAGATTGTAATTATGGATGAGGATATGGGGGTGTCCAGTCTTTAGTGTTTTGCCTTTATTCATTTCCTGTTTTAATGTTGTGATTTGGATATTTGGTGGGAAAATTGATTTGCATCTCCTATGTGATCATTTGTTAGGCTACTAGTATTTTTTTAACAAGATATATTTGAATTGCAAAGTCTGTAGTTGTAATTATGGAAGAGAATTTGGATGTTATGGTTATGTGTAATGATGCTTGTGTTAAAACCATTTCTATTTTGACTTTTTGATTAAATATATATTTGGCAAGTTTATGAATTTGCAACTGTCCTTTAAAGGGTTTTTTTAAAAAGCTTTAAAAAGCTTATCTTTTTTAGGTTTTTATTCACAAACAATTACGGGCAATAAACCCCTTGTAAGCTGCCATGGGCATGTTAAGTTGACCTTTAACACCAAGGCAGCAACCAGAGTTAAATTCAGGGTGGGAAGACAGATTGAACAACTTCATACATGAGGAGAAATTGCTACAAACAATGAAGAAAATCTAAATACGATGTTTGAGAATCATATTTGATAAAAAAAAAAAAAAAATCTAAAATAGCCTCTGGCTTGACTATACTAAAAACCTGTTAAAAGAGTCAGGAAAATGATAAATACAGCAAAAGGAGTTTAAAGAAGGACAATGCAACAAAACGTGCTTAATAGTCAAAGTAGTGTTACATGCAGGACATACTGTACAGGTGGATCTTCACCTCCAGTTTCACCCTGTTCCTTCCAGTTTCAAAGTCCAGTGTAGATTCTGTGCAGAGAAGGAAGAAATAAACTGACGAAATATCACACATCTTACAATCCTCATTCAGACAGAAAAGCATACAGTGGGTACTGAAAAGAACCACCTACTGTCAAAAAAATCACATTTTGTCACTCGACAGCATGAAATGAAAACACGACAGAACTGAATTTGTCCAGCGTTATTTACTAAATTCAACTGACAATATCCAGCAGAGAGAAAAACTACTTTCAAGCATTATGACAAAGCTTTACCAAATTAAACATTTTTCTGTTATGCCCTCTAGTGGCAGAGCTGAGATTTAAAAGTCTCATATAAACACTGGGCATTCGCTCTTGGCCAAGAGCGTATATTTGGGTTTGCACATTAGGGGCACGTCCACACCAATGCTGTGGGAGTATCTGGGGTGGGGGCTGATCTGGTCCCTATGAGGCACATAGCCAAGTGGACCCCCCACAAAATGTATCTCTAGTTACAAGCCCAGTCCCTAAACCTGTTGAAACCAAGCCTGCACCCTTGTTGTCCACATGAGTATTACAGGCATTACTTTAGCTTCAGTGTAGGTAACTTTACTCCAACACGACATGGCGTCGTTGGAGAGACATGAAGGTAATTATCACTTGAAAAAAATCCAGCCATATGTAATATTTGGCTCCTGGGTGCCGTGATCACTTAGCACGCTCCTTAATGAGCTGTGTGGCGATCAGGGCTTTGAGCTCACCTGCTGTAATTCGGACAATGGGTGGGTAGGCCTACCAAAAGCATGAATGAGTGCATCATTTTCAAATCGCTCATGGGCAACATGTTCTGAGGGCAGAATGAAAAATGATTAGTTCAGAGAGATAACCAATCCGATTGTACAGGAGGTGGGTACAAGTAACTAGAGGAAGCAGGAGTAAGGCATCTGATAGGTTGGTCCCACGTCCTGTAGTTGCTTTAACCCACCTTCTCTACAATTTGATTGGTTATCTCTCTGAACCAATCATATTCCTTCTGCCCTCAGAACATGTTTGAGTAACTGAAACTCCCATGAGCCACCCATTTGCTATATCAATGGCAGGGCTAGACTGAGGTTAAAAATCAGTTCTAGACTTTGGGTCCCCAAATTTTGCAGAAGAGGGGAGCGGTCTCCTCCTGTTTACTTTTGCCAAGCACAAATTCAGAGCATTCAATACATTAACTCCCCCCCCCCCACTGAAACCTTACCCAAATGAAGGTAAATCAACTGATTATATCAGTGGCACAACTTAATCCAGACAGCGCAATGCAGTCGTGATCTCTGGAGTCCTACACTGTACATTTTGCCTAACTCCTGCGCTAAGCAAAATCACCTCGAACGCTTTGTTTGCATTGTAGGCGCAGAAAGTAAAACAAGACCATCGAACCAGCAGGGGGACCTAATGAGTCAAGAATGAAACGCTCCATAAATACTACGGAGATAAAAACGGGATGGAATTGCTTTAAAAAAACCATTAGACATCGCAGTGACAAGATTCAAAAACAGGGAATGCATTATTGTTTCATGAGGGGAATCGACTTGTTCAATTCAGCTATTAAAAAGATTATGAAAGATGGTATTCTTGTATAGCCTAATTTTATTTCAAACCGATAGAGATCAAACATCCGCTACTAAACTGTTATATTAGTTAACAGATGGGCAATTTTATACAAAGAGACCTGTTTGCTTATCAACGTTAAATAAAGCATTTATTTCGTTTCTCTTCATTCTCAGCTCCATAACTAGGTTCAGCTATCCTTACCATTACTTGTCAGTGTTAGTAAAGTGGAAATATCCGTGAAGGAGAGGGCAATTTCCGTCCGGCGAAGGAAGACACCCAACCCCCAGATGTGGATGTGATGGAGCCGCGGCTCGGAGTTTCCAGCAGAAAAACTAATTATATTACAAATGAAAGGTCACGCAGTGCTTGTTCAGAAAGCAAAAGTAAAGTAAAACCTCCGCAGTTCACCTCAAAATGCTTGGTTGGCAGCAAAAATCCAGAAAATACAACTTACCCGGTCATTTTATGAGTTTTCCTTTAAACTGTGTTCATTCCTTACAGCGACAGCTTGAATAATTCTTTATCCCTTAAGGAGTGTGTTTAATTTAAAAGATTTTTTCCCATGTAACATTCACCAGTGCAGAAAAAGTTTAAATTGCAATTTGATTGAAAAAAAAACCTTTCCACAGAAAGGGCATAGCCTACTCCTGTTTTACGTTCCGTTTTGTCTGCGATGGGCTCCCGACTCCCCCGCAACCCTGTCCAAGATAAACATTTTAGAGATGATAAGATTTCAATAAGACCAAAAACCATATCTATAACAGAGCATGACTCCTGGCTGGTTTCAGTATTTATGCGTATAGTCTGAAATTGCCAGTGAATAGATGGGTAAACTTATTGTATAATAAAATGCAGCAATACACAGTGTCATGGCTCTCCAGACGTGGTTGCTAATGAACCCAGCCATCTATCAGTGTTCCAAGTGCTTATATTGGTCAAGGTAACAGAAGGGTTCTGGTACACTCTGCTGTGTTACACACACACACACACACACACACACACTCATACTCTATATTTAGAAACACCAACTAGCCTAGCTGTATATGTCTTTGGACTACTGGAGGAAACCAGCACAACATAAGAATAACACGAAAACTCGACACACAGAGGTGAAGAGGCAACGGGGCAACTGAACCCCCATGTCACCCCAACAAAATCTACATGATAAAAAAACTTCAGAAATATTCCATTAGTTGGAAATAACAATGATGAAAGTAAATTTGAAACACTAGTATCAATATATGAATTGGTATCCAGCTCAGCTCTCCCTGTTCCACCCTTCCCGTCAGCCACAGGATTGACTTGTGCGGCCGGAAATAACCTGCAAGCATTTTCAAACCTTGCAGTACCACAAGCTGCTGAGGGCAGGAGAAAATGCACTGGACCAAGTGTACCAGACCAAGGCAGGAGCACAGATCTGGGGGAGAGGGCATTACTCATCATTCGTGCGTGTCAGGGAGCTGTTGCCAATTTGCTGCAGACTCCGATAACTTCACTTTATAAAGGGTCAACCTTTTTTACAAAAAGAAGTTATTTGCTGCATTGTCAGTGAACAGACTGTGATAAATTCAAAAAAAAATGTAAGAGCGTTAAATTCACAAACGTAATTCAATATAAAGAGGGGTTTAATTAAAAGCTTGAACAACACCCGGCACGTAAGAAAAACTTCAGTGAGCTGCGAGTTTTATCGAAAGTGCCGGTGTGAAACTACAGGCTTCCGTATGTGTGCGGCAGTCATGGCGGCGTGCACCGACACCCAGGACAACGTACCCGGCAGGCTTCACTTGTATCTTTTGCTCTCTTCTGAATCATCCACTGCCTGCCTTATTCAATGAAATGACTCTGTATTAAATGAGAAAAAAATAGTAACACGATTGCGATAAATCTGGTGTACAGGTGTGGGTTTTCTGCTAGACAAAAGCGTAGACTCTACTGTGAGACTTTGAGTGTGTTGTCTGGCTCCACTAAATTAGAAAGATGACGGTCTTTCCTTGACAGCGCTCCAGTTTTCTGAACGTGCCCTTTCCGTCGGAGCGGGAAGCCAGCATCGTTCTCGGATCACTCGCCCCCGACAGCGAACCTCGCAAAGGAGGTATAAGCAAGGAGATGTATACCACGGGTAACATCCTCAACGTGTAAGAGATTTCTGCACTACCAATCAGTATACCGAAGTTAAAAGTTGCTGTATCCTGTCTAACCTCTTTTAACACTTCTGTTTTTGCATCAGAAAGTGGAGCGCAGACGAGGCTCGGATTCTCCGTGTCTCTGTCGGGTCCTTCCTAGATCACTTAGCCCTAGTTTTGGAAACGATGCTGGAGTTTGGTCCGCCAGTTTCTCTATGATACTCTGCACCTGGAAACGAAAAACTGGTTTACCAGAAGGGAGTTTAATGACATGCCCTAGTAAAGCGATGGCGATGGGGACCGGAAATGCAAGCGTTATCCAGATGGTTTGCAGCAGATATGAGAAGTGCGACGCGTAATCGCCATTGTTACGTTCATTCACATTTATTTTAGCCATGTCCGATATTTGAGGATACATCTGTGTTTTTTGCATGTATTTATGTTTTTGATGAAAGTATCATAAAATATATATTAATGGATGGTGTGGCTTTGTTCTGTATGATGAATTCATGCGTGTTATTTTTTAAATAAATACGATTAGTGACATCCAAAATAACTAAAATAAATAGCCTTTCCGTGCAACTGGCAAGTACTTATTTCGTTTTAATCAAGTGTATTACTGTTAATTGCATATTTTTTTCACTGGATAGCTGTTTTTCCCCCCACTATTTTTGTAATAGTGACAATAAAGATATATCTTATTTGAATACAAGTGGACCTAATCCTAAACCTTATGATTCCAACCCCCTTTACTGCTCTGTCTTATCCGTAGTTAAATACAAGTTCTGGCTTTCAGCCTTCGGTCAAAGCAGTTTTGACCCGGAAAACTGGCTCAAACGGACTTCTAAAGCTGATTCCAATCAGGAAAGGCCACCCTACCAGGAAAAACGTAAGGTTGTAAAAATAGCAGTTAGACTTGAGGGAAAACGATCAGATTAGCTAGATGAACGGAAATGTCTTTAATGGCTAGAGAAGGGTGCTATAAAGAAAGGGTACGCGAGACTCGGGATTCGTAGTCTGCGTGCGCTTAAATATGTTGCTAGTAAATTTTCCGAGTGTCATTGCCAGAGGTGGAGCGATAGGAAAGGCAGGGCAGGCAATGGTCTGGGCCCCCGGGCTAGGAGGGCCCCCCAGAGGACGGCCGATTTAGTGTTGCCAGGTCCAGCATAAATCTCCAGCCCCAGCTCTGCTTAAAATCTGCCTAACGGAAGCTGGAATTAGCCCAGTATACTGTATCTCAAAGAAATAAACCAGTATTTTGCATGTTGATCACATTCAAATATGAATGTTAAGCAGCATGACGTCATGTAGACGGACGCACTCTCCTTTCCAAGACTTGCCAACTTTGCTCAGCTGGCTGGAGTTTGCGCGTTCGAAGCTAAGTCTGCACACGCATCTACATGTATATAGCAGTTTTATCACCTTCTAAATAGACTGTAAGGTTTGCAAATTTAGCGGATGTGGAAATTTTTAGGTTTGTAATGGAGTAATTTAGATTTGTCGTAAGACTGCTTGTGTGAGAGTCTGAAAGCGTGACAGTCCTGCTTATTTCCATATGCGTTTGTCTCAGACGTTCGGTGCCTAGCGATTCAGTAGCCTATTACTCAGCATTAGGAGCCACTTGCATTCATGATGATTATTTTTTCCCCTTACAGTCCGCTGCCGCGGAACATTACACAAGCAGCCCCTAACTCCGCAACCTGTAACTGCCCCAAAGTCGCACCTATATTTTCAAAACAGCCCAAATGTCGGGAAAACCGCGGACCTGGCAACTCTGGGTCGATTACACGGCACATTAAAACGACATATTTGCTATATTTATGTATTCTATTTCTCACAAAAGTGAAAATAAAGCACCCGTGTTTATTAATTTCTCTAATTCGCTATTATTTTACACTTAACAGTAAAATAAACGCAATACCAAGCTGGGGGAGGAGGAGTTGGAGGGCCCCCGCCCCGGAGTCGACTCTGGGTATAGTTAACACTACAACGTTCATACGGTATAAATATAACCTTGAAGTTTCTGCAGGCTACTCACAATTTTCTAGCAATTAAATATTCTTTATTTAGTATTTTAGTCTTTATCAAAACCTCAAATGAAACAACATATGAAAACACCCGGGAGTGAGGGTTTAAAAAAGCAAGTATGTGCGTTATTAATTAACATTTTATTGACTCGTATTACTATTAAATCGTATCAATTGATATGACAGGAGAGCTAGGTTACATATAGCTACTTGTTTATATTAGGGATATATAAAATCAATAAGGGTTTGATATACATTTTCATATACATATTTTACACGTTTTAAATTCTGTTAATATACAAGAAACTGATTTTGCACACATATGTGCGTGATTCTCCCTGCTGCAGCTTAGCAGATTGTCCCTCTTTTCAGTTTGACCCATTTCATTCCTAGTCCTCCTTAAGCAGCAGCACTGGGGTTTGGCAGATGCCTTGAAGCACAGGGTCCTCATTGCCATTATCTGCCCATCCATCAAGTCATAATCATCCCAGCAGACAAAGGGTATATATTGTTTCCAAGTGTTTTAGTGCCTGACAGAGTATTGTATAAAATTCAATAGTATGGAAAATGAAAAAGGCATGTCAATCAGTTCATGTACAATAAAACAGAATAGCCACCCCCAAATTCCATCACCCCTTGTTTACATCCTGGTTCAGTAATGACCAGGACTTCATCCTACATCCGGTGCAGTAATTCTGCATGGCATTCAGTGTCTAAGTGCAACACGGTTACCGAAAGATAGGCCCAGAACTCCAAAATCATTGAAAAAAATGAAGAAAAGAGGTGAATGTGGACAAGACAGAAGATACCGCTGCTGCCTGTTATACCGCGTAGGATTAGCAAAGCCCTCAAGTGCGCGAACCGGAGCACCGCGGAAAAACTCCTAAAAACATCAACAGTGGCACTGTAATAATAAACACTATTACCGTAACTGTAAATTAAAAAAAGTTTGTGGGATTTGGTCCGACGACTTCTGCACCGAGTTTTGGACAGGAAGGTATAGATTTAAGTCTAAGAACCAGAGGGAAAGGCCGTCTTATTTCAATGCCGACTGTGTTGGGGAGGGAAACAGTCAGTGTGATGGGGATGGGATGGTCAGCACCCCACATTTCTATAGCCCCCACCCCCCCCCCCCTTCAGCAGCTGCAGCTGTCGTCAGAGCCAGCCGGCCTGTCGTCCCTCAGCTTGATTTGGTCGGGGAAGTCGTACGTCTCCACCTCAGTCTCCTGAACAAGACATGAATGGAAGAGCGTGAGAGGATCAGTGGGCTGTAGAAGATCCACCTGCACACCGCCGTTGTATGCACGAGTCTTTACCTGCTTGAGGGCATTGCGAGCGATGGTCTGGAATGCCTGGTCCACATTAATGGCCTCTTTGGCGCTCGTCTCAAAGTACGGGATGTTGCTTTTACTCTGACACCAGGCCTGGGCCCGTTTTGTTGTTACCTGAGGGCCAGGAGGATGCTCTCGTTGTCACGCACACTTTAATATAGCAACACAGTGCACAAAAACGACAGCACAGCAAAAATATCATGACTATTCACTGCGATGCACATCCTCATTTCTAAAAATAGCTCACCATCCTTATTTACTTTCACTTATAAGCGGAACCACATTCATTTCTTGTGCCAAATACTTTTAATAAACTGAGTGAAAGGAATTTTGTTCCAGTAAGTGAAAACTGTATAATCAAGTTTGGGGAGTCTCTACTATCCATATTTTAAGTTAATAGTCTATACCTCTATGTTATATTTTCTCATTTTTATCTCAGTTGAATTACATCTAAGCAATGCCTAGTGAGGTAACCATTTCACAGGTTAATTGTGTAATGGATTTTAGTGTTTCTTAATTAGGTAATACTACTAAAACAAAACCCTACAAAAACCAGGGAAAGAAAAACAACACCAGCTGTTAACAGTTTTCAGAGGAATGTACGTGTTCCTCATGAAATGGATTCTAATGAATTTTAGTAATATTAAACTAATGACAACTAGCACATAATCCTCAACTGAGATTTATTCTTTAGAATTTTTATGCCATAAAATGTTTTCTAATGCTATCAAGTTTCAAGTCTCATGTCTCATTTTCTGCGTTGGGAAAACACAGAAATATTCCTATGCAGGGCGACACCTCTGGGGTCCGGGTTCGAGTCTCCGTATGGGTTACATGGGTGTGGAGTTTGCATGTTCTCCTTGTGTCGTCGTGGGGTTTCGTCCGGGTACTCCAGTTTCCCCCCACAGTTCAAAGAGGCTGAGGCTAACTGGAGTTAGTAAATTGCCTGTAGGTGTGCATGTGTGAGTGAATGGTAACAGTGTGTGAGTGTGCCCTGCGATGGGCTGGCCCCCTGTCCAGGGTTATTCCCTGCCTCGTGCCCATTGCTGCCGGGATAGGTTCCGGACCCCCCACGACCCAATAGGATAAAGCGAGTTGGAAAATGAATGCCACAGTTGCCGGGAACAGGACAGGTGCATGGGTGGGACAGAACAAACAACACTATTAGCCCACAAGCAAAAGATATGACTTCAGACCATCCTAGATGGAAGGTGGCGTTGTGGAAATGTTTACACGCACCTGTCTATTGTCCAGGTCAATTTTGTTACCCAGCACCACGAATGGGAAGTTCTCCGGGTCGCGGGGGCTGGCCTGGATCAGAAACTCATCCCTCCAGCTATCCAGGGTCTTGAAGGTGCTTGGGGCCGTGACATCATACACCAGCACGCAGCAGTCAGCACCACGGTAGAACGCCACACCCAGAGACTGGAAACGCTCCTGCCCGGCCGTGTCCCAGATCTGTGGGACAAGCACAGGACCACAGCAGCCACTAGTGTCACTTCACCGACAGAATCTACATGCATACAAATCAAAAACACTAATGGCTTGTTAAAGATCGTTCTGTAGAACGTATTTCGACACACAAAAAACAAAGAAACAACATAATATATTTCATTCATCCATTTGTCTCTCATAACTGCATATCCAGAATGGTTTTATGGACAACCTGGACCCTAGACATAGGAGCTATAGCCAAGAGACACCATGGACGCGATGCCAGCTCATCATATTAGTATTTTTTCATGCAAATAATCTTTCGTTAAGAGTTGACTTTTTTGTTTATAGGCTAAGCACGATTATTAATTAACTTGGGTGTCTCTGTGACACTGTAGTGTATACAATGACAGATGCATTCTGATCCAAAGTGGTCTAACTCAGGAAAAGCAAAGTAATGCATACAAATAAACCATAAACCATCAGGGAGGACCAGATTTTTAACCACATAGCTATACTGCTGCCACTGTAAACCACAGAAATCTGGCTTTGAGAAACCGCCAGATGCCGTGTATCATGTTTACATATTAGACTAACAATGATAAAATCACTCTGTAGGCCACAATGAATAGGCATGTAAGCAGATGAACCAGAAGATGTTGAGGAGAAAGGTGTGGATAGGGACCTGCATGGTAACCAGCCTGTCATCTACCATGACCTCCTTGGTAAGGAAATCGGCTCCAATCGTTGCTTTGTACTGGTTGCTGAACTTCTTATTGACATACTGGTTCATCAGTGACGTCTTCCCCACCCTAGACAGACACACACAGACACAGAGTCTCTCAGCTTCTCTCAGGAGTCTCACACCTTACCATCCTATGATTGTATGAAAGCAGCCCTAGCTGAGCACATGCAACACGTTTAACGTAAGGCGTCCGTTCGTCACGTAACCCGATGTCACATGACGCGGAGTCACAGGTCGGGCCGTTTCGAGCTCACCCGGAGTCGCCCAGAATGATCACCTTCAGTAGCACCTTCTTCCGCGAAGCCATGGCAAATTAGGCTGAGGAATAGAGACACTGGTTATGTATTTACACACGTGAACGTTTCATTTCTTTTACAACGATGGCACGGCCGCTGACAGTCAAAGAATAACATAACATAAAAGACCACACCTGCTCGGCGAAACTCACTCAAACCGAAAATAAAAGAAAACGGCGTCGATCTCTGGATATACACAAGCCAACACATCCGTAAAGTTACATAAATCAGGCCGATAGCCGAATGTGAAGCTTCTGCAGCAGCAAATCACCAAAATTAGCCTCTTTCGGTCCTGGGATCGAGCAAATCACGCACACGGACTATTTAAATCCAAATCAGATAGAATAATCAACGATAATTAACTAAACTGGGCTGCTCCACTGCCAGAGTTAGCTATACCAAGGTAAATGTACTGGTGACAGTTTGGCTGGTAGCTTGCCATCACAAGCCGTAAATAAACAGCAAAAGCAAAACTTACCGACACTATCTCAGCAAACCGCTTCCGCTACCGCACCTCGGCCCGTTGCTGGAACAAAAGAAGGTAGTGCCCCTCGGATTAGATATTAGGGGGACGATCAATATTATAAATGGGAGACGTATGAGCAAGAGAAAGCGCCGCGACTGTTGTGCTTTCGGTTCGAACATGGCCGCTCGGTCACGCGGTGTTGACGTTACCATCGACAT
>JAABNX020000130.1:19720292-19738997 GCA_015163995.2 Mormyrus lacerda | reverse complement strand
AGAAAGCGCCGCGACTGTTGTGCTTTCGGTTCGAACATGGCCGCTCGGTCACGCGGTGTTGACGTTACCATCGACATGCCCTGCCCATCCTTTCCCAAAAAAACATCCATCCAGCAGTAAAACGCATATCACCGACTTGGTGATTCTGGAAAAGCAATACCATGGGCAGTTGTCACTTTAATTTTTAATTACTGCTACATTTTTCCTGTACCACAAAAACGAAATTTCTGAAGTTTCATTTTCACTTTAATAACAAATTATGGTTACTATGCACACACCGTTCATGTACAACATATACAACTTCAAGGTATGACATGAAGGTAACTGATTCTTATAAAACATTCTTTATTCTTTACAGAGGACACTTGTTTAAATACGATTACATACAAACCATGACTTAAAAGCAGCCTCATTCACCCATATCATTCTCATTTACAATCGCACACCTTCCCTTCATAGTCATTCATTCTTTTTAAACTGCCGTTTCTTATTTCCGTCCTCAGCCCTAATCAACAGATTCCTTCACATAATATTCCATCTCCACAGTCAGAAATCGTCGTCATCACAAATATCCAGATAGACGTCGAAAGCCTCGCGGTTGCAGTTTCCATCTGGGGTGAAGACGTACTTATGGAATGTCCCATCCACACAAATGGCTACGTCATGTTTGGGAAGGCAGAGAGAGAAAGATGGAAGGAAGGAAGGAAGGAAGGAAGAAAATAAATTAATTCCCAGTAACCTCCACATGCCTGGAAACCATAAAATTAATGTCTTCCAAGAACGAACTTGGGGTGCAGTGAATCATCAGATTGGTCTCGTTTGGTTTGGATGCAACAGATGTATCCTTGATATTTGGGGAGAAGCAAGACCAACAATTGGGGATTTTTATTGTCCTCTGTACTTGTGTTCTTAGTTTTGGGACTGGTATTCAGCTATGGAATATGACATAAAACGGGTACAGAACACACAAGCACGGTCAAGTATGTATACTGAGATTCACCCAGGGCTGCCAGCACCGTGTAGTGTGGCTGCAGTAAGTACACTGCCACTAACTATTGTGACAGGGCTGCCAGCATGCTGTGCAGTGAGACTGCAGTGAATAAAAGCACTGCCATTAAGTACCAAGACAGGGCTGCCAGCATGTTGTGCATTGAGGCTGCAGTTAGATAAGTACACTGTCCCTAAGTATTGTGATAGGGCTGCTAGCATAGCATGCTGTGCAGTGGGGCTGCAGTTAGATAAGTATACTGCCCTTAAGTACCAAGACAGGACTGCCAGCATGCTGTGCAGTGAGGCTGCAGTTAGATAAGTATACTGCCTGTAAGTACTATGACAGGGCTGCCAGCATGGTGTACAGTCAAACTGCAGTGAGTGCACTACCCCTATGTACCACAGTGAGTGTGAGTGTGTAAGTACACCATCACAAGCTGCATACCTATAACAGAGTTGACATTCTTGGAGGTGTTCTTCCCGAAAGCGCAGATGCAGGCACATTCGGCTGGCACGGTGAAACTCGCAAGGGACCACTGACTGTCCACGTACTGGCTGATCACAGGGCCCACCTTTCCCACACGAGCCAGCCTATCAGAAATGAGAAAATTATGCTCTATAAAATTTCCAACAGCCAAAGCAAATCATACATTATGGAACAAATTGTAACATTTTGTCAATTTATTACATATCACAGCAGTATTGCATATGACGACATGGCATCTTACGCGGAGCGGCGGTTGAGTTTGGTGTCTTTCAGAGCAAATATGTGGACAGTTCCTTTATCACTGGAAGCACAGAGGAAAGACGAGTCATGGCTGAAATTGATGCTGCAAAAAAAGATGGATCAGGCCAGATTAGCACAACATGCACATGAATCCTCATACTCTTATATTTGATTCTTTATATGTTATTTGTTTAATAGCAGAAAACACAAAGGGCATTTGTGAATTCATGATTAACCAGCTAGGAAAATGCCCAGGCACTCAATAAGGTGAGAGAAGTACAAAACAGAAGGTTTTTACTCATTAATAAGTATGTAAACAAATATGGTCACAAGACTACCTCCATTTATTCTGTGGCAGCGGTGGCTTAATGGTTAAGGACGCGCACTTGGAATTGAAAGATTACAGGTCTGAATCCCCAACCAGCAAAGCATCACTGAAGTTCACAAAAAAGCTACACCTCAACCAATATGGCCTTGCTATGGTATCTCCGGCCTCCTCACCAGTACAGAGTGGCTGGGTCGGTGCCCCGCCGCAGTTCCACCAGCTTGTCCCGAGTGGTGGTGTCAAACAGTCGGATAAGGGTGCCCTTCCGGGAGGCTGAGGCGGCCACACTTCCTGGTTGGTTCAGTGCCAGACAGGCAATCTCGCTCTGGTGAGCGTTGATGGTAAAGGGGGCCGAGGACGTGCCTGGCTTAGTGTTGGAGAGGTCCTAAGGGGAGAAGTGGTGTGATCCTCTTAGCCTTGCACAGCCAAAGATTTGACAGCAGCTGAATATAACTTATTAACGTTATAATTAGTAATCTATCAATAACAAGTAAGCGCCACTGACCAAGCAAAAGGGCAATCAACATAAACAACGGTCAGCCTTCAAAGCTGACCACTCATTCTTAACCCTCAGGCAGATTTTCTAAGCATTAAAGAGAGGTGGTGTGTGGCTGTGTGAGTTGGGAATCTGTGCTTCTGTCTGCAAGGTTGCTGGTTCAAGTCCCACAGCTGGCAGAATAATCATATTACCGATGGGGCCTAGAGCAAGTATCTTAACCTCAATGCAAGGGGGTTAAAAATGAGTGATCCTGTGCAGACAACTGTCTGCACAAATGGGCAAAGAACTGGGCCAAACCCAAACTGCACAACGCTAAGCTTTGTTCCATTTTTTCCCCCAGGAGTGTATGTGTGTCTTGTACTAATTGCAAATAAATGTATCGGAACTCTGTATAACCACCCATTGAGTAAGCGAACCCAGTGAATGTTTTATAGCCCCCCCCCCCACTCAGCTCCTGATCTCCGACTCCCTCACCACTAGCTGAAGGCTGCCACACTTGTGTCCAGGGAAGACCAGCAGCTGCTTCTCCATGCTGGGGCACAGATCACACAGGCCTGTCAGGCAAAGAGGAAGAGTGAGCCCCATCAGGTCAGCCCTCCCCAAGAACTGGCTCACTACCTCAGGTCCGCATCGTTGTGATAATCTCGCTGCAAGTGACGCACCTTTGGGATTGTCCCGTGTGTCAAACTCAAACAGCTTGACAGGGTCGTCAGGAAAACTGTACACATAGATCCTGTTCTTCAGGACGATAATAATCCTTCAAATTCATGAGTGAAAGACAAAGATAACATAAGCGTATTGACGCAATATAGAGCAGGAAATCTTTACAATCAAGAGCCACTTAGAAGGAGTCAGGGGTAATTAAAGTGACAAATGGGACTCACTTGTCATGCCTCATTAAGACAGACAGCACTGGCTTAGTGAAGGTGAACTCCAATACCAGCTTGTCCTTTGAGTCTCGGCACTCCCGAGCATCATCCCAGACAAGCACTGTGCGTACAAAGGGGAGGGGGGGGGGGGTAGACCATGGTTAGCAACATCTGCTCTTTGCACAACAAAGACAAGGAAGCATACAGATGCAGAATGCAGATTTTTGAAAGAGTTTACACAAAGAGCAGACATTGTTCTGGGAGGCCAGTCAGAGAAAGTTGAAGAGAGGTTGAGCAGCCCAGCATAAATATACAAGCAGAACAACCCTAGACAAAGACACACTACACCCACCTGAGATCTCTGAGAATTTCGGGTTGACACCTCCTCCCACGATGGCAAGCAGGTTGGAGCGATGCAGCATGGAGCAGAGCGCCACGCTCCCTACTTGCTCATGATCTGCGACGTAACACGTGCCGGCATGCAGAAAGCACACACACAGGAGACAACAATACTGACTCTGAAACTAATATTCTGACAGCAGCAGCTGCAAGCCCAGACAAGGTACATGAACAACAGGCACGCTGAGACTGAAGAACACCCGATATGTATTAGGGACCAGAGGGGGAACAAGTATAATATATATACACAATATACTTTTCCTAACTTGTTTGTTTCAGTACCTACTCTATGGTTCAAGGTGCTAGAGGTGTTTTAAATAGGTACTTTGTAAAATTGGCAACTGGCATGTTACCTAGGTGACCCTTCTCCATTAGGGGTTCCACATTGTAAATCCTGACTCCAGTTTCCATGGCACAGCAGAAGCAACCTGTGACAGGGGGCAGTATTTTAAAATTACAGCAAACAGCAGATTTTACATCTATGTTGATTTGATTAGCAGATGATTTTGTCCAGAGCATCATGGGGGCTTGGCCAGGATCCACGGAGCAGTTATGGTTAATGGCATTACTTAAAAGCCCAATGGTGATGTGATTATGCTACCAGCCTGGGATTTTAACCAATAACGTTCTGGATACAAATACTGATTCCTAACCTGGTGAGATATACACCAAAATGGCATTAGCTTTTCAATTACAACTGCGATTAAGCTGTCTGACTAATTACATAAATATTCAGAACAGTGCTTCTTTAAAGGCAAACATCCGCAAACGGACAGTCGTGTGATCAGTGCAGGTCCTACATAAAATGCAAAAAAAAAAAGAAATATATATATATATATTCGGATTAATAACACGGGATTAATAACACGAGTCGATCAATTAAGACAAGACCTAGCGAAATTATCCTTAACTTACTCTGATCTTGGTTAAACTGCAGACTGTTGACTCCTCTTTGCTGAGCCATGGCTGGTACGTGTGTCCTACTGTGCTGGCGGCTCTTAATTATGTAGCAAAATTAGCCACAACACTCCTTATTGCATTGCTACACCTTGCAAAGAAAGAAAACAGCTAACACAAGCAAGAATAACAATACATAAATCATCGACGATCACGGCATTGTTACATGAACTGTTGTCAACTTCAGCACAAAACATTTACTAAACAGATAGCGTGCTAGCAAACGATTGATGGCTAACTGCGACAGCAGCTGCCGATACTAACACTGCTTACCATTGAACATTTAAAACAATATCGTACAATATTATATATGGGTTACATATAGTTAATATTTGCGCAGTGGGCGCACTCAAGGAACATGACAAGGATAGCGTTGTTATTGTTGTCGTCGTTGCCGATGACGTATTGAAAGAACTACTAGTTTACGGCCAGAAACTGCCAAAAAGGGTGCGGCACTGTCGCAAAGCATTAAAACAGGGTTATGCGGTTTTTATTAGGGAGATTTGTTGAATGAGTGTGAGAATGACACAGTGGCTGTACTTTTAGCGACTGACCCATTTGTCTTTGAAGTAAAAAAATATTATATTAATTTTTTTTTTTTACCTTACAGCGACATCGCCAGTATTGGTTTCCCCGATAGTATGAAGATTATGATTATGCGATTAGTGAACCTTATTTGACATTGTAGGTGACCCAGGGTAGTTACAATGAGAAAATACTTTCAAGCAAGTCAGATTTTCCATGCAAGAAACAAAATATATGTGAGACATTATAACCAAAACATACTAGCACTAGACAAAACTATTTTTCTATAACATGTCTAGTCAGGGTGGCCCGTAAACATCCTGTAGTATATAAAAAAAATCCTGGATATGCTTCTTCTCTGGCTTCCAGGAAAGTGGAAAAACATGAGGCATGATTTTGATCTGGAAATCTCCCCCTGCCCAAAGCCACAGTAGTAGAGAGTGGTCCTCAGAAACCACAGCAAATAGGCTGATGTCCAGGGAAGCGTGGGTGATCGCAAGACATTCCTAAATCATTTTGAACAAAAAACACCACTGGCAAATCATTATAGCCTCAGTCAGATCACATGATCTCTCCTTCCGTAGTGCGGCAACTGGGCTTTATCCCTAATGATTGAGGACTTAGCTTTTCCAGACTGGGGAGATGTATCAAGGTGCTGCAAAAAGTTTGGGCTTAATGAAAGTTCATTATATTAGGCTCCCAACCCAAACCAATCCAATCTTGTTCCAAATTATTAGGCCCACTTCTCTCCTCTTCTCTTCCCCTACTACTGCGGTTCTACTGGAGCCACTGCAGAGAATCCGTCATCAGTTGAGAGAAGACGAGCACAAAGCAAATCCTACAACAAACTGCCTGCAGAAAGCATCGATTACACTTACGTATAATACTAATTAGTATTATCCTGCCAGAAGTAGACTTCATACCGGCACGATGGGCAATGAAGCAAGTTACCCCCTGGAAATGTGCTCACACTTTGATGCCAATGAGATTAAGAGGCTAGGAAAGAGATTTAAGAAATTTGACCTCGATAATTCGGGATCCTTGAGCATAGAAGAATTTATGTCGCTGCCTGAATTGTTGCAGAATCCGTTAGTACAACAAGTCATTGACATATTTGACACTGATGGAAACGGAGAAGTCGATATCACTGTCACCCAGGGCCCTTTGAATCATCCTTACCTCCTTCCCCCCATCTGCTAATGGTTATTTAATCTCTTCTCATTGGGGTAATATTGGAATTGATTGTCACGACGCAGTAATCCCATCTACTGAAGCCACATAATTAAGATTATGTTGCACTTTACATATCAGTCTATTTAACACTTTATTATTCTTTAGTAATGTTCCTGCTTACATTATTAAGAATGCAAATACAATCATCTATTCAAATGTGTTTTCTAACCAATGTACGTTATTACTAGCAGTATTTCTGCTTATTTTGTCTCAACAGTGTTTAAATTGTATACTCGGGCAACACCCAAAAAAATTCCTTATACTTTTGTCAATGGCAGTTAAAAGGATTCTGAATCTGAATCTGTTTCCGATTTATATGTTCAATAACAGCACAACCACACAATGATCATTTAGTCCAACCATCTGTCTTCCATTCACTCTTCCAATACTGGGTCACTGGTACACCATTTAGAGGCTCCGTGACATAATCACAAAAATATTGCAGTGTATAAAATAACATCAATTTCTAACAATGAAGGAATGCAAACGAGCTGTGGATTTGGGTAATGTGTTCTCTGATCAGCCTCAGTTCAGTAAGGAATGAAATTCTGCTCCACCGTGATATGGTTTATTTTAAACCCTTAATTTTCCCATGGGTGGAGCTTCCTGTTGAAAGTGTTGGAGGTGATCCAACCCTGTTTGCATGGTCTAAGAAAGCTGAGGAGAAGGTTTGTTTAGATGCTTATGAATGTGTTGATATATCTGTGTATACATCTATATGAGTGCATGTGTGTGTATGTATATTGGCAAATTTTGGGGAAAATGTGTCTCTGTAGGACCAGAGTGACTGCCAAAAAGATGCAATAAAAAAAATCTTTGTTTTTGTGTATTTCTCATCTGTTTTAAATTTTGCTGGAATGGGGTCAGGGATCATTGATCACATTAAAATTAGGGGGAAGTCCCCGTGAAGACAGAAATACAAACATATGTGCGTTTGTCTTTGAGCGTGGGTAGCTGTATGTCTGCTCATGCTTTGGTATGTGTGAGCATGTGGGTGCCAGTGTCTGTCTGCTCATGGCATGTGTGGATGTACAGTATCTGCTCCGTCACTATGTGTGTTGCCAGAAATCGTTTGAACAATTTGTGAGTGATTCATCCAGCTGAGCAGTTAGCATCTTCAATCACTGCTGATCTACTCAAGCAGTTTCATCTTTTAGCGTTTGACTGTTTGCCTTCTCCGTCCAGGTTTCAAACCAAAATCTTTTGTCCAGTGGCCATGTAACCTAGATCTCTATGGCTCTTTTTGTCGTATGTCTTGTTGCCTAGTCTGCAAACATGCAAGTAAGCATTCCATTGTACTCAGTACTTGTACAAGTCCAAATCACAATAAACTTTTGGAATTATCACATCTGTCTGGCATTCGTAGCCATCCCTGTCTGTCTTACACTCCTACGGCCCATGCCTTTGACATTCATGCAGTTAATAAGCCAATGGGCCTTTAGAGTGATCTCTGTCGCTAACAAAATGGCAGATCAAATGATTCTCTGGGGAGTTGAAGACTCTTATCGCTTTGTGCTGAAAAACAACCGCATTAAGGGTGCGATTAGACATACGAAGAAAAGAGGAAATGTCTGAGTTAGTTCTTTCACAGACACACACACACACACACACACACACATGCACTAACCCTTTTACGGAATTTAAATGCTATAAGATACATATAAAGCTGAGCCCCAGCTGGGTATCTGGTTTCAGATTGACCTTGTTGGCTGGACTGTGCAAACCACACACCCTTTGTAAACAAATACTCCAAGGAGAGATTGGCTCAGGCCCAGCCTTAATTTCCTGACTAGAACCTCATGTCAGGAAGGCTGGGAAAGGAGGGGGGGGGTGGGTAGCTTTATCTTATGGTCCCGCCCCTTTCCTGCCTCAGACTCAGCAGGAAGGCCAAGTCTGGATTGGCTCACGGCAGCCAGAGGGAATAAAGAGGGGAGAGAAAGAGAGAAGAGAAGAGCAGACGGCAGGAGGAGCAGAATCAGCAAGCGCTGACAGGAGAGCAAAGAGAGGAACAGGCATTAAAGAAAACGCAGGTGTGCATGGTGAGAGAGAGACACAAGGGAGAAGAGAGTGAAGTCGAGCAAGAGCACCAAACGCTGTGCGGAATTTTCTGCAAGGAGGAACAACAACCATGGCTGCCCGAGCTGCGAAGGGCCGGGTGCAGCGGCTAAGCAAGGATCTGACCTGCTCCATCTGCCTGGACCTTTTCAAGAAGCCAGTGTCCCTTCCCTGTGACCACACCTTCTGCAAAGCATGCATAGCTGGCTTTTGGTCCAGACCTCCACGTTTGGGTCAGGACCAGGCTCAGGACCAGGGCCAGAATCCTAACACCAACCAATGCGGGGTCACCGTGGCCTCGTGTCCCCAGTGCCGAGAGGTCTTTCCCAGCCAGAGCTGCCGGCCCAACCGCATTGTGGCCAGCATCGTGGAGAGCTACTGCCAGGGTCTGGAAGAGGGGGAGAGTCTCGGCGCGGGACGGGCGGTTGTGGAAGCCATGCCACAGTGCGCCCGGCACCAAGAAGACCTCAAACTCTTCTGTGAAGATGACCAGGAGCTGGTGTGCCTAGTATGCGGCGTCTCCCAGGAACATAAGAGCCATACACTGGTCTGCATCCAGGAAGCACAGCAGAGATGCAAGGTGAGGTGGCTGGGTGGTTGAGGAGCACGTGTGTGAGAAGGAGTTGATGTCTTCGTCATCATCTGCATGCTAAAATCTTTTATAACCTTTTTAGATGATTGCTGTTATGTTACCTAAGTGTCCATTGATTTAGCAGCATAAGCACTGATGCTAAATTAAACTGTTTTTGAATTTGATGTTGAAAGAGGAAAAACAATAACTCAAACAAATAAACTTGCTTCCAGTAGACAGGAAGCTTACATCCTTATTTTGCTCCACCTTGTTTTCATGTGCTGAGATTTTAACCTGCTTTGCTGTGGTTTATTATTTGAATGGCTAAAACACAGCCAACCCACTGCAGATTCTGTTCCACAACATATATTTCAGTTGGCAGAAAACTTCCTGGGGGATATTTTATGAGACCAGACAGTCAGAGTTGCTCAGCTAACTTCTGCACATACGTTCACCCCAGGCTAACAGGATTATCTCCCTGTGTGAGTTACTCGCCTGGTCATGATAGTGGCGTTGGCTTCTATTGTCCAGACTACTCTGAGCAACTCCATCTCCGCCCTGCGTACCGAGTTGAGCACTGCCTTGGAATGTGAGAGGGAGATTGAGGAGGAGGTGAAGAAGCTAAAGGTGAGACCTGTTTCTGTATTGCTCCACCTGTCTGCCTGACTATAAGAATCTACAGGTGAGACCTACTTATCTTTTGCGCCACCTGTCTGTCTAACTATAACAATGTACAGATGAAACCTACCTCTCTATTGCTCCACCGGTCTGTCTGACTATAAGAATCTACTGGTGAGACCTACCCCTCTATTGCTCCACCTGTCTGTCTGACTATAAGAATCTACAGGTGAAACCTACATCTCTGTTGCTTCACCTGTCTGTCTGACTATAAGAATCTACAGGTGAGACCTACCACTTTATTGCCCCATCGGTCTGTTTGATAATAAGAATGTACAGATGAGACCTACTTATCTATTGCACTACCTGTATGCCTGACTATAAGAATCTACAGAGACCCTCATCACTATTGCTCCACTTGTTTGTCTGACTATTAGAATATACAAGTGAGACCTGCCACTCTGTTGCTCCACCTGTCTGTCTGATTTTGAGAATGTAGAGGTATGTCTTACCTCTCTATTGCCCCATATGTCTGACTATAAGAACGTACAGGTGAGACATACCTCTTGATTGTTCCGACAGTCAGAATATAAGATTCTAAGGGTGAGACCTACCTCTCCATTGCTCCACTTCCCTGACTATAAGAATCTACTGGTGAGACCTACCTCTCTATTGCTCTACCTGTCTGTCTGACTATATGAGTCTAAAGGTGAAACCTACCTCACTATCAATCTACTTGTCTGACTATTAAATCAAATCAAATGTGTTTTATATGTCTACCTACATTTATGCTTTTCTATGCCTTGCTACCTTCCTTTTTTTCTGAGTCATGCTGTTTAACCTTCTCTAATCTCTCTTCTTTCCTCTTTCTACTCAAACACTGTTCACTTTACCTGCGAAAAAATGCTAGCCTATTTACAGTTATCAGCACTAAATTTAGTAGATGCTAATTGGTCTGCTAACATTTTTTTAAGTTTGCAAAAACGCTAATACACAAATGAAAAAAGTGGGCCTAGTCCTGCCCTACTCTTGCTCGACTTCAAATATACAGCTCTCACTTCTGGTTTATAGGTTCTAAAAGGGTATTGTTCCATAATTGTGTGAAAAGAGGTGTGTCACTTTTTTATGAGATTTCTTCACCAAAATCTTCTTCCTTTCACAGCAAATTACACCTCATTCTTGCTTCCTCTTTCTCTACCTCAACCTCAACTTCTTCTGTCCTTCCTTCAACCACTTTGTGCAAAACTCAACAATGAAATCGAGGCACCTTTTAGAAACTCTTCTGAGGCCGTCTTACCATCATCAGGAGGTGCCCTGTCATGGTATGGCTGTTGGAAAACACAAGATCAGGAAACCACAAGAAACATACATATGTAATGTTGGAACGTAACACATGGAGCTCATATTACTTATAAAGACATAAGAATATCAAAAGAGGGCGGCAGGACATTTACCTCACGTTACTCCTAAGAATGTGTAAATATAAAGAGCGAAACTTGAGGAGTGTTATATAGGGGAGAAGGAAATTCTGCCTGTATTAATAGATCTGTGATCTTACCACATTTGAACTGGAATGAAGGTCATTCCAACTCCCAGGAAACTTCTGCAAAGAAATGTTTTCTTTATTCTGACCAAATCTGGTCAGCAGTTAGATTCCATCTGTGGTCTCATGTCCTGTATCCAACCCTCTGAACTTATTGAGACACTCTCATTGAGAGGTTTAGCACTCCTGAGCTCACAGACACCCCCCGCTGGATGCCTTTGGCTCTTGTGCCGCTCACGGCTGATTTGGGTACACAGGAGCACACCGCAGACCTGAAGCAACGCATCGAAGCCCAGTTCAGCGACCTTCACCAGTTCCTCTACCAGGAGGAGAAGATGCTCCAGGTGAAGCTGAAGACAGAGGAGCGGCGTGAGCTGATCCGCTTGGATGAACACCGTGCTGTGCTGAATGTGGAGATCTCCCAGCTCCGGAGAACCCTGGCTGAGATTGAGGACAGGCTCAAGGAGCGAGACCCATACCAGCTGCTCAAGGTGAGGGATTTCCAGATCTCCAAAGAAGGGGAGACTAAAGCCTTGAGCTGGAAGGGTGAGGATTTGTATATCCATAAAACATAGCAATGGCCAGCTGGACGGTTAATGCTTTTCACCAGTAGTCTTTGGGCTTACATTTTGATGTAGTGTCCCAACTGACAGTTACATAGTGATACATTAAAGTAAAAGATTTTGTTGCTTAGTATGTGACTAGGATACTGAGTAGATGATTAAGGTGATGGATAGATGGCAATACTAGGTAAGTATAGTGCTGAATGAATTATCTAGGTGCAGTGTGTGTGGCCAGTGTGCTGCATATTTTACATCACATCACTGGATAACTAGTTAGCAGGGATGTTGTGTGGCTCAGCTGGTTAAGCTACTGGGCTTGTAATCAAAAGGTCACTAGGTCAAGCTCCAGTTTCAGCAGAATATGCACATCTCCGGTAGGTCCTTGAGTAAGGCCCTTAACCACCTCACTCCCTGTGAGAGATGCCATAAGAATGGCCTGATCTTGTACGTGGACCACAAGCTTCATGTTGAACTGTGTAAATAATCATCTCAGGATAGTGGTGTTACTTGTGAGTGCACTGTGTAACTCCCAGCAATGTCACTTTACAAGTGGAATATTTTTACGGCACCAGAAATCTGAAATTTATTATACTCATCAGTCTTCTTGCTGTAACATGACACATTGAGATGTTTGCTTTGGGGTTCTTGGGGTGTGTTTGAGCGGCGTTATGGAGACTATGATGCAACTGGAGTGCAAAAACACAGAGCGGGGATTTCCATACAGCTGGAGCTGTCCCAGAGGGAGGATGTGAAGTGCTCAGGCTGCTGATGTAATGTGGAAAAAGCCCCTTCCACTACTGGCTCTTACAATCCCCCCCCCTTTTTTCCTGTCTCCAAACAGAATGCCAAGGCCCTTCTGCAAAGGTGAGAAAAAAATCAAATTTATCAGGACCCAGGTAGAATTATTTTCAGATTACAAACAATGTGGAATGGGCTTCCTTTCAAAGCATGTTGATGAAAGGTTTTAGGTTTGATGCATCGAAGCAGAATTACAAAGACACCCCCTACAGACCAGTGGGGCTATTTAGAGAATCCCACCTCGAGTTTGTTTCCGTGTCTTGTTTCTCACGCGCCGCTTTCACACATGTTCCAACTCACTCAGTAGGCAGCCTGTGAAGTTCGAGAGGCCTCCGCTTACGCCACCGAATCTGTGTGAGGGTCGCTTTGCAGGACCGCTGCAGTACCGCGTCTGGAAGTCACTGAAGGGAATCCTGTACCCAGGTACTGTCACGTGACATGCATTGCTATCTGTTTTCTCCAGTACCCCTGGGGCCAGCAGGGGGCACTGCAGTCATACACTTCAGTCCTCGGATTGCCTCACCAGTTATAAATAGACCAAGCACATATTTGTAAACACTATAAGATGTGTTTAATATAAATGTCAAATGATGACTCTGTGAAATTTGGAGCTTGGGAAACAGATAATACTGTTGACCTAAATAGAAGATAAACACAATTACTTCCTTCCTTGTGTTTGTATGTAATTGAGGAAATCATTTTTCTAACTTGATGCAATCCTCTTCATGTCCTTTTCATGTTGTATTCAAAAGGACTTTCCAGAGGAAGGGCATGGTTGCCTGGGGCGATTGTGATGTAAAGGAAACTCAATTTTATATCCAAGACTCCAGACCTTCCGCACCTTTGAGGTCACTATGTGCTCCTCTGTAATTTTACGGGGCCATGGGACATTTTGAGGTTAAATCACAGCCGTTCATTCACTTCACAGGTACTTCATAATGTGGAACTGACCGCTATTTCTTGACTGCACCCCCACACACGCACCCACTTTCTGACGCTTTATCCCACATCCCCACTATTTCTTCCAAAGACCCAACAGACATTGTGGTTCCCCATTTGTGTTGAAAGCCTTTTGGTTTCTGACCCAGAAATAATTTGGAATATAATTGGTCTGGCTTGGGGGCCCAATATAACATGCTCTGTAGTGGCCCCCCGGGTGAGGGCAAAAATTGTCCAGGTCGGCAATGGTAAAAGGTGTTGAATTGTGAGGGGGGGCACTCAATATTGTAAGATGGTCAGTTTAGTCAGTTTAAAGGGGGCTCTGCAGCTGCATATTTCCTCTCCAATGGGGGGTGCCAGGATCCCCCCCCAGATACTCCTCAATTCAAACACTGGTGCTGCTCCCTTCTCTGATTCTCTTTCACTAATCAATACTAAACATTGATTAGATAATTTACTGAGGTCTTTTTGGTTTGGTGGAGCAGTTTGCTCTTTCTGGATTGTGAAGAAACCGCTCCTTGTGCTGGTTGTGTAGCTTTGCTGTACTTGGACTTATTAAGTAAAATTTTAAAAAAGTGGATTCAGCTCATGGTAGTCTTCCTCCTTGCAGCTCCGGCAGCCATCACCTTTAACTCCAGCACCGCTAACCCCTGGCTGAGCCTCTCGCCCTCCCTTACATGTGTCCGCTACCAGACGTTCCACGCTGGCATGCAGGACAACCCGCAGCGCTTCAACGCAGCCCTGTCCCTGCTGGGAAGCCAGGGCTTCACCCACGGCCGGCACTACTGGGAGATTGAGGTCTACAGCAGCACCGTGTGGACCGTGGGGGTAGCGCGCGAGTCCGTGCCCCGGAAGGGAGTGATTAAGGCTCTTCCTTCTAATGGCTTCTGGACCATCTCTTTGTCCTATGGGGTGCAGTACATGGCAGGCACCTCGCCGCCCACCGTATTGTCCCTGGAGGAGCCGCTGTCCCGGATTGGGGTGTACCTGGACTTCAAGCGGGGGCTCGTGTCCTTCTACAACGCAGAGAGCATGGTGCACCTCTATACCTTCCATGAGACGTTCACTGAGACGCTCTTCCCCTACTTCAACCTAGGCTTCCTGGACAAGGTTCATGAGAATGAGCCCCTCAAGGTGTTCCTTCCTAAGGTGTGATTTTAGAACTTCCAGAAAGATTTTTCAGAAACTGCTGCTCCCCCCCCCACCGCCATTAAACAAGACCAGGATTGACTAACTACCACATCAGCTGACCTCAAACATCATTCCCAGCCCTTCACAAAAGAACAGCTATGGGGGGAACTTTCATTTTAATCTGTCAGCCTATGTCAAAAATAATTGAAACATGTTCTCAGTTGCAAAAGCAGACCATATTCAGTATGTGTAAACTACAGCATAATATAAGCTCAATATAAAGTACATAAGCATTACTATCAGCTAAAATGTATTTAAATGTATTTAAAATAAGATAACTACATATCCGTATATTGAAATACAGAACTGTACATATCATAATTGCAGTAAGTAAGTCATATGTTTATTATATAATTACATAATAAAATCATGCCATATATAGACTTTTTGATATTAGATGTTTTGTGTTTGCGATCGCCATTATGGTGCAATTTGAACACAACAGAGACAGATGAGGTGAGCCTAGGCTTGAGGAAGGTTTGCATGCCAGTTAGCACCATGACGGCAATTCTGTTCATGTTCCTTGGGGCATTAGCCTTAGCCTCCAATCCTCTTGTGAGTCTGTGGACTGTGCACTGAGAATAAAATGTGGCAAGTACATTTTGAATTCTGAGGCCTGTTTCACAAAGCAGGATTTCTTGCTTTGCCGGATAACCTGTTGAATTTAAGGTAAGTCAAGATAGAAGCACATAAGATAGAGTTTTTCCGAGTTTGGTAACTGCACAAATCTTGTCTTATCTTATGACATCCTATGTTATCTCAGGTTAAGAAATCCTAAATCCTAAATACTAAACACAATTCAACTTCTAATGTCTTTTACCTGGAAACACTACATTTTTCATGTTGCAGAGCTGTTTTGTAAATGTGAACACTTAATATCGAATTTTCTCAAAAGAAAAAAGAAAATCCATACTTAAAAATATAAAAGGGAGCACCCATATTTAAAACTAATAATAATAATAATAATACAGTAACCCTTTCCACAGTGCGGGGGTTAGTGGTCCAGGGCCCCGCGATCTGGAAGAGTCACGTACATTTTTTCTTGTTCCCCTTGGTTACCAAAGTGAAAAAATATAAAACTCATGAGATAATAATAGAACTTCATCGATCCCTGTGGGGAAATTTTTACACCTCCCTCAACTTGCTCTTTATAGGGCAAGCTGTCCATGAAGGGCTGCCACCTATTAGGGCACCCAAGAAGCTGGGGATTAAGGGTCTTGGTCAAGGACCCACAGACATGCTGAGGCAGGGTTTGAACCTGCGACCTTGTGATTACAGGCACACAGGCTTAGCCCACTGAGCCACATGCTGCCCCCATACAAATCTTGATGAGAGATCACTGCCAGGTACTGGGTGAGAGGCGGCCATAAACACGCCCGGCATTCTCTAAACCAGCACTGTAGTTATATTTTTATACATTTTCGAGTTATTTGACTTTTTGCATGTAGTCTACGGGTTTTAACAAAATCTCATTTAATGTCTTATGTTGATTCCGCGATATATTGAAACCGCAATGGGGAAAGTTGCATAACAGAAAAGTTAACTGTAATTGTAATATTCTCTCTCTCTCTTAGCTATCCATCGTGTCCGATGACGACACTTGCTCCCGGGAAAAGGGGGGAGGGGGGAGTCAACAGCATTATAATATTACACACAAAGACACACACATGAACATGATACATACTAGTAGCCAAAATTGTGAAAACCCTTCTAACTTCAAATTTTTAGAGATTGCAGAACTTTATTCATCTGTTGTTCCAGTTACTTATTTAATTGTCCAGTGTTTCATATTTGTTAAATCATACATTGGACAATTTTGATCATTAAACCTTCATACAAACCTTGGCCTGGCGGAGGCTGGATTGCGGTAATGGTGTTGCCCCTTTTCTTTCAGCCAGTATGAGGATGCAGTACAAAAAAATCACCACTAGAGTGGATAACTGTACTGTAATATGGCCGGTGTGTCTCCCAGTTATTCCATTCAGGGAAGAAGAGCAAAAGATGACATCACCATACTCGTCAGTGGGTCTTGACGTGCTGGACTGCTTAAAAGCAATGTTTACATTTACAACACATATTTGACAGCCAGACATATTGCAAAGAAAACTTTATATGGATTTCTGAGCTATAAACTTATTTTGGTATCATTACCTCATTATCATAAATGGAAAATCATTCGATCATACAGATTTTCCCAAATATAAATATCTCCGATTAACATTGTTTTTCATCTCTTGATTTAGCCATATGGTCTGGGCAGGATTTAAGGTGCTTAAGAGAGAGGGAAAAATGCATTAGGTACAATACGTCCATAGTGTACGAAAATAGGTTCAAATGTACCTACAGTAAGCAAATTCTTTTTTTTAAATGAGTCAAAAGTGAATGAGCGAAAATGACAGGATGTTATAATGACGGTAAAATGACAAATCGGACATTGTTCAAATAACAGGAGTTATTGAGTTATTATATTTTTAAATTATTGAGATGAACCCACCTCTTCAGAGTGACACATGAGGGAGGTGTTCTGTGGGCACGAGAACACAGTGAGAGTAACGCAGCCAATGCAGTTAAGCACACTATCAAAGTTTTTCTTTACTGCTTTGGCATATTTCACATTTAACATTGTCACAACTATAACATCTCACACATATAGCACAACACTATGGCTAATCTGCAAAAGCCTGTAAATATCCCAAAACAATGAACTCATGCATCAAAAGCAAATAATTCCATGAATTAATTAGTGCCACTAATATGGAAAGTGCAATCATCATTGTTTTAAGACACCGAGACACGGTACAGGATGACATGGGTTGTTGTAGAGAATTCGATACCTGTGTGTGGATGGCAGGCACAGATGTCATGGGGTTCTGTAATTCTTGCCGCACAATACAACGATCCTCCCTTGGTGTAGTCTGTCTTGGGCAACAGGAACCTTCACGACGTGTGTGGGTGCCTCACATGCCAGGCAGTTACACGATACGACCACCCAGCCTCCTGCAAACCCACAATGTGACCCTTATGAAACTCTGTTAAGTGCGGGTAATGCTGTCTAATGTGTCAACGAGGCATCCTCTGTGTCTGGTCACTAGACGTGCCAGGTCCTTAAAAATCAAACCATTTACATACCCGTTGCTGATCTGCACATGTACCAAATTACATCCAAATCAGACCATTACTTCGGGGTGCTTAACTTTTTTTGTCACTGAGCATGTATAGTTTTGGGTATAAAATTATTACAATGGGAAACTATATAATTCATTTTGACCAACAAGACTAAAGCGGTCAGGCTTACCTATTGTGTTTCCCTAGTGTCTCGTAATTGTCAGTTATCCTACTCTGAATACCCTCATGTGGTGTCTTACACTTTGTATGTGAGGTAAACGACACTTCATGAACAATCTGATGTATTTTTTGACTCCAATAGATGGTGCTCTGTCCAAAAAGGGCTCCAAATATGCCCCAAAGCAAGCCAAGAGCACCATCAAGTGGGGTCAAAACATACCACAAATGGTTAATGAGGTATGCTGTTGGCCGTCACTAATGTAAGGTCTTAAGCCTGGGCTGGTAGGTTGAACATTTGTTGCATGTTCAACTGTGTTCCCTGTATTCCCTCAGGTGCATGGATTTACTTTGTGTGTTGTCAATAAACCCTCTTCTTATACCAAATTATAACACTTTTAGAAGATTATTTGTATACATGTATTAAAGGATTTTTGAAATTTGTGTGAAACAATGAGAAATGATGTTCTGCTGTGCAAAAGTGACATCATGGTGTGGGGATCACACTATTTGTTTTGCAAATGTCATTTGAGAAATGTGCCAAAGGAAAAAAAAAAACTCTTGTACCTAACATTAACCTTCTAGAACAATAACAACCTGGAATACAAACAATTTAATAAC
>JAABNX020000130.1:19680473-19696943 GCA_015163995.2 Mormyrus lacerda | reverse complement strand
CCCCCCCGCAACCAGAGCACCTGGAGGAAACCCCACGATGACACGGGGAACAACACACATGGAACAGAGACATGAAACCTGGTCCCAGAGGTGCAATACAACAGTGCTAACGACTGCTGACTCATCAGCTCATAAACACACACGTACACACATTCAGGGACACACAGAATTCATGTCCACAAAACAGTAGCTCATGATCCTAAGATCTCTGCGCCTTTGGCAGGTATCCCCTCCCAACTCTGCTTATTTCTTAGTCGATATTCGACATCCAACAAAGAGACTCTTCTAATGGGAATCTTGATGTTGGAGTGAACAGTGAAAAGTGGAAAAACGAAAACACAAAGAATCATGTGGAAAAAGCAAGAGATACAGAGGGAATCAGGGAGACAGAACGATAAACTAAGGGATAACTGGATAACTGGAATGAGAACCAGGACAATACAGGGTTTTTGTCGATCTAGCTGGGATATTTTATATATAGGGATATTTTGGTTTGAGAAGAATGGTGTGTTGCATTACCTCATGTTGCTGATCTATGATTCTCACTGTATAAATATCTGTACATTTCTAGGTGTGTTTACTCATGGTGACACCCCCCCTGCACCCCCAATGATAAAAAAAGACAGCAATCATTTTAGTTCTAATTATTCTTACTACAATATAGGGAAAAGAGTCTGTGAACTTGGAGGAACACCTTCTTGCATCCATCTGAGAGTGATTGCAACAATAATTAAATTTATACTAGGTTATACAACTTTTTAAAAATATTACATCTGGCTGCTTGCTTTTAATTCAGTTCCCTACAGCTTTATTTTCTAGGCCAATGATAAATCAGAGATAGGCAGTCAATAAGCTACACCAACCTCATTTCAATTTGCATTACGAGTGCATAACGCTTATGGTTGTCAATCCAAAGTTTTCCTTGTGTTTTGCATGAACCATTCAGGTCATGATAAGAATTAATAATAATTAATGCAATAAGGAACCAAAAATCTGCAGATAGAGTAACACGATCTAACAGGCTAATGGAAATTTTCCTTCTTTTAAAGGCTAACAGTCCCCAGCAGTCTTGCATTTTTTGCTGTCCTACCCCCTTGACAAATGCACCCAAGCTGGTCAATGCGCAAGTCTGGACTTGATGTGGGCATCAAGTCAACCCCCTACTGTCAAGACACCAATCTCAGGGATAAAAAGTCCAGTCAGAATTTTGACATCCCATTGGTTTGGCATTTCAGTTACTGTCCCCAAAAAATGTTCACAGTTTAGGCAAGTGTTATGAAGTACACAGCAAAAAAAAAAAAGCCAATTATACAAAAGGAGAAAATGCATCATCATCGTACCCAGTAATACATCAGCAAATTATCTCAGCTAATGCACACATTCCTAAACACTGAGCTCACTGTGTTTTGCATCATTTTTTTGCTTCTATTATTCTCTAAATAAGTAAAGAATGGCTAAGAAAGGATGCACCCTCCAAGACCACCAACACCCCCCCCCCCAGTCACCTCGTTGACATGTCCCCTGTCCCCATGGCAACGCGACAGCAAGCGAGAGGCGTGTGTGCAAACGGGCTGCTCCGGTCACTATCAGTCTGTACAAAAGAAAGCGCTATCCTGGTCCATATTTGTTTTGGCTGACCGCCAGCAAGAAAGAAAAGAAAAGAAAAGAAAAATAAAGGTTCACGGTGCATTGTGTGGAAAAGAAGCTTTAAATGCGGCGGCTAGAATAGACGAAAGCAAGACAAAGCAAGACAAAAAGCGAAAGACTGCTGTGAAATCTTTCAAACAACGATCGCACCGCAGCCCAGGCTTCCCACGGTGCTTTACAGTAGGGATGGGCGTCGCCATTGATCTCTTTTTCAATCCATTACAAAGTAAAACCAAGGTTGGTATCGCCAATACCGATTCCGATATTCGGTGCAAGCCCAGCTCTCGTGATAAAATCTCTCTGGTGCTGGAGTGGGGGGGACGTCGATCGCTTCTTCGACAGTCCCCTTAATGTCCTGCTCCCTAAAAATTGCAAAGTAAAAAAAAAAAATTGAGATTCTCAAAATCGAAGGAAAACATCATTTAGTGTGGATCTGCACGTTGCCACAGTACAGAAGTGGTCCTTTAAAGGCCCTGTTCCCTTCACCCATGACACGTCAGTTATTCTCGGAATGACCTTTTTTTAGACCATGTAACAAGGACGGGACTCCAAAGGCATGCCCAAGCGGCACAGCCTCAGGTCCAAAACAAACTGAGGCGGTTTTGGGAGGATTGTGTAGAGTTTGGGGTAATTACAGCACGGTGACTGAAACTGCCAAGCTGGGACCCGACATGTGGCAACGAACAATGATTTTTGGTCCTTCTGGGGTTCTTCAGACTTTCTTACTGTAATAAAAATAACTCACAATCATGTTTTATTGTCACGTGTTTGGAGGGTGAAATTCTTGTGCCATAGTTGCAGGGGAGGGGCAGATGCTTGGGGGGAGGGGTGATAAAACCAACAGCAGTGCAATAGAAGACGAAGCAATGCAAGACAAGCGCAATCGCAAATGTTCTCCTATTTTCCCAGCATGCATTTTTTCTTCATCAAATGGTAAAGAGAATGTGCAGATGACACACAGAAATAAATCAGGAAGTGAAAGAAATGTCAACTGAGTACACATTCTGATTGCAAATTAGGCACATGCTTTCATTTAGAGCAAATCTGAATTTTCAGGTTCAGTTACAATGATGATGTCTTTTCTTGGGTGAAATTGGAACGGCCATAAGCAGTGTGTGTGTGGTGTGGTGGCACACTCAGTCCCAGTGCTTATCTCATTGGCTTTGAGAGCTTCTTGGCATTAAAGGCCTCTTCTCACCGCATCACCCCTTGTGTGTTTACATGCACCTCTGCTGTCCTGCAGTCACTCCTTAAGTGCTGTAAGGCACATGCACAGTTAATCTGCATGATTTCTGAATCACATCTTATTGTTATGGTTGCTCTCCTGCGAGCGCCAGCAGCTACTGCAATTGTTCCCTCTGTCTCTCTGCTGTTGTTCAGCAACAACAGCACGTTTATCGCATGTTTTTTTTTTTTTTTTAAAGGTTTTGTTTAGTAGATCTGTTACTATAAAACCAAACAGCCATAAGAAGGAAATTACACGATGAGACCGGTCAGGCAGATATATGATGACATCATCTCAGCCCCTGATCCAGAACTTAATAGGAACACGCCACAACACGGAAACTCTCAAGACAACAAGCATGGTAACTAACTGCACCAATGGCAACTATAAAGATGGAGGAAAAACAGGTCAATAACAATGGCTGGACCAACAGAAGTTTTGCTTCTGTTTATTATCTTCATTTGGCAGGAAGTGGTTCAGACATGTGACTGAGGAGCTCTTGTTCTCATGGGGCCCAGTGGTCTACAGCCCAGGCAGATCATCTCTCAGTCTCCTCACGCAAACCCAAAAGAGGCAGGACAAGGGACTGAGCTCTGTATTGTTGGCAGTGATGGATGAACAAGACAAAACAAAGGGTCCATCTGTCTGTGCGATCATGTGTAAACACTCCAGAGTGACAGACTGTCTCACTGTTTTACTATGACTTTGGTCTGTAGCTGAGTCTTTATGCAAATAAGTTAAGGGACAGTACTGTACAGGAAGTAACAATATCATACAGGTACTCTGTAATAAAGGGAGGAGCTTATATAATGGGCTGGGGCTTATTATTTATTGGGGGAGTCTATTCCAAATAGGGAGATGATACCATATTGAGAGGATGTGAACAATTGGCTGGGTTTTTACAATAGTCAGAACTGAATGAAGGAAGGTTTATGTTTGGCTTATGTTATACAAGAGAAGGGTTAGGTTTGAGCCGAGCAGGGTCTGTACCATAACGGAAGGGGTCAGTGGTGAATGGGGTTAGGGTATATAATGGGATTAGGGTATATAATGGGGTTAAGGTATATAATGGGATTAGGGTATATAATGGGGTATGGTATATAATGGGGTTAGGGTATATAAAGGGGTTATGGTATAAAATGTACAGTACTTTGGGAACGTCGGAGGCAGTCAAAGGAAATGTTTATTGTTATTCATCTGCATAGTAAGCAAGTATTTGTTCTGAACAAAAAAACACATTTAACATTGAAACGAAAAACTTAATTTAACATTAGAATATATGCAGAAACACAATAAAAAACTGAGAAGCATTTCTTCTACTCTCCTAAAAGTTTCACCTCCGCCATTCAACGTTAAATGTTAAATTTCACCACCAGCTCACATAATTAATTAATGTAACTAGTTAAAAAGTTAATGAGAGTGTGCTAGTGGTCGAACAAAAAACAGCATGGGTATATCGGATGGCAAGGTACATACTGGGGGGACTTGAGCAGTTTTGAAATGGCTAAACTGGCACTTTCATAAATATAATATCATAGTTTTACATAAAGGTCATTTAAACACATTTTTCTTTGACTTCCTACAACTTTGCATAGTACTGTATAGAGGAGGGATCAGACTGGACACATTACAGTTTATGCTCCTCAGTTGAGGGGATTTTTGTCTCTACAGTCCAGGTCACATGCAGTAAGTCCATTAAGACACTATACCTGTAGGTCTTGTTTACTAGGATCAGAGTTCACTAGGACAGACACATGAAGACTGACCCCTATCCTAATACTACCCGTATGACACAGATACCATTTATGCTGTTTTCTGCTGCATGAATGCAGCAGCTGTGCGAGTCTCAACTTTTAAACCAATCCACAAATGACACTGTTCATCACTGGCGCTATCAATTAGGAGCCCTTTCGCCTGGATGACTCATGGGCTTGGATGGCATTCTTCCACAGTCCGCCTTTACAATTCCTCCGCGAGTCACGGAGAAGCCGTCAACTGCAGCTGGAGAGACAGCATTCCGACCTGCTGTACCCCGCAGGGACGCGGGTTTCCTGAGCTTGGGTCCGCAAGCTGCCCCTCTCCATAAATTGATGGGGTTCTCTATTTCAAAGAATGTAAGAACTTAGGGGGAGGAACGTGAGCTTCATTTAAGACATTTGCATGACATTTATTTAGTGTATTTAGCTTTTATCCAAAGTGATGTACAATTGAGAAAGCAGGGTCAGGCAATTCCTGGAGCAATTGGGGTTGAGGGGTCTTGTTCAGATGCCTGATGGCGACATCACTCTGCTGATACTGGGATATGAACCAGCAACCTTTCGATCACAATCACAGACCTTACCTGCAAAAACATAACCCACTGAAGCACATACTTCTAGAACACTAGGCTAAAGTAAAGCAGCAATGGACTTCTGACCAAAAGGGAACTTTCACTGAGTTTTTAATCACATTCCCTCACAGGAGCTGACAACAACATTTACCAGGTTCTTTCAAGTCATGCCTTATGCTGGCGACAATGATAAGTATGCCACTAATTCACCTCATCTCCCAAATGGACTGGCTTTAGTTCTAAATGTTACCACCCAACACCCACAATGCCCCTCTTCTGGGTCAATAAGTGGCTGGTAAACAGCCTCCCCCACCACCCGAAACACTGAGGTCTTGCAGCCCAATCAGTCATGTAGTAAACAAGATAATTATGCAGGAAAAGACAAGATAATTGCAGGTGCTGAGTCGATTGAATTTTGGCAGAAAAATAAAGATCATAATGTTCTTAATGAGATATATTAAAATGTGTGCCCACTGAAAATGCTGTAAGAACTTACAATGAAGAAAGACACCATGACTCACCCATGAGCCAAGGCCAAGCTCAGTCCGGCGACCTTCTGATCACAGGCACAGAGGTGTAGCTCACTGAGCCACATGCTGCTATGCTGCCTATATTGGATTATGGATTGCACGAAGTGAGAATCGATGCAAATTGATGCAAATTAGCAATGATCAAAAAAAGACATGGCACACATGAAGAAAATTAGCAATGTATTAAAAGTATAAAAGTAGTTGAAAAGGTGCTGGATTTCCAGGAGACTGTAAAAGAATCTTCTCTGGAAACCAAAAAAAGGAGGAATGCGCTGAGTGAAAACCGCAGCCAATCTGAAAATGATTGAACAATATCCATCAAAGGTAGGCCAAGGAATATTACTGTCATACAAGTTTAGCCCCAACAACAGATGCAAAAGAAAAAAAAATCAAGTTTCAAGAGGAACCTGGCAGACCACGCAAGTAAGGTGCAATACCAAATGCTGTAGACTGCCTCAAACTGGCAAGAAAAACAGTGCAAATTCTCCACAAGGTCATACAAAGCCTGATTGTAACACAATATATTTTTGTGAATCAGATGGTTTGTTTATTAACTGCACAATAAACAAATTGACTGTATAACTGCCTATTGTGGGACAATAAAAAAGGATTGATTGAATAAGGGTCGATTCAGATGACTGAAGAAGAGCACACTACTGAATAATCCATTAAGCAAAATCATCCAACAGCCATTGCAGAGAAGCATCACTGAAGGTCTGAATGATCAAACTCTGGATGCAATGGCAGAAAAAACATAACAGAGGTTCGTGTAGATTAACGTTAAAGCAGTAACGGTAAGGGCACCTTCCCACTCCGCCGCTTTATTAGCAGACGATATTCTTCTGTGTCTTTCTGACATAGTTAACTCTATTCCAAATGCTTTGAGATTATCTATAAATTATGGCCAATTCACAGCCGACAAAGTAAATTAGAAATAAATCCACACTCCTGTCCCTGAAGCTTCCAGCACAGTTGTTGCCAAGGTTTCATATACCTGTGATGTGAACTCAGAAAGTTATTCTTAGAAATGAAGAGAACACAGCGTGTACAAGACATTCCTTATTCGGCTAAAAAACGCTGGACTTCTCTGTTAAATACAGCCCTATCGCTGGACACTCTTACAGTATTTAAGTACTTACAGCATGAACACTTAGACTCCATAATCTCCTCTTTAGGTGATGATTCACACGGCACCTTTTTGAGTCGTGTTGCTGGGTAATTGCCCACCAGGTGAGACAAAGGGCAACTCATCTGGGTCTGGATGACTGCGAAAAGCTGCCCACTGCCTATTAAAATATTAGTAGATGTTTGAGATATTAAAGTAGAAATTTGTTGCCCAGAATCAATGGGTAAGTGCCTGAGGAAGACTGGGCAGCAGCATTGTCCGGCAACATTGCTTCAAAAGTTGCCCGGTGTGTCATCATCTTTTGGCACAATCCTGCCTTTCCGCCTAGTGGGCGGCCATTAAAGAATCTCGCATGGTCTTCTAGGGGTGGTTTTACCTTGTGGAATCTCTATGATAAGATATCAAAACTACCTTCTCTCTCCCAATCACACTTTTTCTTTATTTACAGACTCTTTCAATGTTAAATTCCCGCAAAATTGCATTAAATTGCCCCTTAGTTGACCATCCCCGGATTAAATACATGCCAGAAGGGAAGCATGTGATGTGACATTTGTGTAACAGCTTCATCTCACAGGTACATCCCAAGATCACAGCACATATGCATTAAGACAAAGAGCTACAAACCCATCTCATGCATGCTTGGGCTCTGGGACAATAATCTCCTCTCATCTAGAAACTCAGCCCACCAATTAATTCACATTAAAGAAGTTATTTATATTATCACTGCACGATAGTAACAATAATGTATGATGTATTTTAATTTTTTTGATTTTCCTAATAATTCGACTGAAAGACAGACTTAGGGAATCTCAATCGGAACCTGGGGACTGGCAGTACAGAAGCCTCAGCCGGCTTGTTTTTCTGAAATGACGACTCCATTCTGCAGCTCTCCATCCCACAGCACAAGTGCTTACATGCGGCACAAATGAAGAAAAAAAAAAAGCTATACTGCGGGCATAGTTTCACCATTGTTTAGTACCTGGATTTCAACTACGCTTCGTACTGCTATTCACGAGAGAACAGGTGCTGATCGTCAGGGAGCAAAGGGTAAAGCTGCTGAGGGACGGTCAGATGTCATTTATATTGTGGGAGAACATGTGGGAGTGTGGAATCTGGCTGCCCTTTATAATAATGGTGATAGGCGTGAGTATAGAGATGGCGCTGATGGTATTGCTTTGCATTGCAAATCTGTATTGCAACCTGCCCAATAAAGCGTCAGCTTTTTTTTTTTTTTTTTTTTAAATAAAAAATTGTTCTCAAAATACAGGTGTATGTATATCAGGGAGACCTGCTGGTAGATAGAGTACTGCCTATGTCTAATGTTAAATTGTATTTTGTTCAAAGAAAGTATGTACTTACTTGTACTTACTATCTAGACAAATAGCTTTAAACGTTTCTTTTGTCTGCCCAAGACTTTTGCACAGTATTGTACATTATCTTCAATGGCTCTTAACAAAAGCAACTTCGCATCTAGCGTCTACTGCACCACTGACCTGGAGAAGGTGTTCCTGGCGTAGTGCATGATGCTGTCAAAGTCGTAGACCTCCCCCAAGGAGTCCACCTCCCCAGGTTCCATCTTCAGGAAGTTGTACTCCTGCCCTGAGGAGCGAGTGTGTGAGTGCGTGGGGAGGGGATGGGGGTCATAAAGACAGTAAAATAAAACCACACCGTTCACAACACCCCTGAAACTGCCTGGCTCAAGTCGTGACATCACACGGCACACGAGTTATTGTGGCAATGGGATAATGAAACAGTACTTACTAAGCTTCCATATTACACTGGAATATTAAATATATCATTGTCTTTGCACGTTAATTTGGCAAACTGGATGCCACATTATCTTAAATTGTAATGTGCTTTACATTCTTGAAAATATAACAGCAGAAATCACTATCCACATGTACTTGTGGATGATAACAGGAAAACGCATCCGGCATGTACTCATACACCTTGGAAGGGATCAGTGCAAGCCAGCAGCACACAGGTAGGAGGTAAGGTGGCGAGATGTGGTACCTGGCTGGATGTTGCTCCTGACGATGCTGACATGCTCGTCGCGGTCGGGGCGCGTGTGCTCATGCCAGAAGCCGATCACATGACCCAGCTCATGAACCACTATACCGAATTTGTCACAGTTCTTCCCAATGGAGATGGCCTGGGGGCCCCCGCCCCTCCTGCCCACATAAGAACAGCACCTGTAGGGCGGCGACACTCAGATTTTAAGTCACAGCTTCGCAGATAAAAAGTATGGTAACACACATACATATAAACACACAGGCTTTCAGTTAATGTGTACTTACACTGTGCTTAGTGACAGCCCCTACAACAGGTGCAGTGTGTATGATATGCATGCATGTGTATGTTCATATGACTGTATATGTTCAGGGGTTAATTTTGAGAAAATTACCCCAACAAAAAAGAAGCATTATAGTGACCAAAACAATTTCCCCCCCAAAACTTTAATTATTAAAAAACAAAAAACAAAGATCAACAGCTTTCTTTTTAATCTGAGTTTTGGTGGTTTGCATTTTTACGTCTTTAATTGCATAAAAATAGTAAATCTCTAAGAGTGCAAACATAATAGCATGTGGGTGGGGGTGGTGCATCCAGGGATTAACAGGTAGGATTACCTGGATCAGTGTTTCCAAGACGGTCCTGGGAACCTTCAACTGGTCCATATTTTTGCTCCCTCCCCCTCCCGGTAAGGGAGCAAAAATGTGGATCATCTGGGGGGTTCCTGAGGACCAGACTGAGAAGCACTGCTCTAAGCATTCCAGGGGCTAGAATGGATCTCTGATAATCTGTCACATCATAAGGCACGGGAACCAAAAGGTCAAGATCAGCCCCAGTGGAGTAATTTTCTGCCAGAATGCAAAAGCATCCGTGTCACACTGCAGTCTGTGGAGAACGCGGGTCACTTTCTAAGGAAAGGTATGGTATGACCCTGTGTGGCATCACACCAGCCAAAGTTGGCAAAAAAAAAACAAAACAAAATCACAAGTATGGTGATATTTCTTTCATTCGGGGCTTTCACACAGAAACCATTAAGAAGAGTAGGAGTCGTCAAAATCATCCATAATGGGTGTGGGCAATGCTATTATTTAGTCTGTACAGTCATGAATTAATGTACGCGCCTGCATGCGCAGAGTAGAAGTCGCCTGCCGCATCTGTAGTCAGAGGGAAGAGGTGCGAGCGACAACAAAAAGGTTAATGAAAAAACTAAATGGAAATCTAAGTGGATGTTAGCAGGCAGAATTCCCATTGTCATAGTCGCAGGGGAACCAGAAAATTGGTGCATTTACCGGAAGTGCATTTGCATGTCACTTTGGACAAATGCATCTGCTAAATAAATAAATGCGAATATCAAGAAATTACTTCTGGCCTCAACATATATGAATAAAACTAGATAAAGTATTTACCTGTAATATAATATGGATTGAAGATTAACAGTAGTATTCTGTATACAGTAATAGGTTTTTGGGGTCGCGTTTGGGTAAACTGTTGTACTTTTATGGCTATCCATTTGTGCAAATTAGACTACTTCCACTAAAGGAAATTCTGAAATATTCATTCCTTTATCACTTATTGTATACAGGTTTTGTGGACCAAAAGAGAAACGGCTTTGATGCCTGGTGATCTGCTGCTTCAACCGGCAGAGGAACATGTTATTTCTAAGAACAATATATACTGCTTTCTTAACTATGGGGAAACAGATATTTAGAAACATCCAGTCATGTTTTCCCCACTATAATTAGTCCTACTTAGTAATACTGTAGTATTACACTAATTTTTTGCTATTAGAAATCACTGCAAATGTCTCCTAAATTAGCAGCATGGAAGATAGATGAGCAGACTATTAGATAGCTGAAGCAAATCCGTAGCTAATGCAAAGTGATTTAGTTACAGTTTAAGCTATTTTGATTCAATGAAGAGTTCAGTCAAGTTTAATTAACTAACTACTGAGCTCAACCGAGGAATCAGATAAGGAAACTCCCTCATAACGTCTGTGAAGATTCTCAGTCATCCAGGTCATCGTTATCCCAAGAAAAGTTATTCAGGGCAATTGGACTTATTTAGTTCTTTGAAAACGTTTCAACCTTCAATCCAGAAGGCTTTCTCAATTCTGACTGACTGGTTAGAGTAGCAGGTTTATAAATCCAGCGGAGCCCTCAAGTCGTTAGTACTTGATGGTCACTTGATGGTTGTTGTTACCCCTGGCTTTCATATATCGCACTGTGACCACCTGGGCCTGGGTCTGAACGACTGTAAAACCGTCTGGGTAGAGTTGAAAGAGCAGCATTGCAAGTGGGTGATAAATTATGCCTACGGCCACCTCCTCCGTTTAACAAGGGTCGTTCAATCTTGCAGTACACTGCTTCAGTACATGCCCCATGGTTTCCTCATAAGCAATACAAACGTTATAGAGAAATGAAATTACACACATATATATATATAATTTAATAATTCTGAAATGTATGAAATGTATATATAAATATATATGGTATATATATATATAACTTTAGTATTTTACAGATAAACATTTTATTTTAGCATCATTTGTCAGATAAATATGTATGACACAATGAAAACACTATTTTCATTTATATTTCATTTATATTATTTCTACTAATTATGATCATGGATTATTGCGATTTGTGGTTCGAGGCGTCTGAGGGAGTTTTATTCGTGCCACCGGCTCACCCGCATGGTCGGTATGTAAACATGATGTAGCTCTCCTCTGTTGTTCTCTCGACGAAGGTCACGCAGGTGTGCTTCTCCCAGTGGCGCATGGCCTGCCGGAATATCGCCCTCTGGCTGCCTGGAGTGGGATGACCAATCATTGGCCTTCATGTCATCATGTCTCAACATTTCCTCCCCCCCCGCATCACCTAAGTAGGACGGCTTTACCCCTGAGTTGCAAGTGTTCAAAACAAACTGTTACCACGTGCTTACGGTACAGAGGGGCATAGATGTTAAAGAACTCAAGATCTCAAGGGACTGAAAAGTTGCCGATTCACAGAAAGGACCATGCTGTTTTACCTTTTAACGGGATACCAAATACTGAATGATTCAGCAGAAATACCCAGGGGAGTGAGGATAAGCCGGGTAAGGGACTTTTCACAAGAGTCACATCAGTGATGAAGCACGGCGGGTTAGGACTTGTGTTACAGGCGATGATAAGAAGGTTGTTGGTTTGAATCTCAGGACCAACAGACTGATGCTGCCATTGGGTCTTTCAGCAAGGGCATTAAGCCCTGATTGGCCCAGGGTGGCTGCAGCCAGATGACTCTGCATTTGGACTCCAAGCTTCGCTCTCACATCTATGTGTGAAAATAAGCATGCAAATGCACCAATACTCATACTTCTACTAATGGAAAATAAAGCGTCATTTCATGTAATATACACTAGTGGCCAAAACTGTGGAAACACATACCATTTTTGGCATTGGGCTTTAAAAATGATGCAAATATTGGCAGTAATATTTACAAACAATCAAAGAATGTTACAAATAACATACATTGGACAATTAAATAAATAACTGGAGCAACAGTTGAATAAAGTCTCTAAAACTTTGAAGCATTTCCACAATTTTGGCCATTAGTGTACAATATAACTGCACAGAGGAGATTACAGTACACGAGGAGAGGAGGCTTTTTTTTCATTTATGTTCATCCACTTTTGTGTCTGCGTACAAACCACTAAAAGGATATATATTTATCAGTCACTTCCTGAGTCTAGAACCCCACAGCCATCCTATAGGAAATTTCTGCCCCATTAAAGCTCTCCTCCTTGTTCCTCACCCATGTCTGTGATTCATGGCAATTTCCTTAGATAAGAAAGCAGACCTGGAGTGAAGAAGCAGCAGGTATGATAGGGCTACTATCCCTGCAGGGATTATACCTGGCCTGAATTTCTAACAAGATCAGAGTTTGTTGGCCAGAAAAGTTAAAATGAATGTTTTTGGATGATTCTGGAGACTCTGGACTTCATGTTTGTGTCGCCGACGAACTTCAGCCTCAAAACTCACCGCTGAAATTCCCGCTGATGACATAAGGAATGACGCCCTCAGGCCACACCCTCTCCATCCTGGAGGTCGCCGCCCGTTTCTTACGGAGGGAGCTGTGGTCACTTGGCCCATTAGGACTGGTCCCATTTATCAAAGACTCTACCAAGGAAGAAGGCAACTTTCAGCCATGATCCTAAACCAAGACATGGTACATTGGGCGGACACTGGTTATCCTGAGTTTGCCAAATGTATGCCAAAATGTTTCTAGGACAGGAGCATTCAAGTTGGGCAGGAGAAACATCGATCTGATGCTTTGAGTGAAACCACTGTGGGGCAGTTTCCTTCAGATGCTGAAATCATCTAACCCCTGATCTGCAGCCAAGACTCACCTGGGCCAGTAAGGTTGACAGTTGCCTCCTTCTCGACATCGTCCAACTTGAAGAGCTGGAGATCCTCCTCGTCCAAAGCGATGTCACCAAGATATGCAGCTGGGAGCGACGGAGAGACAAGCGGTCACCCGGAGAAACCACCACAGTCAGTAAGACGTCAATAGAAACATGGACAATCAAACAACCACAGAGAGAGGTACACAAAGACAAACAATAAAAAGCAGAGGCACAATGAAAGAGGGAGAGAGAGAGAGGCTCACACATGCGCATGAAATATGCATATAAAGACAGAAACAGGCAGAAGACAGCCAGAGAAACGCATCTACTACACCCCATTTGCATGAGACCAGCACGAAGTTCACATGATCATATTAATGTTCAATCAGCAATGTTTGCTAGATGATAAAACACATTAGAGGTGTATGAATTACAAACAGCAAATTATGGCAATTACCTGATTAAGACTCCCAGGGGTTAAATCAACACACTCATCTAAAATCTAATTTACTGTACATTGCTTTATTAATTATGGCTGAGTTATAATCCAGCTGCTGAAGCATCACACTCCCTTCACTGAAGATCCTCAGATGGTAACTGTCAGGAGGAGTGGACTCAGTGAAGCAGTGGGCATTCCTTAATGAGCTTGAGAGATTTCACTTTGGGGCCCAAGCAACCGTGGTCCTGGGGGTTAAGGTGCTATTAAGGGCCAAGTGGACGGACAAGTCCGTGACAGAAGCCATTAAGGTCTTCCACACACAGCCATCTACGCCAGCGAAAGCCAATCAGCGCAGGGAGTGGGACGAGAGCAAGAAACAGATGACGCACCTGCCCAGCTCTCTCCACATCCCCACCTCCATAACACACCTCGCCCCCCAACACCATAACACCCCTGGGCTGCCTGCACACCCACACGCACAGGCACACTGTGGCTAAGAGGCATCCTTCTTCCATCAAGCACCTAGGCTGAGCAAGGTATATCATGCTGGAGCTACAATGTCCCACCAGCCGAGGTGGTGGGCTGGGGTGGGGGTGATAATGAGTCATCGGATCACAACCGCATCTCCCTGAGAGAAGTCATGTGACACTTACCGGGGGTGTGTGAATTTGGGCTTTTTTGCCATAGTTTCCTGCTACAATGTGGCCCACCAGGGTCCCCAGTTTCCCAGTGCCAATCGCTTCACTGATACGCATTTTAACAAGAGAGAAAAAGAAACCAGTGTGACACCTAATTCCGGCCAGGATAACATCAGTCAGGCTCCCCTACTCTACTATTCCCCTACAAGGGATATTTCAGGGCAGTAAAGATGCTGGGGAAGACAGGCAGGTAAGCTAGCAAGCAAGAATACAAAGACACCAGCTAATAATTAGCCATCTGTTAAATGACACTGGGATTCAGGCCCCTTGTGGTCAAGAGGCGTCCCTTGACAGGGATGCGTGGGTGTTTGGGAGAGAGAAGATGGCTAACCCTGCACAAATAGCTCAGCAGTACGATGCTGCCACCATTGTCTGGCAGCCTTTTGTTAGTGGATTTACAGCGCTGAGGGCATTGCGAGGGGGAAGTGCAATGCATTGATCTCTAAAGGAACTGAGGTTCACACCTGGCTGCAGCTGTCACAGATCAGCCTCGTATTACACAAGTGTTTCGCAGCTAAACTCTCACTGTATGCTTCCTGCAGTACTACACAGTAACCCAAGGAAGACATTCCAAACCAAAAGATTCATATGGATACAAATGGGAAGTTGTGTATGATTTACAAGCACTGGTAGTCAACTTTGCCTTTGATAAGCTACCAAGTAATCCATCATCCGGCAACGCACCAGTCCACAAAACTATCCATCAATCCATCAGCATATACATTCATCAATCAATCCATCGATCTGTATGTCGCTCCACACCTTCGGACAAACCGCCAGCATATTCCCAGTCAACACCAGAGCTTGTGTGTGAAAGTTACCAGTCGGGGGGATGGGGGGGGGCGGCAATCAACAGAAGCCCCGTGCCGCGCATGCAAAGCCACGGGACTCGTTTTCCCCAGCATTCCATAGTCGTCACAGCGACACAGTGGGTTTTTTACCCAAAATTAATCCCCCTCACACGCACACTGTTCAAATAACCTCCCATCGGCTGGACCACCCCCTAGAGGAATGCAAGGCAGTCCGGACCACCAGAAACGTGGTCAGTCATCTGGGTTATGCACACACACAAGTGGGTCAGCTATCTGATGCTCAGGGACAGAGGGCTGGTTGGGGTTCCTAACTTGGTCTAATAAAAATGTAACTTCAGAGACAGAGAGCAGGAACTCAGCCTACGTCATCAGCTCAGAGTCACATCAGAGGTCACTTTCCCAAGATGCCTTGCTTCACAGAGTAGCATGCCAGCTTCCTTTTTGGGCCATTTTGTGGACATTCAGGAAACTAATTATTTTGCCTTGAATCTGAGGAGTTCATTATGGTGGCTTTAAACCTACAAACTGCATCTCCAAATCGAGTAAACATAAGGCCTCCAGCTTCAGCTAGCCAGATGCTAGAACAGGCCTGGCCAGTTATGTTCTGTAGATGGCCAAAGCCAACCTTCGCCCTGTCAGCAGGGCTCAGTTTTTATGATTTTCATGTCCTGTGACAGCTACAATAATGGACTTGTTAGATTTTACTTCTCCCTTTTGAAAAATACAGGCAGAGATGAATAAAATCAGTGCATACTGTAATTCATGGTTAATGTATATTTTTTATTACAGTAAACCCTTCAAATTTGTGTGGGTTTGGGGCAGCAGATCCCCGCAAATTCAGAAATTACACTTGGGCACCTCAACCCATAACAGTCTGCTATTCTGAACAATCACATAAAAAAGTCTATCTATTACCAGTTACTAAACAAATAGTACTGTGCTGTACACTTTGCATGTTAAATTGCCTTGTCACTTGTTACCCAGTCATTTTCATGCAAGCTACAATGTATCTAATGTCCCATGAATATACAAAGGTACTACTTACGCAGGGCGTCATGGTGGTGCAGTGGTTAGCACCCAGGTTCGAGTCTCCGCCTGGGTTACATGTGTGTGGAGTTTGCATGTTCTCCCCGTGTCGTCAGGGGTTTCCTCCGGTTTCCCCCCACAGTCCAAAGACATGCTGGGGCTAATTAGAGCTAATAAATTGCCCGTAGGTGTGCATGTGTGAGTGAATGGTGACAGTGTGTGAGTGTGCCCTGCGATGGGCTGGCCCC
>JAABNX020000130.1:19652751-19680373 GCA_015163995.2 Mormyrus lacerda | reverse complement strand
CTGTCTTTTGTATTTAGTCCATGTCTCGGTTAGTTTCCCCAGATCCGTCATTGTATTGTCAAGTGGTGTTATGTGCTGTGCCTGCCGTCTGCCTCTGTCTGCCCGCCCAGAATAAGCCCCGTTTTCACCGTTCGTTCGGCTCCATTCGCCTGCTTTCCGGCTGGCCCGCTCCGCAACGTGAGAACTACTTACACACTGGAAGCACTATGTTTTTCACCCATTATTAAAAATGCAAAATTAATGCCACTGAAAAGCTTAAAAATTCCATCAAGAAATGTGAGATTCCACAGTCACAACATGCAACATGTGATAGAGGCTGGTTGACGAGAAAAGGATGTAACTTGGCCCAAGATAAGACTTTAGTATTAGATATAGCACTTACACTAACAAATATTACGTATGACTAATAATAATGTCTGATTTATTGTGATCTGAAGGATTTTCAGTATTGTTTCCGAGTTTCTGCAAGCAGCAAAAATATTCCTGTTTAATTATTCAGGGCCAACTCATGAATACCCAAAACCTTGAAGGTTTTTTTTCAAAAGTATTACATCTTCATAGATTTTAAAACATTTTCTTATTTATTTGAAGTATTATTCAGGCCAGCAACAGTTTCGTGGGCCAGCTTTTGTCCAGCTCTGCACTAGGTAGACAGTCCCTACAAATCCATTTATTGTGATAATCTTTGTCTGAATTCATGAAATTGCTCCCTTGCTCCTTCAACTGCCAATCTAGTTACTGCACCTCAAAATTACATTTATTTTACTTAGCAGATGCTTTTCTCCAAAGTGACGTACAGGTACAAGTCACAGGTCAGCCATCCAGTGAAAAAGTCCAGTGAAAGCCCAGGTACAAGTATAAGCAGTATGGCAGCAGGAGGTACACAACAACTTCTAACAAAGCAAGAACGTCAAAAGACAATTCAGTGACAAGAAGTACAACATCAAGAACATTCAGGCAACATGGAGTGGAGTAGCTAGTAGAGAAATCCTTGGAGCACATGGGTCATGAGGTGCTTCTTGAAGGTGGAGAGGGAGTCTGATGACCGATTGTGGCTTGGCAGCTCATTTCACCATCGGGGAACCGCACGAGTATGGACAACCAATATCCCTCCATAGAACACACAACAGAAAGGATCTTTGTCATCAAACCCTCCTGGTCCTACGCTGCCTGAATTGCCAGCCATGCGTAAAATTACATGTCAATCTCAATTCCTTATAGGTTGTGTGAAGGCCAGTATCGCATCCAGTCTCCATTATTAATCAGGGTATTTACCTGCATACTTCTGCTCTTCTGCTCATCGGTAATTATGTGAAGACCTTGACACCATGACCTGCACTCACACACACCACTTTAGCAACTGAAACAGACTAAATTTAAAGTGTAAATTTACCAAACTGTCAGAGGTGCATCGCCTTGCCAGTTAAGAACGAATTTGACCCTTAACTGTGTTTTGCTTTGCTGAACGTTGTCGGGCACAGAATGCCTACACGCTGGCATGCTCTGTTGGATGATAACTTGCAGAACATTCCAGAACGTCTGACACTAGTCAGTAATAGAGTACCTAAGCATGCTTCTATAGCCATGCTCTATATGAATTACTATTGCAGCTGAGTATTGCTTCTACATAGTAAAACCGTTTCTAAGCTTATGTCATGTCAGTCTCCCAGCCTTGGATGGATGGATGGATGGATGGACGGACGGATGGACGGACAATCTTTTCTTGAATGTAATATCTAAAGTAGAACATGTTGTAGAAACTTGGCAAATAAAGGTTTCTATTTCAAATCCCACATCAAACCCTTGAGCAAATGTTTAACTAAATATCTAGCTGAGTAATTATTTCTGTAACCCACTACTGAGGGGGATGAACACAGGCAATGCTTCCCGGAGGATTCTACAAAAAAATCACCCACTCCGAACCTCTACTTCATGTCTTGCCACATCAGGAAACACTCAAAATATTTAATCTAAAAAGCAAGTACTTACTAATGGATGGCATAGGGTTGTGGATATTAAACTGATTTCTAATGCTACTTTATGTGATAAGAAAAAAAACAGGGTTTTTAAAAGATTACTAAGTTGTTCACCCAGGCTGAACTATAAGAACAAAATATGATTTGCCCAGCTGGTAACCTAAGTCCTATAAAACAGGAGAGCCTCCAAACCAGACAATAAGGCCGGCTGCAAGTTACTTAGAACAGAAAGGTTTTAATGTACTTACAGCTACACAGAATCTTATTGAAGCTTTAAAACATACAACTACAAGGAGTTTAACCATGAAACTGTAATTTAGAACTTTACAATAGTTTGTATACAGATTTTATTTACACTTTTAACTGTAGTTTTCTCCAGAGACTTCACTGCAGTAGAATGTCAAACGTGGTTGAATATATCTTGTTTTTTCAAATAGCTTTTTCTGTACAGCTGATTGAAATACATCTGAAAGATTCCAGTCATTCATTGCCAATGGTTTTCCCTTTCAAAACATGCACACTACTGGCAGTATGTTTAAGCGGCGGTAGTTTCACATTCTTCTATATTCTTTATTTCGTCGCTAAGCGTCTGATTATATCTGCCTGTTTTCTGAGGTCAAAAAATGAGAAACATTTAGACTGTATAATTAAAAATACTGTTAGATTAATAATGTTAGCCATTTCTGCAAACATCATATCAATGAGACCCATAATTCAGGGTCATTATCTCCTAGCTCTAACTTCTCTTAGATTAATCATATTCTTGTTATGAAAAATCACATTAGGAAAAAATGCTTTTGAAAACAACTAATATAGAAGATTGATGTCTATTTCTCACAGTGATGTGACACACTTCCTTGCTGTTATTCCTGTTTTGTAATTATTACAGCTTTATTTGAAGAACCGGCAACGTGAACTGAAAGTGAAGATTATCACACTCATTACAAGTGCAAATATGAGATAGCAGATGTTCAGCTCTTTTTAAAAACACTGTTAATGTTGAACATAGTCTAGCGTAGCCTGAACGTGTCACTCCTGAAGTGACATTCTAGGGTACAGGGCTGAAAAAACACAGCCTCTATACCATCCTGCTTCTAACCTGCCTGCTTTGGGGTTTCACCATTTGTCTGTTTCTTTAATTACTTTCCTCTTTATATTACACAGAATAATCAATGCTAATAATCAATGCTGCTACAGCTGGATCGATACCAAGATTTTGACTTCAATACAGATACCAGCTTAGTACTTTAAAACAATAGCAAATTGGTACTGTACAACATTCCCATTTAAATATTATATTGCTTTGCTATTTACGAATTAATCAGCCTATAATATAGTTATTATCAGTGAAATACGTAAAGATCTATTAATTTGGCCTAAGCTGTTACAAAATGTCATCGATTAATGTTAGGCTGCTCATTCTGTTCATCATTTAGCCTTTGCCTGTTTTACGTCGTTGGGGAGAGAGATTTGGAGGCTAAACATGGCAAGACATGAAAACTGAAATAGAAACGGTAATTTACATCGTAAAGTTGTGTTTTATACCTGTTATCATGTGCACCTAATGAACATTAAACTCCTTATATAAATGTAGATTCTTGACGTGCCAGTATCCCGCAGGTTTTTCTGTCCTACCTGGTCTCTGAGGAACCACACCTGATCTCAGACAGATAGTAAGGCATCAGGTAGGATGCTGGACACTGGCACTGAAGGAACACGGTTCCCTACCCCTGATTAATACGTCAGATGTGCTGCTCCCCCCCCCCCATTTAGCAGCGTAGATTGTCTGCACATTCACCACTGCTTATCAGAGATGTTAGCAGCGGGCGACGATGACTTCAGTCTCTCATTGCAGTAGCTTCTTCGCACAAGACACACATGAAATGAGTGTGACTGTCTCTCCCCGAAGTGCAAATCTGGCCCCACTACGTGACGCATCTTCCTATTTTGATGTGTTAGATAGGGATGTACAGCACGTTTTTATCAAAATGGTAGAATTGCATTGCTTTAAATTTTGGTATGGCGATATTGATACCAGGAGATTTGCTGCTGCCAAACGTATCTGAAATGTAGCCACGTCAAGCAAACGTTAAACGTCTTCTTTCATATAAATCAAACCTGTAACCCAACATAGCAGTAGACTGCGACCCAATAAAGGCAAAGTTACTTTGCCAACAATAAATTCTCTATGGTATAAAAAGGAAAAGCCATTTTAAGCCATTCTTGTACTTGGCCTTTACCGACATTGCCTCTGATTTGATTTAATGTAAACACAATAAAAGAGTAGCATTATAAGGTAAGCACAAGCTTATATTGTAGTACAGAAAGTACAAAAGCTGCCTGGTCAAAAATAACATTTAATTGCAGGACATACAGTAAGAATAATCAACCATCTCTCTCACAACCACCACATACTAGAAAAGACTGTAATAACAGGCTACAGCTGAAGTTTGGATGAGATTTATGGGGAGTGTAACAGAGGGCAGAAATGCAAGAATGAGATTGAAAAGAGCAGTCAAACAGCGATCTTTCTCCTCATTCAGTCACATATTCCCACTACGGCATTTTGAAACTTCTTATCGGATTTTGGCTGTCCGGGCCTTTGCGAGTAAATAAATATGCCAGCGGAGCTGACAAGCTTTGCATCAATAAAACAGGGGAACCTAGTGCCACCTAGTCATGAATGGCACAGCACCGCCCCACGGATTAAAAGCGAGAGGGGGGAAAAAACAACAGCGGAACTTAAATCCGCCGAGATCAAATTGTGTTCAAAAGAGACCAAAAGGTGTCTCAGCGAAGATTGCCATTCTGGGTCAGGGACGAAAAAAAAAAAAAACACTGATGGCGTTGCCATTTTCTGACACACAGGATGGGTGAGGAAAGTTTAATGAGGGCTGGATAGAAAGACAACGGAAAAGCAAAGAGATGCTCCAGAAGTAAAGCCCATAAACGCAAAACCTTGTTACTTCTACACTACTTTACTTTGAGCAACGTGGCCCATTTCTGTCTGAACAAAACAAGCAGCTGTCGCTGTTTAACCTCACTTTACTGCCCGAGTGCAGGTTAGCACTATGCACCTCTGTCAGAAGGAAGCTTCTGATTCTATGCTGAGCATCAAGATCAAAAGTCAGGCTAAGAATTTGAGATACACATTCATCAGAGGCAATTTATACTGAAATGCACTATATATCTACGTCAGCCAGAAAAATCAACCAGAGCACACAGACACACAGAGCTGGAAGGAATTGTAAAGCCACAATTCTGATGGTTTGGGGCACAATGTTACTGTCTGAACTGCTAGTGAAACATTTGATCGAAGAAAGAAAGCAAACCAAACCTCCCGCTGTCTCAGGACTTATAAAACATTCCAACGGGGAATGAAAGATCTCTTCTGTCCCTGTCCAACAATCTAGAGACAACTGAAAGAAATATTTACAATAAAGCTTATTTATAATGGTCAGTATTCAACGTCCTTTGTCATGTTTCACCCACACTTCAATAGAAAGGCTTTTCTACATTTTGATTCGCCCTACATAATGCCAGTAGTTTTTCCAAAGTTATACATTTAGCATTTTCAATCTCACCTCTCACGTTCCAAGCTTAAAAGCTCAACTGCATCCCTGGCTAGATGTAGCCTCACAACAAGGAAGCATGTCATCTGTCCTGACTGTGAACCATGACGCCGATCTTAGAGGAAGGCAGGTCCGCAGTCTCGGAGCACTCCCTGCCCTGCCACTCTGTACTTCCTAGGAAAGGCTCTGAAGCTCTGATCATTAGGAAAGAGCTGGGTGGATAAACAGATGTTCTGAAGTCATACTTCTTAAGTCATACTTTGTGTTCCTGCACCTCCCTACTCAGTCCCTCATGCTCAGTTTATAAACACTGCTATGGTTTCGTAACAGCCCTTATATAACCCATCCATCAACGTCTTAAGGGTACATCTAGTACATGATTGTGGGCTGATAATAATAATACTATTAATAATAATAAGACCCCTGTCATCTTTAAACTGCATATCCAGCACAGGGTGGGGGTAGTAATAAAAATTATTGCTGCTGTTGCTGTAATTACAGTTATGAACAGTACACATGATTACCTACTATATAATGTCTGACCTCATATACGGCGAAAAGACTTCTGTGCACACTAAATAAATACAGGATTAAATAATTAAATGTCGGCTGGTGAAAATGAAGTCAATTCGTAGAATCCTCCTCTTCCAATCGTCTTAATGGCGTCATCATCTAGGTGTAGTTATCCTGTGGGAGGTAACTCAGGCTCACTGACACTGACAGACTGGGCGCCTACGACTCTCATCGCTGTGCTGGGGAATAAAGTAATACTTTCTTGTGTCCCGAGTTTCCCGTGATTTCCTGTCCGATTTTTTCACACCAGACGGTCTTTTTAGATCGCGATGGTATTGCACTGTTTCGCGGCAAAGAGTAAGGATGTTGGACAGAAAGTGGGCGATCTCGGTGGCAAAAGCTGCTATCCAAAACTGGGACACTTAGGACAAAGCCCTCAAACGTGCTATTTTGACAGCTGTCTACGTGTGCTCCATACAGAAGATAAAGCTTTTCACCAGCCAACAAAAGATCTGAAACTTGGTGTCCTTGTTATTGAGCTGCACTCAAAGATTAATCTTTTGTTTTACTATGTGAAAAAGAAGACAAGACACATACCTGATAATTTGCCACTGTGAAATAAACTTCAGCTATAGGCTACGTTATGATTACATACAGACCACACTGATTGCAGTAACAGAATAAGGCTCCCGCAAGATATTTTGCATTGGGTTAAGGGGCAATTTGTTGTTTGTCAAGTGCACAAAAACAACCGAAGTGGATTTACGAGTGTTTCCTCCTCATCCAACTTTTTCGCTCTGACACCGGTACACTTGCTATCATAACATTTGCCGCTGACAATGTCAAATGCAGAGAACAGGAGAAGGCGCTCAGGATTATAGTTTGATCGCCTTTCGTCCATATAAAGCAGAAAAATAAACGTTATTTCTCTGTCGCCTTACCAGCTTTGCAGGGATCTTTGTAGTCGATTGTATCTGCTGTGTCTGTGGACTCTACATAGTAGCTGGGTTCAGTATCTTCCAAATCGATCGCCAACAATATGGGGAGAGTGCACAGAAAACACAAGCATTTCGTCGGGAGATACATGGCAGTGCTCTGGGCTGGAGCTGGGGCACAGTTTGGAAACACAGGGAATGAGGAGCAAAAGTAGTGGAATGAAAGGGGGAGAGAAAAGTGGGAGTTTTTTTTCAGTGGGGGTGGTGGGGGAGAATGGTCTTTGGAGGGCGGGTTCAAAAGCAGAACACAACCCCTTCCCAAAGTCTTTATTCAGGGCCAGCGATTCGGTCTAAGTGCCGGGCGCGAAGCCAAGCGCATACGGCCCAGCTCGCAAACTCTGCGGAGCGGAGACCGTGGAACACCGCGATGCCGGTGTCTGTCTGTCCTCGAAGAAAAATTAATTCCCCAGTGAAAAATGTTTCAAAATACTGCATCCATTCTTTGTGATCTTCTTTTTAAACACTGGTATCCCAATAACGATAAATTATGTTGTGTTGCAAAGACTGCCCGGACCATCCACTAGCCAGCATCCTCAAGCCTCCATATCTTAAACAGACTGCATAGAGAAGAAGAGAAATTGGCCAGCATACATACATATTATCTCACCCTGGACATAAAAACACTTAAAGAGCAGGCCAGAAATATCAATAGAACTGTGTGTGCAGCACTACAGCGTTTCTGAAAGCTATATTGACAGAAAAGGGCGTATTTTAAAAACCGATGCTTCGGGTTCGCCTCCAATATTGAATATGATTCTGAGAAGGAAAGTATTTTTTAACGATTTCGAGATGGAAAAAAAATATTGCATATTAATAAGGCCAAGGTTGATAGCCTGTGTGTTTTGACTTTAATGTTCACGTCACTATTTAAGCTAATTTTCATAATTCTATAAAAACATATAAAACTATAAACTCGTAAAATGCAGCAAAAATAGTTTCCTTTTCCTAATTTTCATTAGTATTTGGCATTCGTAACAGCAGCTATAGATTGCAAGTACAGGATGCATGTGTTTGCATGATGAAAAGAAAAACTGCTGTTTGACAGCTCTTTTTAGGAACACTAAAGTACGTAGAACTAACAGAAATCATACTTACATGTTAGTGCAGCATCATCATTTTTTAGGTAATTTTAATATTGATATTCCGATCAGATCAGGCACCGATCCATTCCTGTTAGACGGATCTACGTCACATATTATAGTTTTCAGCAGTCTGTAAAAAGAAAGCTCCTATTGTTTGTTAAAATAATTTGTACAATCAATCACACGTCAGCTCTTTCCCATTTTAGACGTGTTCATTCGGCATTGAAGCTGAACTCTAACGCTGCCACTCAGTATATTTGCCACTCAGTGGGTGTGAGAGAAGTGACTTCCGCCTGCGGTGACGTTATGCTCATACCCTTTTCAGCAGGAGGAGCGTATTTTACGCTTGAAACGGCAACTATAGTAGCTTTTTTTTTGTTTGTTTTAAGAGGTGGAAGTAGCGGTTAGTGGAAAATCCCACTAAACAAAGTGCACGCAATTGCGCGAGACAACGTGAGTAATATGAAAAACAATGATTTGGGAGTCGCTAGCTTGGGCTGTTTTGCTCAATAAAAATTACTTTAATATTAAAGTAAAAAGAGCACTTGTATCGAAATGTGTATCGGTAGCGGTAGCTGTGTATCAGAATCGGAATGGAACTGAAAAAAAATTTTTTTGTGCACTGGGAACAGGTGAAACACAAACGTAAGGACATTTTCTTGACAGACTCAACGCGGGTGCGCGGGATGGACGAGTCGCTACTGTTGGTTAACGACAGAAAGAAGCAAGCAAGCTTGTGGAAGGAAGACAGTCTAAACAAAATATAACATATTTGCAAAAACTATAAAATGTGACTGCAAAGTATTGCATAAATAACTAACTAGTCAGTTTTCAAAGTTGTCTGTTGCTTCTTAAGGTGAAATGTATCGGTCCCCCAAACACAACGTGCACCTGCCCCCCCCCCCCCCCCCACTTGAAATTGCCTAGAACCGCCACATAATCCCCAAGGTTACAGATTTTGCATGCATTGCCCGAAAGCGGAACTCGCGAATGAAGCAATTAATGTGAAATGTGCCTAATCCACCGAGACCCTCATCAGGACAAATGGTTATAAGATTAATGGATTAATAAATGAAATATTGTTGCAATTCAACATCCTTCTAATGTTACACAATTCGACTTTAGAGCTATGCAAATTGGAGGGGGAAAAGTGGGCTATTTAATTTTGTTGTGCACTCTATTAGTTTATACTGGTACCAAAAACCTATTTATGCTGTCATAAGTGGCTCTAAGTTATGATTGCAGTTAACTGTAGACCCATTTAGGTATATCTTCTAGTTGAGCTTGTATTCTAATCGGCATTCCAGAAATGTTCACTAATTTCACATAGTCATCATTGCTTATGTTCCATGTAACGTTAAAATCCACCCAAAATAGATTACGATTCCGGACGAAAATCGGGACCACCCAAGTATAATTCAGGACAGCAATGACTGAAACTTGTAAGCATTATGCCCTAATACATGAGAATATGTTTTGATTTATTGTTGCTCTAAGTGTTTATTACCGATATAGACTATACCTGGGCACGTGAGAAGAAGGCCATCGGCGTAGGCACTGGTAAAATGTAAGTTTCATATTGAAGGGGTGCATTCTACTTCAAACCAGTTCATTTATACATGGGCAGTATAATATACCAAAGCGATTTTATTACCTAGTACAATGGAAGATTGTAATACAATCAAACATGCTCCTTTAGATTTAACCGTAATAGTTTACATATACAAAGCCACAAACAATCACATTGATGTTAACAAAATCTGAACACAGAGGAAAAAAGTGTATTTTACTCAGATATGGGAATTTATATGTTATGCTGTGCAGTGCTGAAGGATGCATCCCGCCTTAAATGAACTTAAATGGTCTTTCATTTGCATCCTGCCTTAAATGAACATGTCATGGACTTAGGCGGTTTGGAGCAGGGATGTGGCATGACACAGGCAAAAAAAAGGATGGATGACACACTGGCAGCTCCAGGAACAAAAACAGGGTTTATTACAGAAAACACTAAAAAACAACAAAATCAAAGGACCACGAGGGGTCAAAAACTAAAGGGGATAACAAAGACTAAATAACAAAAACTGGGCAGATAAGCAGAAGAAACATCAATACAACTCAAACGTTAAACAACCAACATCAAACACAGGGAATCTCAATCTAACATCACAAACCTCAAACAATGAACCACTAGGGACTAAAACTCAGACAGCAATTTGAATACATAAACTGAACAGGGTAATGACAGGCAGGAGTGAAACAGACAATTAACCAATAGGGGAAGGTGCAGGACAACGAGCAATCAGGAAAACACACGAGGGCAGGAAGAAGAACGGGCAACAGGTGAAACTAATAAACTCACAGAACTGAACAGGGAAAAAAAGAAGTAGACCAAGGAACAGGGAAACAGACACTAACACTGGGAAATAACAGAGAGGTAGAAACACAAGCATAGGCACAAAGAATTTAACCAAAACCAAATTCAAATTAGACGACACTGGAACTAGAAAAACTCATATAATATACAACAACAGAGGAGGCAGAATTCAAACACATGACAAAGGGGATTTGCAGATAGCCGCATGCTAAATGTGCTGAGCCATGTGGCTGGCAGGAAACAGGGGGACACACAGACTGACAACACGAGGGATTGGATGACTTGCAATGCCTGTTGGCCAAATGGGGAAGGGACAAAGTGGGACAACAGGGACTGACCCTGACAGAACAACTACACATCTTTCATTTGCAGAAAAGGCTGCTGATGTGCAATGGCTGTTCTTCGTCACTAAGAAGGGAACTGTCATTTTGAGTTACATGTCTGAATACCCAATTTAATCAGGGTCGTGATGACATTTCAGGACTATATGTGCTGACAACAATCTGGAGCCGAAGTGAGCCTTTTTCTAATCTCACCTCATTTAGAGGGGCTTCGGCGCTTACATTTTTTGTCTCAGCCCCCCCAAAAAAAATAATCATTCTAAAACCATATAGCGATTTTTGGATACATTTGGTGCCCCCGCTCTGGAAGCTTTATCGCAGGAATCATTTCCATCATCCCCAACTGCATTGCCATGGATGCTCAGGGTGCAGCAAACGACTGGACTCTTTTCCCAACAGCGAATTCCAGATAGAAGCAGCATATGTATGGGCGAACCTCGGTGCAAAGACCGTACATGTGGTCTCAGCAAGACCGGTCTTGCTAACTTGCCTTCCCGGAACGAACTTGGCTCGCAAAGAATCATGGGATTGTTCTCGTTTGGCGAGGATCCAACCAGTGTATCCTTCATATCTGGGGTGGAGCAAGACCAGCATCCAGGCATTTACACCATCCACGTGTATTAAGCATTGGAACCCATCAATGGAAGATGATGTAAAACGGGTACATGAGAACAGTCAAATACATGCAGTATATTGAGATTCACTCTGCATATAAGGAGCCACCCTTAAAGTGTAGGATCGTGGGAACAAGAAGTGCACAAACCCACAGCTTTTACAGTTACTCTAAATTTCATTTGAAAGTTCATGTGTATAGTCACTACAGGCATCCTTATTAGCCCACTTTAATTCTTAAAAGGCAATCCAATGGAAAGTCTTGTACAGCGTGCCAAGTCTGACGACAACAAGCATGTTATCCAGATATTTTTAATTTTTAAAAATGAATTACTGATTAGCTGACTGAACAGATGCTAAGCTAATCTGTTTTTGGCAAAGAAAGATTTCGTGCATAAAAGTAGCCACACAAAATTGGGGGGGCTGGCAGGGGCACCTGCAGGATTTTATCTAAGGGCATGTGCCCCCCCCCCCCCCCCAACAATACACGCACACACACACACACACACACACACACACACAGTAACCCATCTGTTAATGAATTCAATTCTTTGAATCTATTTGATGTAGATGCTCTGTCTCCCTTTCGTATTAAATTCTTGTAGAACATTCTCGCGGTCGGTGTTCCTTAGGTCCATGACCTATAAGCTAAAGTTAGTGCTGAACTTCATTATACGCAACTGCTTTGTGCAGCTGGCAAGATCTAGTTGACTTCATATAGTACATTTTCCCTCATGTGAAGTTCTTGTATATTACACTGTCATTGTCATTCTTTTGAAGAAATGTTTAATGAAGAAATTACCTTTGTCAAAATTTGTGCAAATTTGTTTTTAACTTTATTAAGTTCAAACTTTATTACTTGAGTCAAAGTATAGATACCCCTCGTCACGTATTACTGAAATATAAGTGAAAATTGTTCTGTCCATTTTTTTTTTTTACTTTTAAAAATAATTCTTAAGTATTCAAAAGCACATTTTTCTTTAAATGTCAACATATTGTTGTATTATTGCCACAATGCATTTACAAAACCTAATGACTCTGAAACAACCTACTGAGTGCACTGATTTGCATGTAGAACCTGTAGAATAAAAAAGCTGGAACATGCCACGATGCCCATAGAAACACAACTGAATGGACAAAAGGACAGCCACTGTCGTTTTCATTTTTTTATTTATTTAACACCCCCAGCCCCGACAAAACTGCATGGTAATGTCCTGACACAGCTCTAGCAATGTGTCGCTATGTGTGTGCACGCATGAGTTCATGCAAACGAGTGCATTCAACAGACAGTGTAATTGCCAAAGATGCAACTTCCTCAGAGAATAATAAATAAATAAAACAAGCAACCCAGCTACACACCACTAGCTGTATAACTACCCAAGAGCAACTTTACTGACAGCACAGGAGTAGTTTACTGTCGTTTTTCTCCTGTGACAAACACAATACGGCTCATAGCATTATAGAAAAAGAAAATGTATCCGCTGACTTCAAAACTAAACTTCAAAGTAATACGTAACGAGAACCGTCATAGAAATGTAGGGGAGTCAAAAGTACAATATTTGTCTTGGCACCTGCACTCAGGCCAATTAGTAATTACTTCCGGCATGTCTTGCGCCGAGCCACGGGTATTTGCAATTTATAAATATGTCTGTGTATTAGCGCTGTAATTAATACATTTAATTGTAACCATTTAATGTTTTACTAGATTGCGTTTATATTAGCGTCTACCCCGAGCAGGCACTGAGTGATATTAATTTTCAATTTAGGAGTTTTATGCCCAAGAGCAACCAATTTTGTGTTTGTTCTCTGCGAAACTGGAAAATGATGCCACAGTTCGAGTATTATTATCCCAATTAAATTACATTATAAAAAGATAAAAATAAAAATTCTGCACTTTTTAAAAATCTGCCCCGCCTGGCCTCTTTCTATCATCCATTCTTTGAGAAACTTGAACGCATGGTGTCTGTTCACGTGCAGGAGCCCTCTACGCAAAATGTACAAAATAAATCTCCAAATAATCATAAAGTAAGGTAAGAAAAATAAAAATAATGGCTATCATGCCGTTTTTAAACATTTATTTGTTTGAAATATTCATTTCAAACATACATTCATATATCCTTTGTTGATAGTTCTGTTGAGCTTACACGCATCCTCTCGTGAAAAATAGTCGAAACATCGGCTCACAGCTCAAAATTACCTCCGATTTCAGTTACCTATATAATTCTGTTGATTCTGAAGGAACATGCAGATGTTATTTCCAAGCATAGCTCCGGAGAAAACACTAATAGAAATACAAACAAGAGGACGGAACAGGAAAATGGAAACGTTTCTGCCTTGAAAGAGTCTGCTGCCTTGAAAAAGTTAAAATAATTACGGTACGTTAAAAATGCGCAGAGGGCTTGTGCACGTGGAGAGGTACTTTGGGCAAATTCCCAACAATATATGAAACAGCGCCTCTGGAGTCACACATTACGACGGTCACAAAATACGGTATAACACTTGCACCTCTGCAACCGCACACTGCGCTCATATAGAACAGATAAATGACAAGCTGTCACTTGGAGACGCCTGCCACGTATTTGCCCGTTTCTGCGTGTGTGTGTGTGTTAGAGAGAATGAGAGAGTGTGAGGGAGTTAGTGACCCAAAGTGTAAGTGTGGTGTTAATTGTCGATTTCTCTGTTTGTCCCACTGCAGGTTGTCCCTAGCAGTGTAACGTTAATAAACGTGAAACTTCTGTTCGTCTTTTGTAAAGAGCTGTTTTTTTCGTGAAGTTATGCCATGCCGCACTGAGCCAGTTGCGATATAGATAACATACAGAATGGTTAATTATTATGCATATTCATTATATAAAGCCTTAATTAGAAAATCAATTTTAGTTAGGCTTATACAATTAAAAATATCCAAGGGGGACAGGAAACGATTCTGAAGGAATGTGTTAATTGAACAAACTAGAAAAAACCGATTCATTGAAAATAATCATGTTTGCATTTAGAAAGTGCTGCCCTGCCTTGAGCCATAGCATTTTAATTGACCGCTGTTATTTGTTTATCTGGCTCTGCTACCCCAGCCCAGCTGCACATCTACTCGCATCTGGCGACACACCCGTAATGAGCTTCTAAACCGCATTGCCAGTCTCCATTCTAAGCGCCAGGGTCAATGTGGTCTGATTGGTCATGTTGTGTGAGGTCTGCAACCGTACCGGGCAACAACCGCAACAGACATCAACACATTACAGCTCAACATAAACACAAACATGACATCACGAAGGTCATCAATCCTGCTTTCCTTTGGTGTTAATCGCAGTGAAATACGTTTGACTGAGCTCAGAATATTTCATATGTCATTTACTGGATCCGTGCAGCAGGCTAGAACAAAAGTGAATGTGAGATGAATAGTAAAAAATGCGCAAAGAATATTTGCTATTTTAACCATAGTTTTTAAATACAGTTTTTTTTAAATAGAAAGATACATAAGGGATAGCAAGAACGGAGAAGCTACTCAACGAGGCGTGGCCCACTTTTGCAATTAATATCAGTTAAAAGTCACATAGGCCTACCTGAGCAAAAACGCTCTAAAGCAACACTACAGAGAATCACATATTTGCCTAACAGCACACACCGGTTTTTTTACACCACGTATCACCTGAGAAAATATTTGGTTGACTCTCTGAACACCAAGACGAGGGTCAAATCGCTGGGGGGCGGGATAAAAGTTGTTGAGCTGGTTATACTGATTGGTACTTAGTCGTTTCAGAAATAACCATTTATAACTACATTTCCATTTTCTCCTTATCTGCTTTCGCACACTCTTTAGAAATTCTTTAATTGACAATAGTCCAGCAATTTCCCACAGGCAATTTCTTCATGGAATATTATCTATAAATATGTGTGTCCTCCTTCGGCAAGAGCTATACTTATAACCTCGAATAAGATGTTCTTGCTGTCGGTCTGAGTACCGCTCGTTTTCAATTATCCACTTTTTATCGTTCTCCGGAGGGACAGGGTCCTAGTGCAATTCTGCATAGGAACGGGTCGGATTCGGCATTGATTTATGATGTACGTACTCCACAGGATCGTGTTCACGTACTGTTCCTCTTAAACTTGTATATGCAAGGTGTGTATTGTCAGCATTGCAGAGTCGCGATTATGGCGAAAATACAAGAGTGAACTCCTTACCCCGAGTTTTCTGTGTCTGTGTGTCAGCAGATTTCTGTTGTATTCATATTTTAAACACTCCAGCTTGCCCACAAAATATACAAGTGCCTATTATCAATTTTGCAAAGCTGAAAGAATTTGTTCTGCCTTCAAAAGAAACACGACTAGACCCCATAATACATTTTTCAAAAAGAATCATTTCAGGATGTGAATTTTCATTTTTAAACTCCAGTACTCCAGAATGGACCTGTATTTGGACCAATGGAGCCATTTGTTTGTGGGTGTGAAAAAAAAGTCACTTCAAAAGCCATAAAGAAGCGGGAATGCCACTACATCACTAAGAAGGCGCATAATCATATTGACTCAGCTATATATAACTGCACCAGAATAGTTTCCCTTCTTTCACCCATAAATAACATAATGGTGCAATGTCAAGGTAACGGTGTATGACGTTACATCAAAGGTGAACAAAATGTTGTTCATTAAGGGCACCATTTTTTAACTTCTAATGCTCAATTTGACTATACCTGAAGCCATAGTTTGTACCACAGTAATGACTCCAATAAAAAGATATAAAGAAATGTTGAGGTAGAAGAATAACATGCATTGTTACCCATGACTAGAGGTGTCCTATACTCCCATTGACAAACATGGAAACCCTGTAGCGTCTCCCCCTCCTCACCATCTCAATTTCATTTTAATTTATTTACAGGTAGCTCAGTGCACTGTCAACATGATCTCCAATGAAGCCTCACAGACCTGCCACTCACTGAAGAAACCGTGTCACCAAATCCAAGCGAGTCGTTCCTTTTATAATTCGTTCCTTCCCCATTTCTTAGCGCCATCTGTTGCCAATGTGTCGGTATTGCATGTAAGTGTTTTTGTTTCAAAACTTTAGTCAATAAATAAATATAATCGGGTCTTTATATTGATTAACAGACTAGGTGACTTTTTTTTTTTTTTTTGTTTTTTTTTTAAAGAAAAACAACTGTCAGTCAGTAAATGTGTGCCTTAAAAAACGCTAAAGAATATAATTATTTACAAATTCTCTGTGCATGGCTTTCGTACTAAAAATGTATGTTTTGCATCATGCCTCACTCCACATCCCTCCCCACCAAAAAGCCCTGATATCAGACAGTCCACACAGCAAACCTTCTCATTCAGAGGACTACACGAACTGAAACTTAAATAACTGCTGAACATGACAGTGAAGGGGGGCGGGGGGGGGGCTAAAATAAAATAATAGAGGCAGGGTGGGACTGCTGTGTTTTAAGAATATGATCCTCTCATCGGGAGCAGACATTGTGGGATTGTGATGTGCAACACGCAGGCCCCTCCCTCACTTCCCCCGACAGCCCACCCCTTTCATTCACAGAGAGTTTGCATAGTGCAGCTCTGCCTGTGCAAGCTGTCCTCAATCAGTCATCATAGCCCAGCAGAAGACTGCCTTACTCTTCCCAGGCACCACTAACATGATTCGGGGCTGCAATGCGGTTGATGCCCTCCAGGAGGATGTCCTGAATTCCCTGAGGCGTGCCTTGGGGGAGACCAGTCAAACGCTGGTCCCTGTGGGGGTGAGCGCGCACAGTGAGGTTCCTGCTGGACACCTTATTAGGCGGGAGGATGGCGCTGTTGCAGCAGCTGCAGGCGGTCCAGCGGGGCGAGCCGGCCACCCCCCGCATGGGGCAGCCGCTGCAAGCCACAGCCGCCTGGAAGCCGCGGCGGAAGTTCTCATTGTAAAAGCCGTAGATGACGGGATTAATGCCGCTGTTGGAGAACGCCAACCAGTGTGCCACCGGGAAGAGGTAGCTGCTCAGGAAGTCGATCTGCTGCTGGTCCAGGTCCCTGTAGTCGGCCAGCAGCATGAGGGTCCACAGCGGCAGCCAAGAGACCATGAAGAGCACCGCCACCAGGATTAGCATCTTCACCACCTTGGCCTTGCGGCGTGAGCGCGCACGCCGGCCCTCGGCCACGCCCACCTGCCTGAGCTTGGTCACCAGCTTGGCAGCGATGCAGCCGTACATGACGCTGATCAGGCCAAGGGGCGCCAAGTAGACATGGGCGAAGATGACGGTGGTGTAGACCCGCCGCAGCTCCGGCCGCGGCCAGTCCTCATAGCAGACAAAAAGTGGGTACGTCTGGTTGTCCTGGACCATGTAGGTGTCCTGCAAGTGCATGACGGTCAAGGTGGCTGCCGAGGGAAAGATGATTGCAAAAGCAAGCATCCAGATAATGAGGATAGCCAGCAGGGCCGTGACGGGCCGGATCCTGTGCCGGAAGGGGTACACTATCCCCATGAACCTAGAAGAAATGTTTAGGCTGGTGGTTAGTCACATACCGCAACTAAACTGCCAGTTCCCGCTACCTCGTCATCAAAGCCCTGTCAGTGTGATTCATCACCTCTGCAGACTAGTAATCTGAACCAGCAGAGAAACTTTTCTCTGCTGAGCACTTAAGTGCTACACTAAGAGAACAGGCCTACCTCATTACTACGCACAAGCCTCTGAAAGCAAACTGGAAGAACTGCACAACCTGCCACACACTAAAAGGGGACTTATTGTTGAATTGAGTAAGTTCCCCAAAGTAAAAGGAGTCACACCCAGATGTTGAAGGAGGCACAATAGCTACATGAAGGGTAATAGATGTGCACCTTGATGGTCATTAGCAGGATTACAAATCTAGCATCCTTATCTCTCTTCTGCCCTTCTGATTAAAAATACAATGTCCATTTAAATGTGTCACTGTATCACTGTAAGTGAATCTTAAAAAATATCTCAGTGTTTAATCTGGCATTGCTTGTGAATTGACTTGTCCAACTTGAATTTAAATGTGCCAAGATGATAATGTATTCGGTCTACATGCAAGTGCTGCTACAGTCCAGGTGAACCAGAGCACAGATGGATGCCCAGTGGAGTGACAGACGGACGGTAAAGACACTGGGTGGCGCTTCAGCTGAGCAGGCCTTGTCCAAAGAAATAAAGATTGTTTATGAGTAATAATGAGGCTTGCATTGATCCCTGGGGGAAATGCTCTTTTCTCCTACTCCATCTCGCTTGCCAGGCAGGTAGGCAAGAGTAAACTTGGTAGCGAAGGGCAGCCAAGGGACGGAGGCTTAGCCCACTAAAGCCTCACGCTGCCCCTATTGTTTACACAGCCAACACACTTCAACAACAAGCTGAAATAAATGCAGTGTTTTTTTTTCTGCAACCTCTTTTCCGAATTAAAGAGTATGATGATTTTCACAGGGAGAGGAAAAAAAAACTGATGATCGACAACTTCACAGACACAATAAATTGGTTGATGGTACCATCCATGGCTCACCTAGGACAGCCTATGTTAAATATCACCATATCATCTCCAGAGAGAATATGACTAGTGTGTGTTCTGTTCCAGCATTGCGTGCTGACAAGACTGCGAAAACAACATATAGCTCAATAAACGGATATACAGAGTCCTGCTGCCAATACCACAACATTGTTTTTAATTCATCTTTTTGATTTACTTGCTTTTCACTGTTAGCGTTACCTATAAAGTCCATCTATCCACGTGTCTTGTTCAGTATTCTGACAGTGAAAGTGAGATGCAAAACCCCAACAATGGAAGTGAGAAGGAACCTCACTACTCAAAACCCACAATACCTCCCCTAATAGAATTACATTGCAATTGACATTTAAATTACACTACTTTTTATTTAATTCATTCCTTAAGTGCATAATCAGAAAAAAATGAATATGCAATACTTGATTAGGTGACTGTATAAATTAATTTAATGGTTACCTAGCGATACATACTCTAGTTGCAGAATGGCGGAATGACACATGGCGATCAGTCGTGCAGTTGCCCTTTGTGCGTTGCTTCCACATTATGCAAAATCTACGTAACCGCCCCGCAAAAAAACTGTAGCCCAGGGCCCCTGTAACATCACCTGGGCTTCTCTGCACTCCCGGGGCAGCTGGCCTGCAGACGCACACAGCAGACGCTGCGCAGACGAAATACACCTTGACTGAGAGGAAGGGAAAGGGGATCGGAGGCCAAGGGCGAGGAGCCTACCTGTCCCCGGCGATGGCCACCAGCGTGAAGACAGAAGCAGAGACCGACATTCCTTGGATCAGGTTGCTCATAGTGCAGGTGAACTGACTGAAGGGCCACCCTATGAGAAGGATAAGGATGCTGCTGACTGCGCTGCTGGTGTAGTTTGGGGACACGAGAGGCCAGCTATTCATGTTCCCTATTGTTTACCTGCTTTATATGGTATACTCTGAATTCAGCAAGAAATTGTACAGTAACTAGACAATACTTGTTCAAAAAGCCTGGTTTCAGGTGCGACACTGTTATTATCGAAAAGCCCAAAATGCTTCAGCAAATACCTAGCTGTTATGCCTAAGGCTGACAAAAGGACTTGGGAATAAAAGCAGATTTAAAATGCAAATAATTTGACTGAATTTAACAGCAGCCTACACACATTCAGCTTCTGTTCTATATCAATACTCTGGCATCAAAATTATACACTGTCATATAGAAGGTGAGAATGGGCATTTTTGGATTTAGCAGTTTCCTCAGCTTGGAATAAGATGACCTGAATCAATGTGACCCAACCCGGTCTTTGGGGACCTTCAGCTGGCCCTCCCAGCTCCTGTCTGAGGCCCCCCAGCACCAGGTTGGGAAACACTGACTTGGGCTACCAGTTCTGAAGTCGTTCTGGGTGAACACTAAGTACCACCCCCCTCTCCCTCCCCTACCCATTCCGGCCAGGCACCACACCTGTGATGAGACTGTCAATCAGGGTGGTGGGAATACAGAAGACCCCCACCAGCAGATCACTGACGGCCAGGTTGAATATGAAGATGTTGGTGACGGTGCGCATGTTGCGATTTCGGAGCACCACCAGGCAGACCAGTCCGTTCCCACCCACACACAGCAGCAATACCAGAAGATAGGACAGGATGTAGCCAGCCGCCACACCTGTGGAGTGCAGGTAATACGGCAGGTAGGTGCCGTTGTGCCATGGTAGCACTCCCTGACTGGCATTCACCATGGACTCATTCTCCATGGCCACGCCTATGGGAGGAGATGCACATTAGGGGGCGCTAGAGCACCGCAGAGTTTTCTAAAACCAGCACTAACGCGATATCCTTTTTAGATTTTAATTAACGATGGCAGAATTATGTCATTTATTTAAGAAATAGTCGATTTCAGAAATTAATTTTGATAGATCCATAGCGGTACATGCTTTTATTGGCAGGCAAAATACTTACATTAAGGATAAGGTGCTTGAGGATAAAACTGAGGATAAAAGGATAAAAACTTACCTGGAAACAGACGACATTTTTGATTAGTTATTCCTTACGCTCTTTGCCTTTCGTTCTATTCAGTGAAATTACCTTCACCGAGAAAATCGTGCTCCGTAATCAACTAATATTAACTATTAATATAAAGGGGCGCGGGTCTAGCTTGAATTCATGCAGAGTGCTTCTGTGTAAAAAGTAAAGGAATTAAATGTTTTTTAATCGTTGCGTTTTTATTAACCTCCACGGGCTATAACCCTCTCTACCCTCCCGCGTTATCCGTTGATGAAAACACTTGCGGGTTGGTAAAGACCTGGAGTCGTAACCCAAATGTTCATGTCACAGCAGGAATATGCTGTTGTAGCAATTATAAATAGGCCTAAATTTAACTTATTTCTGTTGAAACTGTACGCTTTAAAAACATTATATTAATATAAGAAAATGATGCAGCTACTTCTACGGGCTTTGATTGGTTTTAACATCGGTGCTTTACAGTTTGTGCGATAAGTTAAAATCCTAAACGTTCGAGCTGGGTGCTAGGCATGTTTGCGTAGTTTCAGACTTAGTACAATTAATACTTTCATATCACCGAGAGGTATATGGTTTTTAAGGCACATCAGATATTTATCCCGACAGAGAATAGCGTTTGATTATGAGCACGAAACCACGCATCGGCTCGTAACATCTTATGGGACTACAGTTTGTGCAAGAGAAATGGATTTTGATGAGACAACTTGAATTTATCAAAATCCCGCACTGGGTTATTTCCAGTGAGTTACGCGCCAGAAAAAAAAAACAAATTAATCTCACAAAAATAACACTGCACTGTGCCAGTGTGAATGAATTAATAATATGAATTTGGATACATGCTCCAGAATTCATATGCAGAAGACAGAGAAACTACCGCTTATTGCAAAATCGCATAAATAAATTTCATGCAAGTTTTAAGAAACATACCCTTAAATTCGGTTTCGCTGCCAGCCGTAGTGGGTCGTACAGCGACGCAGCTTCTCTGTCAGGTGCGCTGCATAGAATCCGATCCCCCTGCGCTGACCAGTTTGCAGCTTGCGCGTCACAGAGGCATACAGCCTTATAGCAGGTGGCCCTGGAGAAACGAATACAATCGACAAAATAATACCCTGAATACTCTTGGTAAATATCCTTTTATCAACGAAGACTGTTTATCGGGTGACATACAAGGCAAATCCATGTGAATGACTGCAAACTGCATCTGTCTGCCGCGCTTCCAGAAGAACATCTCCAGAACATCAAATCGGGATTGCTTTTAAATAATACCACATGTCAACAAGGCAGACACTGCATGCGAAAGCAATCAATGAGCCATCTGCACCGGCCTCTGACCCTTGCCATTTGTTTGCGGTGGAGACGGTTGCGTCATGTTCAAATATAACATACATATTCTCCTTAATTTTGTAGATTTGTTATGCAATGTTTAAAGGCTGTTAATTAACAATGCAGGAGTCAATTCAGCAATTATCCAGCAATGCAAGAAAGCCTGATTCTTGAAACAGGTCCCTGGTCCTCATTCAAAGGCTTAGCACAATGAATTATATGTCTACATGTGATCTACACTTTTCTTTTTAATCTCCATCTTACTATGCCATCGATGACATCATTTTGCCAGTCAGGGGATTTGATTCAACAACCATCTAATCAAAGGCTCTACCCCACAGAGCCTGGATAGGGTCATGGTGCTTATTGAAATCCCGCACTGGTTATATTTCCAGTGAGCTATGCATGAGAAAACAGCTGAAGTTAATTTCACAAAAATAATATTGCACTGTGCCAATTTTGGGGGAATTAGGAATCTGAATTTGGACACTTGCCAACTCTGAACAAGACACATGTGTATCACAGGGCACCATCCATTAAGGGAATTTAGAGACATGATTTAGCCTAACTCTACCCTGGCTCCTTGTGTGTTGGCCCAACACTGTTGGGTTGGCATATTCTTCACATGTGGGGTTTCCTCAGGGTCCTCTGACAGCAGTGGGTCCATATCCAGTACGAGGAGAGAGACATGAGGTAAGAGGGGTGTTGGGTAAGGGTCCAATCTGTCCTAGATGTCAGTATAGCCTGTAATGCCGACACCACAGAGATTATGCTTACTTTGTTAGGCTAAGCAGGAACTTTTGGTGCGATCCAGTAACAACTTGTCTTAGCCTTTTATTTGCATCTTTAGCTTGTGTGAGATATCCCATGAGAGGTGAGGTGAGGTGGGGTGGCTCGGGTAGGAATGGTCCGTGGCGATGTCATTGTCCTTGTTGTCCTGATTTTAACCCTTCCTGTATTCCAGCAGTGGGATACTGCAGACCATAGGTCAAGTTAGCAGTAACCATACGCACCCCCATTTTGTTTAAATGAACCCTGCCCATCCTGTAACAGTTTTCCTGAACAGGTTAAAATTGTAGATGAAGCTCAGCTTATGAGCAATGCATGATGCATTTAATGCTAACAAGTGTCTGAAACATTCAATCCCTTTCCCTAGAGTGGGGTTAGGGCCTGACACCAGGATCTTTGCTGGGTAGACACAGTTTTCAAAAATTTGCTTTCAACATCTCTTATTATGCCGGACACCTACCGGCAAGTCTTGGGTTATATGTCTTCTCTGATATAATTAGCTTCTTTTGCGGTTGTCCGGTGCACATTCTATTCGGATCCTGTTGTCTTTGATGATGCGACATTAGCTTTAGCAGCCTTTGGTCTGATGTTTGCTCCTGCATGCTGCTGAGAGACGCGCCACACGGGCTCAACTGTATCATGAGCCCCTGCAGTATGGGTATCCGCGTTAGCATCTGAGCTGGCAGTGCTAATGTTGCCAGTAGCATTAGCATTAGGCTCACTGATGGGCAGCTCGTCCAGAACAATGTACCTGTTCTCCAGTCAAACATTTGGTGAGACATGAGTGGTTCTGTGCTTGTTGCTTCTGGCTCTTATTTTGCTCGGGACAATGTCTGTCCAGAACACAGGGTGTGGCACTACAGGAGTGGAGCAGGTCTTTGGTTTTACTCCCAGGTTTATCCTGTACCACATATCCAGGTCTGTTGTTCTATCAGTCTCAAGCAGATTTCCATTCATGCCTGGGCCTGACCAGGGAATGGTGTCTGCATATTCACCAGAGAGGAACTTACTTTGTGCAATAGTCGCTCCACAGTGTGTTTTATGCCCCTGGATCTCATTGTCAGCTGGGTCCAGGGCAGGAGTGTGGGAAGCGGCAAACACAGTTTCAATGTGTTTTTCATCCTCTTTTATTTTGTAGAGAGATTCTTTTTTCAAGCTCTGTAATCTTCTGGCTGAGTGTGGCGCAACTGTTGCATTCAGCGGAGAGGGAAGAGAAGGGAGACGTCTGTCTTTTTCTTTAACCATTTCAATGTAAATTAAATTATTTTCAGATAAAAGGAGCAAGAACAGGAAAAAAATAAAAGCAGTAAAATGTAGCAAGACCACAGCTAAAGCAATTAAAAGTAGTTAAAATTTTTTATTTCCTATAATTTGATCAGCGAGGAAAAGAACGTCTCCCTTGTCACAAAGGAATCATCGTGGGTTTCTATGCGTGGGGAGCCTGAATGGGCAAAAGTCCATGGTACAGGCTTGCATGTGGGTGGATGTTTTTTATATTCACCTTTTATTGTGTCCAAAGACATGCAGTTAGGTTGGAGATGCCTGAATTCCAAATGATTGCTTCCATTTTTCGACACATTTTTCGAAAATGTCACTTCCAGACGGAAACACGCTTCTTTTATGACGCTGAAGTCAAACAAGATTTTGTTGTCCGAGTTGCCCCTGTGACGTAATTTCAACATGGCAGCTTACACACTCAGCATTAATTCTATTTTATAAATCTTTAAAAATGTTTTATTATTTTGTTAAATGTATTAATAGTTATAAATGTAATTGCACGTGTTCGATTTAGAGAATACCACATCATGACCATAAACAGTATCCTAACATGCAATATCAAACTTTTACCAGACTTGTTAGTGTCTTTGGTTTGTTTGTAGTTTGATTGCCTCTCGAAAAAAGAATATCGCTACAAATGTACTATAATATTACATAAAGTGTTTAATGTGGTTTGACTATTTCATGTTTCTTGTTTGTTTGTCTTTCGGAAAAATAATCTCACTGCTAAAATATAAAGCAACAACACACAGCAGCGTATTCATGGAGGCAGCCATGCTTGTTCCGAGATGTGGGAGCTCGAGTTTGGGGTTGTGTAGATTCTGCCGACTTTCCCAGTTTAGATTTCCAAGTTATGAGTTTTTTTTTCTTTTATTTTTCCCTCCACCACCCCCCTCTGCGGAGGACTACTTTATATTTATTTATTTATAAAATATTTTTATTTACTTCCTGAAGTGAAGGAGAGGGAGAGAGAGGGGGGAACAAAGGAGAAGAAGAGGGAAAGAGAGAGGGAGAGAGGAGAAAAAAAATAGAAAAGAAAAAAAATAAAACAGATAATCTTCTTCCCTGTCTGTTGAAGAGAGAAAGACAACATATAACATCTGTACTAATCACAACGACCATCAAACGTTAAATGTTGTTGAACAGCACACACAACCAGCATTACAACACATGCCCAGAAGCAACAGCCGATCAAAACAGTGTGTGTCCGTGAGTGCGTGTCCGTGAGGACCTGTGTGCACACCTGTGTGTGTCAGCGCGCTGGTGTTCCTAAGGTTTCTCCATGTAAATGTAAATGTCTAATAGTGTGCGTGGGGAGCCACAGCCCCGCCCACCCAGGACACGAAGCCGACACTGAGGAGACCCGGGTCCCCGACATCCAGAGGCCCCCCAGTGCACGGGAACCCCAGGAGGACCACCGCAGGGACAATTGCAACCCCCACCCAGAAAAGGGCAGAGGAGCGCTCCGGTGGGAGGTCATCTGGCAGCCACATCGCAGGAACGCCAGGGGGCCGTGGCGGCAAGCACGCAGGCTCCGCCGGTGGCCGGCCACACCAGGGCAGACCAGACCCCGGGCCCAGAGATCCGAGGGCCCCCCCACCCCCCAGCCGGGGCCCGACAGAAGCAGAAGGGCCAGGCCCCGCCAGGCAACCGCCAAGAGTGGGCCAGCACACACCAGAGCATCCAGCCCCAGACATCGAGAACCACCAACACGTCAGCAGCCGGGGGCCTCACCTACCGGCAGGGAGTGTGGCGGGGGGGAATAGAGCCTGAGATGTTATTTCAGGTGGAGTCTAAGACCCAACCTGACACATACGTATAGACAAACAGGCACACACATACACAAGCATACATTTCCACCCTCATGCACACATAAAGAAATATTCATCCATTCGCCCAACATGGAGACACACAGAAATGAACGCCGTACACACACTCATACTCCCCATATATACTCTATACTTCGAGGTCCAGGCACCACCACCCCCAAAGGGGCAATCCGCCACCAGACCCCGGAGATGGACCCCTTTTTTCCTCTGGCGTGGGGACAAGAAGACCACCCGGACCCCAGAGCAGCTGAGAAGCCCACCAGCCCAGACCCCGACCGGATGGCCAGCTCTTCTCAGCCCCCGGCTCCAGATGGTGAACAGAGAGCGGGGGTGTGAAAAGACCCCATGCTTCCCTCCGCCCGCTCAGATGTGGTGTTGCCGCGTGTTGTTCTAAAGTGCTTTAAAACAGGGGAAGGGCTTGGCACTAACTACCCTCTGCCAATCAGCAGCTGGTGTCAGCTCGGCCCCTCCCCAGAACCTTCAATGTCTATGTGTAACTTAAAATTGAGAAGTGGGCACTGACACCGGAGGTAAGGCCGAGTAAACAGGCCGCCCTCCGGATGCTATTTTGTGTGCCCACCCCCAAGGCCCTAAATGTATGTGTCATGATTGAGTAAGCAATGAGAGTGTCTAAGTCGTGGTGTATGATTGAGATACAGGTGGTCATGAGGGGACAGAGGAGGAATACCTCCCCTGCATCCCAGCGATGCACCTGCACCTCAAAGCCCTACATGTGTGTTGGTGTGATGGAGCGGGAGGAGGGAAGCATTTAGGGATGGGGAGGAAAGGATCGGGGGGTGGCAAAGTACCCCCCCCTTTGGAGCCAGCTCCCCCACTGACCCCCATAAGCACCCCCCGCTCCCCGAAATCCACCCAGGGCAGGGGGCCCAGGCCCATCAAGTCTGGGGCCCAGAGCAGCGGCACCACAGAACCCGGGGCAGCCAACCAGACCCCACCACAGAGGAAAAACTACACCCACCCCACCATTCAGTCAACTCCCAGACTACATAAGACAATAGACACCCAGGTTGGGTCCATTATCCTCCTCTATTGGATCCCCCCCCCGCAGAGTGGACACCCCTAAGGCAGGGACCACCTGCGGACAGATGGTACCAACCTCCCCACCAGCTAAAAAGACCCCCAGCTCCACCGGGCGCCAGTGCACGTGCCAATCCACACCCCGGCGACACACCCACCAGGATCCAAGTCCCCCCAGCGCAGCCAGAACCCCAGCCTGGAGGCAGAGCGCCCCCAGAACCCCAAACCCGCCCCAGACCCACCCAGGAGCAGAACGGCCACCAGGCCGATAACCTACGTCTGCCGGCACAGGCTACCCCAGTAGCGCTGCATGCAACCGCCAGCAAGACACCACCCAAGAGCCACCAAAGCCCCATCCAGGCCAGGACTGCAGTCCCGGCGCCGAGGGGGGGGGGGGGGGGGGGGGGGGGGGGGGGGGGGGGGGGGGGGG
>JAABNX020000130.1:19627947-19638673 GCA_015163995.2 Mormyrus lacerda | reverse complement strand
ATATACACATATATATATACATATATATATATATATATACACATATATATATATATATATATACACACATATATATACACATATATATATACATATATACACATATATATATATATATATATACACATATATACACATATATATATACATATATACACATATATATATACATATATACACATACATATATACATATATACACATACATATATATATATATACATATATACACATACTCATATATATACATATATACACATACTCAAATCCCACAATCTAATCACAAGAATCTGAGGCTGAGTGATGGATCAGCCTGACAGACTCAGAGGAAATGGAGCATTATGTAAAACTCTCTGCAGTGTCCATTAAGGGAATGACAGTCATTAAGGGCGTCAAAGAGCCCACGTGGTGTTTGGGGAGTGCGAGCGACGTGGAGGCATTGCTGTGCATAGACAGATCCACCAAGGCCGGCAACACGTGTCACATTCCACGCGGATTTCAATTGTATGAGCAACACAAAGCCAAGGTCCACTAATCCTTGGTAGACTTTGCAAATGGGGGAGTAGTTTGTGGAGCAGGGGAAGGATAGAATGCCACAATGGTCCAGATTAAACTGTGTTCCGATCCACCCAGTACCTCTGGGCTTAGACTGTGCATCATTCCTGGATTTACCGACAGGCAATCGACAGAGTCCACATTAAAGCGCCTGTCAAATGAAGGGAAATGTTTATTGAAAGACACTTAAAATGATGACAAGAAGCAGAGAGAGACAAGCAGAAAGACTCTCCTGTCAGCACGTTAGCAATCATCCAGATAAGAGCTACCTTTGGAAACGGCAGACACACCTGGACTTTAAGATGTCCTGATGTGCGGAGGAATCCAACGAGTAATTTATTTCTCAAAGGCAGCAATTGGGGGGGATTTAAAAGTGTTCAAACGCCAACCAAACCTATAGGGAGGGCACACAGCATCCTGTTCAGCCATCAATTATCTTTAAAACCTCTCATGAAGTCGCACAGAACGGTTTGACAGGTCGGACTGCCGTACACATGAGAGGAAGCTCACTGTTAAGCCTTTGAGCAAGGCCCTTAACTGCCAATTGCTCCAGGGACTTTTGGATAAAAGCACTTGCTAAATAAATGCAAATGTAAAACATAAATGACCATTTCAAAAACTCACAGAAAATCAAAAAAGGGAAATGGCAAAACTGCAGGGAATTAAGTTCTTGCCAGCTTTCAGTGCAGAGAACCCCAATTGTGAGGGCCAGGAGAACCGAGAGCCCCACAGTCGTTTTCACTTTCTCTATGCATATTTTCCAAAAAAATGGATATAAATTTGTGCACCACTCCTGCTGGGAGGTATCGCAGATTCCCGCTCTGGGTTTAAAAGTTGAGATGCATTAAATGGAGAAGTACCAGAGAAATGGGTAGAGCATTGCATCTGCATGAGTGTGTTTTGAGATGTACGACTGGTTGTTAATTTACTTGAAAAGGGAACAAAAATTTCACCAGCTGCATAATGAAAGACGGTAATGCTCCGTAAGCCGAGAGACAAGAATACCATTCTGACTGCTGACAGTTTCCATCCAACTTCATTGAAAGCTTCACTGAGCCAGTTACACAGACTTTGCAACACTGACAATGAAAATGTTTTTAAAGGCTGAGCTCCGACTCGATAGATTTGGGCTTAAGGGGATATCCAGAGACACGCGGCTAAGGCAGGCTCATGATAAAAGTAAGCAAACTAAAATCAAGATTCATTATTGCATAGGCAAGTTCAAAGCAAGTGTCACACTAACCTTCACAAATTAATGCAATGATATAATGTATGAAAGGGCTCACAACTTGGCTAGTTAGTTGGTAGTGTGTGGTGCGTTTGACATTTTCATAAAAAAACAAAATAGTTTTACTACTCAGGAGGTAAATCTGATCTCTCTTCCAGCATCATTTGAAAGAGGGCTTGGCATGAGGGAAACTTTCACCCATTATGTCAGCCCTCGGAATTGCCAACGATAAACTACCAACCAGTCGCACTTGGCCAAGCAGCTGCGGTGTCAATTGCTGCTGCATCGTTACCAATGATCTAAGGCACAGCAGATGGGTAGGAGCTGTCACGAGACTCACTAGCACTCTGCTTCTCTGATCAAGAGCACCAGTGCTTCTTAGATTTCATGAGAACGGAGGGCCTTGATCTACAAGGTACTCAATCTGAACAGCTTCTGACATCCTCTATATCTACCCTCAAACCAAATCACCTGTTGCCGATGCCAAGCAGTCTCAGTATTTTTGTGCATCCTGTCATTTTTCAATCAATTTGCATTTTCCAATATTTGCTTTGCTGCTTCCAACCTTTTACAAAAAGATATTTTTTATGTAGGTATGATTATTCAATTGCTTTTTAGGCAACATCTAAGTTTAATACCTACTAGTGGAAAAATACGAATTAAGTTATGAAGTTAAATTTAGAACTTTAATTTTTTTTTTTTAACCATTTGTGTGATGTTAGATTTGCATTTGCGGAACGCTGTTTTTCGTTGCCATGGATACAAACAGGACAACTAAAAGCTGCTGGAAGGTTAAAACCGAAATCTCCCTTCATGCCTCACGTCTGCATTTACTGAATCCTTTGATTTTAGATCACTCATGCAAGAATAAATGCGGATGTGATGTGAAAATGCAGCCAGTCACCTGAGCTGGTTTTCCTCACACGGGGACACACAGGTACGCTGCCCCTCACACACAAAGGCCAACAGTCATTTTTACTGCAGGTCCCTCGTCCACGTGCCCCCACAGCAGGAGCGGAGTCCCACATTACGACACGGGGCAGGCCCAGACGCGCTTCTTCAGACACTCACTGTACAAAAACAGCAGGGCACACACGCTTTTTCTTTTGACCTTGGAGGGCCACCGTAGCAGCGAGTCAGCCTACCTGGGAGTCAGAGGGCTTGGCCAGTGTCACTCCTGCCCCGGCTTGGCTGAGGGTAGCGAGCCGGCTGGGCTGCCCTCGCAGGGTCACCGTGATGGTGGTGGGAGACTTCAGGCCAGCTGCCAACAAACAAGAGTTTAGAGACAGAAGAGTAAAACTTGTCCGCTCAAAGGTCACGGTGACATAGGGTAGCTGTAGATATGCTTTTACGTACAGCTGTGTATCATCTTTAAACTGAACTCCATATCACAGACTGAGGGTTGTGCTGAAATTATTTTTAGTTATAACAAAACAACCTCATTTCTCGTACATGCTAAAAGGTCTTAAAATACAAAAAGCAGTACTTGCATTGCTCATTTAATTCAATCAATTCAAAAATTAAAACTAATTTTTAAATTTTAGTTTCGAAGTAGCAGGAACAGCAGAAGAGGCACAGAATGACACTTCAGCTAAATATATGAAAGCTACAAGTCACATTGCGGACATTAAAGTCAAAAGGTTGCACACCAAGTCACCTACAAAGAATTGTGGTGGTGTCAAATAACATGACTTGGCCACCTGACCGAAACAAAAAAAGAATGGTTTTCGAGAAGTTTGACTAGAGAATGAAGGAAATGGGAAAAGCAGCCAATGAGTGCTCAGCATATATGAGAGGCATCCTTCAGAAAATTCCCTGGAGAAACTGGGATTAAGGGCTCTGCTCATGGGCTCAATGGTGGCATCACTAATGACACAGGATTTGAACCAGCAACCTTTGTTTTTAGTTTAATACTAAAATACAATGCACGATTTCATGTTATTTTATAACGCTGATGTCCTTATAACAATTCTGAAAATGCATTCAGCACTTTTTAAGAATGCTTGGTATGGGTCTGGCGACATGGGCAATGGGGGAACTGCGGCCTCGTACCGGCGCTCTGGTTGGAGATGTGCGCCAGGCCCAGCTTGGCCAGCCCGCCGTTGGTCAGTAGCTGATGTATGGCGGTGGACTTGGTTGCGCTGGCGCCGCCTGTGGACACCACAGGTACTGCCCGCACTAAAGCGCTGCCACCGGCGCCGGCCCCACTGATGGAGCCCAGGATCTGGGTCTGTGAAGTTTTCCCCCCGGGACCCTGTGATGTGAACAAAAGAGTGACACAGCGGCATGTGACCAGTCAGTATCTTACATTGGCCATCGCAGGGCCCTGCCACTGAAAAAGTCACAGCCTTGATAAGATGAATACTAAAAGCAAAAGTGCTTTGACCAACATCTAATGTTATTTATGGCTGAGAGACAGGCCTACTGATAGGAACTGAAGCCAACTATCAGAAACACTGCATCCAGTTCCCAGGGGGCAATAACCAGAGAGCCCCTACCAGCAGCTCAAGCCCTTAGCCACCCAGATGATCCTTTCAGGCTTGGCAGAGAATGGGTTTGCATACAGATCCTTGGGATCCCCCATCACCTGAGCAGCTGAGGTGGCAGGCCGGTTCCAGGTGTAGGTGACCTGAGTGCCGCTGCCCAGGCCACTGGCCGCTGTGGAGGGAAGGCTGGGGGACCTCGTAGCCATTTCCTGGAGGCTGAAACTCAGGCCCTGCAGGAGGCTGCTGGCAGAGGGGGCTGTCAAACCAAAAAAAAACAAAAAAAAAAAAAAAAAAAAACACAGAGCCGTCATACCGCTGCGAAGCGCTCCGGCTACACACAGGGCTACAACCACATGGGGGCGACAGAGGGGAGGGCGGCTCCTACCTTGGCTGCCCGCTGGGGTCTGTGCATGGAGCAGGTTATGGTGTGAGGCAGGGGTCCCTCCCAGCGACACCCCAGGACTCAGAGCCCCAGACACCTCCGAGAGCCCCCCAGACCTGCAGCACCACATGGCAGCGGTAAGTACCAGCCCAGTGCCGCTCCCCCTCACCCCAAAGACAGATCACACCCACTTAAGGCCACACCCCCACATCTCAACTTCATCAGTTAATGGACATTTGTCCTGTACAGGAAGCCCCATGTGGTATCAGACACACTCATTAGTAACCAAGACAACACCCACCCTCCCCACCACCATCGGATACACTTGCATTCCCATGGTACCTCTGTGTGGTCAGCAGTCCGGAGAGCTCCCTGGCTCCAGGGACAGTCTGTGAGACACCACTCAGTGCTTTGCCGGGTGTTCCTGATATGGGGGGGGGGGGGGTTGGGTGGAGGGCAAACATTCTTAAATCAGAACATGTGAGCTGGTTACCTGGGAAACAAGACCACAAGAAGCCACCTCTCTGCAAGATACAGGGTTCCAATGTCAATGCCTATTTGGCACAAAAAAAAAACAAAATCATTACTGCCTGACAGTTTGGTATTATCCGCAGCGACGATGGAGAGGAACATGGTACATGGTTGAGAAAGTTTCATAGCTAACAGCTGATACAGCTGCTGGGGTCACAGATAAAGAGCTTGAACACGGTGATGCATCAGTTCATGCACCGGTCACATGAGCCTGTGGTGTACAAGATAAATGACAGCAGGCCGGGTTGGCTGAGGGGGATCAGCTCCGCGCACTCACCCTCAGAAGCATTGCAGACGCTGGCTCCCCCAGCTGTCTCGCCGTGGGAAAGGATGGTGACCTTGATTTTTGCCCTTTTGGAGGCCTTGTTGGGGGTAGGACTGGGGCTGGCTCTCCTCTTCAGATGGGTGCGCAGGTCGTCGTGCTCCAGACCCTCGGCCTGCTCGCTGGAGACCGGCACTGCGGGACATAGATGGGCAGCCCATCACGCACTGGCGAGCGTACCCCTCAATGCCACACACAGACACACACACACACAGACACACACACCCCTCCTCAAAGCTTCCTACCCTCACTGGAGTGCTAACAGGCCTGCTACAATGCAAATGATAAAAGAAAGGATTCAACAAACGCTGACACGATTAACGAGAGACACTATCATCGCCGATTTCACTCCCACTTCACTGGCCACCTCACTGCACTTTCCCAGGCATGGAATGGACGGCGAGTATACGAGAGCCAACGGAAGAGTAAAGGGGAGAGGTGAGCAGAGAGGGGGGGTAACTTACCCAGCAGGCAGGAGGGGGCGCCAGTCGGGAGGCTCTTCCTCATCAGCAGATTCTGCTTCATAAAAGCAGCAAACTGAGCTGATGAGGGTGGGGGGAGGGGACCCCACAAAGAGAGCCCCAGAAAGTGTTAAAGGGAGAGGCGAGACAGAGAACACCAAGTCAGAGAGGGAAAAGGCGGAGTCAACGCAAGAGCGCGAGAAGGGGCACAGACCCGCTTTTACACAGTGGAAAGGTACAGGTGCTCCTTGGCTAAGAGAACTAAAAGCCATCATCCCACTAACCTTAAACAGAGTCATGACGGCTGATGATGTCTAACGTCAGACAAACCAGTCAACAGGCTTTGCCTAAGCTGTGCTTGGCATTTCCCTGCCAAGAGTGTCTGCGATCATTGGTTTGACACTGTATTGTCGCACAGAAAATGGCAAGCAGGAGAAAAAGGGAATGTTCTGGCAGTAGTACAGATTGTGTCTCAGTACATTATAGTGTTCGAGTCACGATCTGGCAATTGGAACCCAGCCCTGTCATAAGTACCAATCGAGATGAGAACTTCTAGTTAAATCTGAAATCCAACAGCGACGGCTGAAGCACTGAGCATGTCAGAGTGAAAGGAAACTATACAATGTTTTTAAATACTATTACTGTCAATGAAAATATTCACTTTGCTTAATATGACTGATTACATGTTCCGTGCGAGTTAAACACGCAATCTGATCACGTACAGTTATAGAAGCAGAAACAGTATCAATGAACAGGCCTGACACGCAACTCGCAGCTCTGCATGAAATACTGGCCCCACAAAACGAAACAAACACACTCATTAAAATATTCGGAAAGGCGTGGTCACTGATCACCCCACAAGACCCGGTGTCATCCCATGATGTGGCTGCCACTACGCTAATCACAGTCTCCCATCCATCTCCTGTTCTCACCCTCTATTCCCCACATTTAGGAGTCAAATGACAAGATTGCTTAGGCAGCTCTTTGTTTCTCAGATTCCTCTGTTCCACCCGAAGACAAAACCATCAGTCCACGCCAAAATGTAAGAAGTCAAATGACAGCATGCATGGAACACCATTTCACCAATTCCCACCCCGCTATCCAGGAGGCATTAAGACCCAGCAGACAAGGCAGTGGGGCCTACCCTGAGCTTGCCGGTGCGTGAGAAGGCCTCCAGATCGCTGCACGTGGGTCTTGAGCAGCTGTGTGGCTGTGATGAGGCTGGACTTCTGTGCCGGGGACAGAGCTGAGGCCCGCGGCTTGGGGCTGGAAGCTGGGCTGCTGGACACGCTGGACTGATCCTGGGGACAAGGAGGAAAATGGAATTAACAGGAAGCAGCGTACGTGGGCGGGCAGGCGCACACACAGAAAATCCCTACTGCACCTGAACACAGCTGCCTTTATAAGGGTCTTTCAAATCAGCCAAAAATGAACCCTTCTAAGCAATGCTCAGAGTTAGATTATACCATATAGCCAAGGTGTGTAGTTGGTTATACCATTTAGGTTTGTTTAAGTACGCTGTGATATTCGGACAACTAAATTGTCAAATAAGGCATTTTTTTAGACTATATCCCCGACTGTTGAAACATTCAATACAAATCCAGGTTTGTGCATTCAGCCACACATCAATGTGGTCTGACACCAAGCCGATTCACTCGGTAAATTCACTAAGCAGAGCATGTCCAGCATCCAGCAGCGGGCTGACCTCCGACCCCGAGGGGGACACAGGCACACGGCTGGCCTGCGAGGACCGCCCCCGCTCCAGCTCGAAGGACGGCTCGCGCCGGCTCTCTCGGGCCTGCTTTTTCTTCTTGCGCTTCTCCGTGTCCAGGTCCCCGGGCTCCATGGTGCCGTGCCCGTGGCTCTCTGCCCTCGTCAGCACGCCCGTCAGGAAGTCGGCGATCTCGTCCTGATGGGAGACCGGCACCGGCGTTAAGCGCGTCACATGGCGATCGCAGAAACTGTCAGCCAATCGGCACGTCACGAGAGCTCAGGGTGGCGACGCGTTCAGTGATTGACCCGTTCACATGCCACACCACCAGGGAACAGAACAAAGGGGAGACAGAGTGCTCAGGTCCACCGGGAAACAGTGGCCAGGTCCATTCATTACCCAGAACTCCCCCCCCCCCACCCCCCAATCCCATTCCCCACAGGACCATCCATTACCAGCCAGCCAAACCACTTCACTGCTGCCGGCAACATTTCACAAAATTAATTAAATGAATTAAAACAGCATGAGAACTGAAACAATGACACATGAATTGTGTTCCTTCTGAATGCGAGGGGGGGGGTTAAGGATGCCGGCTCTGCCTGAGCCCTGGGTATAATGACGTCTGGCCCCGAAAATGACGCCAGCTAACTGTCAATGTAACAGATACAGACGAAGGAAAACACGTTTATCAAGGGGCACAAATTTTATGTTAAAATAAAATCTGATGTCTAAGGTCTCATTAGCCTAAAAATTAGTTCGTTAAAGTGGTGACATGAGCCAAAAATAAAGACCGATCAGACCCCCTTGCCCCCCGCCCCAACCTGGATGCAGCGATCCACCATGGTCTGGGTCAGTCCCTCAGCCTTCATCTTCGTAGAGCTGATCCTGGGGGTGGGAAAGAGTTAGGACATGAAGAAGTTAAGATGGGAACCCCCCCTTTTGTCTACATTCATGGTTACATGAAAAGAATGGATACTAAATGATGGAAAGGCTGGTTTTTGTTTCAGTCTGAAGCTCACCGGAGGTTGTCGTCAGCACCCCCAACAACCACCATGCTGTTGTCCGCTCGCAGCTTCTCGCGGAAGTCCTCCATGGCCTCGGCAGAGCACTGCAGGGCCTTCTGACCAATCACAAAGAGCACCGGAGTCTTCATGTCCAGCAGGGGGTCGTCCACGTCCTGCCAGAAAGGACAAATCAATACACGACATACGTATGTAAAATGGGCCGACTGGACGGCCTTCCTGCAGGTAGCCAGAGTGCTCCTCATGACCTGCATAAGTGCAGACCTTACTTTCCACACAGCAGCCAGAACATCTCCACATCAGCGCACGCCGCTGTGATCGCGCTGTTGTCCTGCCCTCCCACCCAGGCTATGCATGTATGCTCTGTTCTCTTCTCAGCCGGCTCGCTTTCCTGCATTTCATACCTCCCCCATGACAAAATCAAAAGAGCCCTTTGATGAGACATGCCTTCTAGTTTTCTCCCTGTCAGCCCACCACAGCTGGCTTGCTGACATTTTCAGATTCATCGCTGCCAACATCATCCCTCTAACCTCAGACCCAAGACCGTCGATTGCGCCGGGGCGATATGAATCACTAGCTGACCAAGTAAATCACAGCAGATCTGACTTTCAGGATTCTCGTGGGCCAAAAAATACTTAGTTTGCCCGTCGGTCACCAGAGGCGATTTTCTCTATCCAATGAAACGGAGAATCAGAGAGTCGTGCCCGCCTGTGTGTTCACGTCCCTTCAAAGGTATAACAGGACTTGCTTCTGTTCAAATGAGTCAGAAGCCTTAACCACCCAACAATTTGGATGTTCATTTTGTATAATTTTAGGACCAGCCGTCAGTAACGCTGCTCGAACCCAAGCAGCGTCTGAGCTCCACGTCGGCTCAGGTATGGAGAGTAACGTCAGGCCATCTGCAGGTGTATTTCTCTAAAGTACCCCACGCTTTTCTCAGCTGCCCCATTATCCCACAATCCTCCACTGGTCAGCTCATTTGGTGTGTAATTACGTCGTTCAGGCTTCAGGAAAGTGCATTAAAGGAGGAAAGATGTGCCCTCAAATAACACCAGACTATCACTCGGAGACCTGCAGAGTGCCGATTTCTGCATTCATACTAACTTCAGCATTAAGAGTTACTAAAGTTCTCCCAGGACTACTTGGCATTTCAAGAATCATTAAACTCACCGTCCCTCAAGCGTTTTTGCTGGAATAGTTTTGAAATCTGAACCCCACACCCCGAGAATTTCCAATAGTTCTAATTTTTGCAGCTGTTATTCGTGGTTGAGGACAGCACAGCATTCAGGTTAGATAAAACTCTGCCATTCAAGCCCCTCCAGCAGCCGGCCGCTTGCCGCTCCTCTGCGTTTACACAATCCTTTCAAGGACGGAGATTAAGGAGCTTTTACCTTGCTGGTATCTCGCAGAGATCATTGATATCTCCTTCATACCACGATAATATCCAGCCACTCTTCAATGGGCTCAGAGCTGACAAACATACACTATAAGGTTAAGAGTGTGCAGACACTAGGTCTGTCACAATTACTCGATCAACTAATCACACAATATATGAACAAGACCTCAATATTGGCAAATTCTGTTGCTGTCACAGGTGTTATACGTGTTACATAACAATCAATGTCGCCAATACTTTAGCCAGTGTCTCTGCTTCTGCCCTCTCATCTGCTCTCAGAGGAAGGCGGGGCTCAGAACTGATTCATACTGCACGTCATGACATGTAAGACCGTGCCGGACAGTCCACATCCCTGACCTTCCACCGCCAACACGCCTGACAGCCACTTACGGCCCTGGCCTGAAAGAGCACTGTGGAGAAAACATGCTCTTAGCGAGAAGCTGCTCCTTCCTAAAGCCTGATGTAAATTCAATGTAAACTCAGATTATCATTTTAAAATGCTATTTAGCTAAATTAATGATTTCTTTCTTGGGTTCAAGTGCGTTGCACAAGATAAATAACCAATGGCAAAACATTGTGACATAGTAACTAACAAAGTCCTACTTAAGTTTCGGTGTGTGTGTGTATATATA
>JAABNX020000130.1:19615405-19627847 GCA_015163995.2 Mormyrus lacerda | reverse complement strand
CCTTTCTTTCTGTCTGGCTAACAGTCTGAAAGGCTGCTGGTGGCTGCGCATTCACGGGTGGGGGGGGGGTGGGGGATCTCACAATGATGTGTGAATGTGTCATTAACTTCTCTGCTTGGCCACAATGAAAAAAGATGTTTGCAGGGGTCAAGGTGAGGGTGATTTCATATATATATATGTTCCCATGTGTGTTTTTTTTTCTCCGTCTAATACACAACTCCAGCCGGAAAGTTAGGAAGAATAAGTCAAAATGGACTTCAAAGCCACATTCCACAGCTCAGGCAATGGATTATTTTGGCCTCTTCATGGAAGAAGCACTTGATGCATTGTCTGATCATTTTTAGCTATTTTAGTTGTGTGGTTTTGTTTTATTTTAGGATATTTACTTTTTTGCCATTCCATGTCCAATTTCAATTCCTAAATATTCTTATGAATTAAAAATTCATGTCTTTCTGTGAGCAAATGAACTTGGAACTTCTGCTTCACTTGCAGGTCTGTATCACAAAGCCAGATTTGTTGGTTCTCTAGATAATGTTGGATTTAAGATATACCAGATTAAATGGAATTTATCTTCATGCACTTACTGATAACCCAGACAACCTTAAACCTGACGCTATCTTGCTAACCCAAAAATGCAGCTTCATGATAGAGGGCGCCCAAGGAAGCCCTGTCAGGGTTGAACTGTGGCAAACTGATTGTTGGGTAGATGGCAAACACTCGGAAAGCCACCAGCACCCATTCTGCTGCCAGGGTTTGTTGGTGGAGGTTGCATGGCCGTTTGCATAATTATGCACCAGTGACAGCCATAGGTTGTGGCTTAATTAGCTAGCTTCTCTAATTAATAGGGGTGTCTAGCAGGACCAGCACATGACCAAGTGGAAGAATCTCGGAAGGCCTCACCCCCCGGGGCCCGTTGATGGTGAGCAGGGGGAATCCAAGGCACACGACCGCGGTTACATACTCCATCAGAGATACCTGCGGAACGTGAGAGACACACACACGCATGCTGAGTCACACACATAGACTTCCCTACAACCTAAACACGGGATACAATTACATGAGGAACACAAACAGCTATATTATTTTAATTTAAAAATTATCATCCAAGAATCGATTCCCCACTAGAAGACGGGGCAGAAGGGAGTCAAAGAGGAGCAGGCGGGACTCACATGGCAGGCGATGAGTGCTCCAGTGTTCCAGCCCACCAGAACAATGGGCTTATGGGGGAAGTGACTGTGAACCTGGCCGTGAGATCAAAGCACCAGTCAGAAGTCACATGCAGTGGGGTAATACATGGCATCTCAGATTCCCCCGCAATCTGTGTATATTCTTGAAGTGAAATTGTACACAGTGGGGGGGGGGGCAAGGCTTGTGCCGTGACTACAGTCTACAAATCAGCCAGTTCACGCTCCTGCCTATGAAGGCACAGACAGACACAGTTCACACATGCTCAATGGCACATCGTTGTACTTAACAGCAAATGAAAGACAAACTCACCTCTCGAACCTTGGCCCGCACACCCCCAACCATGTGCTCCAGGCATTGTGTGATGCCCACATTGGTCCCGCTGTTCACCAGGTGGGTGGAGATGGGAATAACCTGGAAGGACGGCAAGCAGCCATGGTCAAAGGTGAAGACCCGCATCGTTTCCCTCTATACCCAAACAGCGCGGATATTCCATTAAAGCAGCGCTCCTCCAACTTTCTGGACGAGCTACCACTTCAGATCAAACTAGCAACTTAATACCAGACTGGCCACGGCCCCAGCCCATCTACTGCAGCACGAGCTGAACCAATGTGACCTGACATGGACACCAAACAGACTCCGGAAATACACCGCTGTATGACATGCTCTCCAGTTCTTCTACATGCTGGACTTGTATTAAATTTCAAATACAGAGCTCTGACCCCCAGAAAGACAGTTTCCTCAGGCTGTTCACTGAGCCCAGACGGTAAACAGAGAGAGTGAGTGGGTAGGCGTTACCTTGCCTAGGCAGGACAGCTGGGACTGCCAGAAGCGGAGGCGGCGAGAGGTGGAGAAGGCCGGACTGCTGGGCCCGGAGGGAGTGATGAGGATCAGGGGTGAGCCAGGAAGCTTGCTCTGAGATCATAACACACACAGATGGGGGGGGGGCAAAGTCAGTACCGAGGGCACTAGAGAATTCTGTCCATCCGCTTCAGAATTCTAATCACCTGCTACTGGGCAGCAGGCAGCAATGATTCCATCAAACTCCATAACACCACCCCCCTGACATGCCAGCCCCTACCCCCAGCCCCTGCCGCAACACACCAGAAAGCAGCCTCTCCTTACAGCAAAATCTACTGCTCTCTGTTCTAATTGCAAATATTCACCTGCCTGCCATCTGCATTTAGAGTGGAGTCTTAAAATTTGGACTGTGTAAAGTAGGATTCTGCTATCTTGTTCATTTGACCTCCTCTGCCGGCCCCTGGAGGATGGGCTCCCCCTTTGAGTCTGATTCCTTCCTTCTAGTGAGTTTTTCCTTCCCACTGTCACCTATGGCTTGCACACTCAGGGCTTTGGTCGGGGATAACGTAAAGCTCTTTGAGACAATGCAATGTGGTGAAAATGCACTAGACAAATTAAAATTTAAATTTGTACAGAATTATTATTATTTATTAATTATTCTTAAACATTTCACTTTTCACAATTAAAAAATTTGCACTACATTTACTTAGGTTGACTGTGTGTATTTGTTCTTTGTCACTATGTGTGTGTTCGTCTGTGCTCTATATCCCAATTTGAACATGTTCATGGATATTTGTAAATCCATTTGGGGCATAACCAATCCAGCCATCTCAGGTGTCCCCCAGCTATCTACCAAACCCTATAACGTACCGGCTTGTTCTGTGACAGCACGCCCACAGCAGGGTCCCAAGGCCTCTTCAAGAGAAGGGAGAGGGCCTCTGTCCCCGTGGCCCCCGTCTTTACAGAGGAGGACAGCAGCATGCGGTCAATCAGCGTGGGCACCTGGGGAGGAGAGAGAATAAGGGACACTCAACATACAGAAGGTGGTATCAGAAAGGGAGAGCGGCATTCAGATGAATGCGTCACAGAAAGGGGGTGTGGCATTCAATACAGGAGGAGGAGTCACAGAAAGGAGGAGGGACACAGCCAGATGGAGAAGTCATCGATAGGAGGTGGGACATTCAGAGAGAAGGAAGGAATCCATAAAAGCTGAGAAATGGCAAAGGAACTGTGGAGAACAAGCTTTCAAATGGCAGGGGGGAAAAAACAGAAAAGGGAGGTACTTTCAATGGGAGAGTCCAGAGCAGGAAGAAGGAGCATTACTCAAATAAGGAGGCGCATCAGGGGAGGCAAGGAGGAAGAAAGAGGGACAGGATGACAGGACAGAAAAGTAAGATTGCATAATCATGACAAAACTGACCAATTAGGAGTGGAGAAAGAGGAAATCCAGCGCTGCCCCTACCCACCTTGCTCTTCAGGGTCTGCAGGACGTCCAGGTAGGCAGCGAGCATCGCCAGACTGAGCGCCTCCACCAGGGTGCAGTGGAGCCACTGCGTCAGCTTCGTATCCCAGCCGACGGCGGCCAGGGCATGGCGCACCTTCCGGGCACACTTATCCACTGCGATCCGCCGCAGCACCGGCTCGTTACAGGCCTGTTATTTATGATAAACAAAACTATAAAGACACCAAGGTACCACGCAAAGTCATGTTACTCATGGTCAGTCCGCATACAGAGACAAAGCGTCGGCTTTATTCCCATTTGTCTAACTTCCCCATAAACCCTCATTTCAAAGTCAATTTTGAGTGACAGATAATTAGCGCTGCCGCTATTCTGGTGTCTGGGAGCTTTAAATTCCAATGCCGTTGCCTGGCGACAGCCTACATCGACATCTCTTCTTTCATCCCTTTCATCATTACCAGCTTTTTATATTACTGGTAATTAATCTGAAATCATATTAGATTCAATTACATTTTGCAAATAATTCTGTCCAAAGCAAAATACGCCACAATCATGCCGCTGTCAAGGAGCCGATGAGGCGTAAGTGCAGTGAGGCTGAGCTTCCAAAGAATGACCAGTAATTAGTGAAAGTTAGAGCATGAGTCATAAGAAGCTAACAGGAGAGCTCAAAATCGAGAACTCAAAACGAATAACACCGTGAAGACTAGGTTCCTGCGATACAAGAGTGCAGCGTACGCACGAGAGAGGCCCGAGACAACTTACCCCCTCGTTGGCCAGCCGAGCCTGTCGTTCAGCTTGCAGTGCCTTTAGGACCTTGTTGAAGAGTTTGTTCTGAGCCACGGACCAGCCTACCCTGAGACATAGTTGGTGGGAGGTGTAGATGGGCAGGTTATTAACTGACCATGCTGTGTCAGTACAGTTCCAGGGTTTATGCAGGAATCGTAGAGTTGAATTTACTACCTTTTTTAATACCGCCACAATATTTTTTATTACCAACAAATATCTTCATACCCATCATAAATATTAGGTAAATTCATGTTTAACTGTTATTATTAAGTATTGTCTTTAAATATTATTTGTTGTTTTTGTAGTGTCAAGTTGAGTTTCATTTGTCCTTACATAAATTCTAGCCCTTGAGTTATCCTAACCACCTAATAAAGTCAACTTGGCACTTCTTAAAACAAATGACACTTGACAACAGCCATAAACATGAATAAAATTTTATGTGTGTCATGTGACACACACTCACACACACTAAGACAGACACACATTCTCATACACACAGACTAAAGTAGTGAATTAGGTAATTGAGGTATTAATTAAGGTCATTTATAACAATAATTTTCACTGTGGATTAAAAAACTGTTGAAAGAGTCCATGGAATGGTCATGGGTGGTAACCATTGGTAATTATTGGTTCAGGCAACGTGAGATAAAAGTTTGAACATGACCCAAAAGAAATCTTGAGAGAAGTTTAACAATTTTACCTGCATATACAAATACCTGAATTGTTTATAAGTAATTTCTTAAAATGTGGCAGAATGCCGAACCGAATCATGTATGTAGTCTTTTCCTGGACACATGCAAAACTTTTAGCTATATCAGAGTCGGTGAACATGCTTCTGAATAGCTCGAATTGTACGAATGATGGCTAGCTGCGGTGTTCAGGCACCAGAGAACTTCAGCTCTGAGCCGACGTTGGTGACAATAAGGTCTGCTGTCTGTCTGCTGCAGCCGCTGTGGTGCTAGTCGTACTAGTTTACTGCTGAGGTGGTGTGATGGCAACGTTTGTGCTCGTAGCTGACCTTATGTTTGCATTTGCCCTGTGGCCTGTACTATGAAGCGGGGTACTGGCTTATCGGGGTAACTATGCGAGTAACTAGATGACGTGTGGTGTAACTTCGCGATTAACCCGTACTACGAAAGGTGGGTAGGTTTTACTTGAGGCTTGCTGCTATGGTAATTTCCGCTAAGTCTCAATACTGCTCCGAGCAGTTTTTGCTCTTGGTTAAGTCGAGGCTTCTGCGTAAACCAGCCCAATATGAGCACCGTCCCTAAAACCTACAATTTGTCCGAAGACAGTGCTGGGTTACCTGGATGATCCGTGCGACATTAGTGCGAATCGTGACGGGTTCTCTCTGTCACTATGTATGAAATGGAGCAACGGCATATAATATGTATACAATGTATTAATTAATAACTGATATAGAGGAAGTTATTCTGAAAACCCAAAGGGTGTGCATTGTTCCCCAGAGTCCACAGATCAAAGCACACTCTACTGGATGGGTCTTGTCTAGTTTTAAATTCATTAACCCATTCATGTATTGTTCCATTGCACATTATACATTCGAACATTCCAAAATTAATTAAAATTCGTACCTAAAGCAATCTGGGAAACAAAGGGGTGTGCATCAGTTGCCATGAGCCCAAAATGCTAAACCACCACGTCATTACAGCTGACTGGACCCATTATATTAATTATTAACAAGATTTGGCACAAATCACGAAATGGTTCGAAGCGGAAAAATAATCAGTGTGCATCGATGATTGTGTACTGGACATCACAATTCTGTCATTAGAAACACCCCAACTTACTTGTGTTAAAAGTTATTAAAGCCAGAAAACTGAATCCAGAATATGACAGGTGACAGGATCCTAGTCATTTTCTCACTACACATATGCTTCTGTTTGGTCCTGTTGTAAATAATTTGTCTGTTAAACAATGGCTCACCTTCTATCAAGTGTAACATGGACAGACACCTTTTTCTTATTAGCTGTAAAACATAAACAACCTAATAAGCGGAGGCTAGACACAACAAATATTTCATAATGAGTAGAAATATAAATACATAGCCCTACCACTTGGTATGTTTTTATATCTCATCTTGACTTGCTGCCACGTACACTTTCCACTACTATTGCATTTGAAATCGGATCAGTTAAGTTATTAACGATAGGTTTACATTATAAGTAACATCACAGTGAAACTTAAGGGAGCATTACATTATTTAACAGCAAATAGTAGTTGACTTCTGAATTGTGTTGCATCTGTGAGCCTCTGTATTTAGTAACAGTATTTCAATTCTTTTCAGAAAACATTTCATAGTCTAATACTCGGTCGATATTTAATACTATGTTTTATGACCATGAAAATGTACTTATGCAGTTACTTGGCCGGCAATATGTTGCCAACAACCCTGCCTGCTTTTGTTGGCTGCAGTGATATTGGACTTTGTGTGCAGCGTTGATTTAAACTCCTCATAACCCGGCATGATTAGCATGCAGTCTTCCTCCGTGAAACATGGAGATCGCGCCATGTGTTAAACGGTGCCTTGCGCTGCTGAACGTGCTCCATTTAAGTGAACGCGCACAAACTTCAAAGCAGTTAACCCCGATGTAACAAATACACATCTTAGCTGGCGTCGTAGTACTGATTATCAACGATTGAGTCAACCTGATTCTGTCAACCCCGCGTTAGCAAATTACCTGCGGGTTAAATCTGATTTGGTTAAACCCCCTTCGTAGTACAGGCCACCGATCCATATAGAATCACCGAAGTGACCAAACAACAAAACAGAGAACTACTCCCCCCGCGCGCGAATCCGCTGCTGATGACTGGCGGATTCTCGGTGAGATTTGATCGCGGCAACACTGTTCCAGGTTAGATTTACAGTTTTTTTGCATATACTGCAGAATGCTTTCCGGTCATTGCCCATGACCAGCTTAAGCCAGTCTTTAAATGACAGGTTATCAAGCCAACTTTTAGAAAACTTACATTTCCCCATTTCACCGCCAAGTGGCTACCAGAGGCTCTGCTAATATCAACACATTAGATCACCCCGACTCAACTGAGGTAAAAGGCAGAGAAATGGCGTCAGCATCACTCTGATATTAATTCTATTAATTCCAACTCAGGTCCTGCTAGCACGTATATTATATATGTTTTAATTAGATGAAGTTAAAACACATAGACAAATGGCAAACTCAATTTATTGAGATGGATGATGAAAAATTTACTACCAAGTCAAATTCCATTTACTACCTTTTAATACCTTTCAATGGCCTTAATTTTGTCTGATTTCATTTACTACCTTTTGCTAGCACGCAGACACCCTGTCTTCACTAATGGACCGGCCACCAAAAGTATTACCCTATACCGAACTAAAGGCCTGTTCATATTTCTCCGCATGCAGACACAGATGTGCGCTTATGATACGGCCGATATAAACGTGGTTCTCTGAGGTCGAATTGCTTGCAGCACCCAGATTTTGTGTCTGAGCAGCCACTGACACTCGCCCTCACACAGGGTGTCGGTTTTAGAAAAATGTCCTGCCCTCCTCCCACTCATTCTGGACACTTTCAAATTCTATAAACTTTACTGAACCATTGAACATTTAAGCACAAAGCATAATAGCACAATTCTTTATGAAAGACATAAAATACAGGTCTTGTTCTCATATTTGGATTTATGAACTACTTCCCCCCAAAATAAACGTTTTAACTAAAATTCTCTCTCCTCCTTGTCAGTTAGAAATCCAAAATGTTTAAGTTGTACTGTAAATTCTTCTAGAACACGTGTGCATTGTGTAGACCGCAGAAATATGAAAAGCTACGCGTCTTTCACGTGTGCATGCGCAAACTACAGTCTGCATGCAGAGAACTATGTCCTGAACCTTGTAAATCAAAGCAGTCTGTTTGAAAAGCCACACGAGCAAAAACAGCAAAGATGATAAAATGCTCCAAATAGTCCCACTACTCCCAGTCACACCTGCAGAATTCCCTCTGACATCACACTCATACTGAGAAGCCCTGCTCATCATCTTACCCCGAGAACAACAAACATGTTTGGTACCAACTCCTGCTATTAACTAAATAGCAAAAACTCTCAGAAGCTGGATCTCAGAAGCAGGTTGCATTATTAGACTAAATTTTATCTGCGATAAGTTCAGTTCAACCAAACTTGAACTTAAAAAAAGATAGTTATTCAAACTTTGAAATAAAAAAAACTGAACTTTGGGTTTTATAATAAATGGTCACAAAATGCAATAGTGTTGCAGTTAAGTTTTGGTTCAAAAGTACAAGAGCTGATCTGTTCTGGCAATGTATACTCACTGTTTGCATCTTTAAGCATTACGCCTCCTAATACCCATCATATAAAACATCTTTCAACATAAAATAGCATTAAATGCTAAAAACACAAAGCAGCAGACTCACTTGTTGATGTGCTCCTCCCAGTCGTCGGGGGGCGGGGGGGCATCAGCAGCGGTGCGGGCAAACAGCACGTGCCGCTCGCACTCGTTCATGACGCTGCGCGCCTTCTGGTTGTCGTACAGCGGCACGGCCGAGGGTGTGATGGTTTCCACATCGATGACCGCCTCCGTCTCCCTGAAAGCAAAACAAAGGGAATGAACTCAAGTTAACCGTTTAATACAATGAAGCCCAGTTCTGAAAGAACATCAAGCTGTCAGGTCCAAGCACAATATGATGTGGCCTGAACAGCAGCAAAGCAAGCAAACATACCAGAGCCATAAGGCTACCACAGTTTACACAGTCAATGAATGTTAAAGCAGGCCCAGACAATTATTTTTGGTGAAGGGTCCAATCAGAGCTTCTCCAGGACAGTTAGGGCCATTTTTAAATCCATCCATCCATCTATTTTCAGTAGGTGATGTGACAATGACTTATGGTCACCAGCTGCAACTGTATCTATGACAAGTTCCAGAGTTATCACAAGAATCGCAAAGAGAACTACTTAACGTTATTGTTACGATGACAGGACAAATCAGCACGTGCTTAAAACATGATGCCAACGAGTAGGTTTCAGTACCGGAAAGCAGTGTGGTCAGTACATACTGGATCATATTGCAACACAGATTTCGATACCACTTAAATGCCTGAGCTATTAATTGAAATTTGCTCTCTGGTGCGCATGAACGTTATTATTAAAGAACCCTGAAATGAAAATGATAATAAAACCATTTCTTTAATCATATTTAAATTGAAACTAAAAGTGCAAGTATGATATGAAAACTAAACAGAAATTAAAACTACAAACTGCAAAAGTAAATAAAATAGGGAACTGAAAACTGGCGACTTCTATTTTTTTATTCTCTTTTTGAGTTTAACAGCCTGCATATAGGCTAGAGGAGGAATATCTGGTAGCTAGTAAATAACTGATAGTGAGCAAAGTCTATGATAAGGATCTCAAACAAACAAAATTATATATGCCCTCACAAGATTAAACCGAGTTCCATGTGATGTGATTAGGGATGTGCGGCAACACTGAAAATGATGAAAGCTCAGTTTCAGTTAAAATATTGGTACCAGCCAGCATTAGTTAAAAAAAAAATAAGATATTGACATTGGTCTGATGCATCCTTATTGGCTGATATTTAAAATTATCAATATTTAAAGTTGGCACCACCAGAGTTAAAGATGTAGCTACTACAATAATGTAGATGACTGCACTGGACGATCAGCCATTTTCCTTTATGGAAGACGAAGGATGTCATCAGCTCGTTCAACTCGGTCACAAAGTACTAGCCCACAAAATGTGTATGATTTATTATGAAATCTGGCTCTCAGATCGATCTTTTGTTCTCCAGAGAACAAAAAAAACCCTAAGGTAATTTTCCTAATCTATGCCAAAAAGTTTCATTGCTGTTAAGCACAAAAGTTAAGATAATGTATGCTCTTCTCCCCCCCGCAAAGATTTGACTCCCACCGCCCCCTTGAAGATTTTTGGCAGCACTCTCTGTGAATGCCATGTGTATAAGAATCTACAAACACATTCATAACACATAGCAATGCATTCATAAAGCATCATAAACATGGCTATATTTATAAAAAAGCATAACATTATAGCCATTAATGCTTTATGAAGCTCTCGCTTATAATGCACTATAAATACCTTCATTATGCAGTACAAAATATCCTTAATTCTTATACCAACCAGTGTGTATGTGTGTTCCAAATACTTAACTGCAGCGATCAATTAGAGCAAAAAACAGCCCCAGCTTCACCTCACCCAACCCTACTCCAAGACAGAGGTGTGGCATCACTCACACAGAGGTATCCTGGTGCCGCCTTGGAGTCACAAACAGCATGCGCGTGGGCCGGGCACTGCTGGCATCTGGGTGGGAGCTCCAGGGCTTGGCATAGCTGTGGTCCAGGTATACAAGGTCCAGCTCACGTTCATGCACTGACAGCTGGAAGAGCAGCGAGGTGCCCATCCTCCTCGCCGACGACTGGAAGTCCCTCTCCCCACTGCGGTACATTTCCGCCAGGTTGGCCAGGGGAGAGGGGGTTGTGGATGCTTGGGTGCTGCACTGTGCACCCTAATCACAGACCTGATCTGTGTATAAACACACAAACGTAATCAACGGTTTAACCACCACATCCAACGTGATCGTCTTAATATTAAGTGACGTAGATGGCTGCCAGATGTATGACAGTCCTGTTATCAGCCACTAACATCCCATCAACTGACAGCAACTTAATTTTATTAAACCGCATCGTGCAGACCGATATCCTGGCGACATGCTACATCCTGCGCATGGTTCGACTAATAAACTGCAAACATAAAAACCATGGTTTTACCAAATATCCCAACAGAAAACTTTCATTAACCGGCTAACTGCGATAAACCTATCATTAAACAACCCGCTAGCAGCAGCTTGTATATTAAATTAGCGACATAAATCGTACATAAACTGGCAGAAAATGGTCAGTAAGACGACAAAAAGTTTGACAAGTAAGTGAAACCACGAAGGAGTACGGAACAAAGGCACGGATGCTAACCTGGGTAACAGGCAAAGCGTTTTGCCCATCGTACCTCTTAAAAGGTGTACCGGGAGCCGAGCGGGAATTTCCCATACAAACACATACATATCATACATATATATTACTTAATTCTACGCTGGTGCAAATAAACCTGCAAAATGCAGCTAAATATTCATTGGGGCAGAATGCTCTGGAGGAAGACATCCAACAAAGCCTCAACCACGCCAGGATTTACAGATGTTATTCATGATGTCTGTTTTAATCCCCTTTGTATATGTTACATTGGAAGTTAATTCAAGGGGGAAAGAGTTATTTAATCTAATGTAACAATAACCAGAAATATAATCAACACCAGCAGACATTAAACCAGGGAGGGCGCGCCATCACGACAAACCGCCGCACTCCCGCTGTATCAACCTAGGAAAGTCCGCGGTCCCTCCCGCGGCCTGCAATTTAAGCAGGCGGTATGCGAAAGTGTGTCCAAGGGAGCCTGCTTGGACTTACGCGGGACGGCGCCCTGTAAACATCGGAAGCGAAGAAGCCGACAGAAAACAAAGAAGACAGAAAAGGGCAGTGAAATGCGGAAAGGTCCGGGAAAGGTGCTCAAAGTGCAGATTAAAAGACCGCGTTTCAGTCCTTACCTCCTCGTGGCGTAGCCACCGACAAGTTACGTCATTGTGCTCCAAACGTTATTTCAGGGACAGAAAAAATACCAATTCACTGCATTTGATACACAGGACATCTGTTAATGTTTACATAACACACGTTATTTCAGCCGGCCGCCACCCTTTATGTCATACAAAAAAACGTCCTGCTTCCGTTTTTTCTTACAAGCGCGCCATAACACTTGCGTTATCTTAAAACCCGGACTGGATCACAAACAGAGCTTCAATGCCCGAAAGTAAAACCCGCGCTGGATCACGGCTGAAGTGGAAAGGAATCGGCTATACTGCTCAACCAGTAGCGGGTGATGATTTTTTATATGAGGGAAGCACAATGTCGACCGTAAGCAGAATGACCAGAAAAGGTCTTACCTTCTTATTTTTCTCCTTTATTTTTGTAAGAATAATAATGTAAGAAATGATCTTACATTAGTCTCCGCCTGGGTTACGTGTGTGTGGAGTTTGCATGTTCTCCTTGTGTCGTCTTGCAGTTTCCTCCGGGTACTCCGGTTTCCCCCCACAGCCCAAAGACATGCTGAGGCTAATTGGAGTTA
>JAABNX020000130.1:19597547-19611979 GCA_015163995.2 Mormyrus lacerda | reverse complement strand
ATGAATCAGAGGATGACCTCAAGTGACCTTCAAAAAGAATGGGAAACATTAAATGTAGGTGTAAAGTACAGTGTGTACTGAAGTCTCATAAAGCAAAGAAGACCATCATTAATGAGAAACAGTAACTGCTGCACAGTCATTGTTCCCATAAAATTGGAAGCATAGAATTGTTAAAAATGTCTTGGTATGCTGAAGCATTTAATTTAAATGTTCACTGAAACTAAGGGGCCCAGCCCAACCCCTGAAAAACCCCCCCATACCATTATCTCTCCTCCACCAAACTTTATAGTTGGCACAATGCAGTCAGGCAGGTAACATTCTCTGGGCATGCACCAAACCCAGACTCGTCCATCAGACTGTCACACAGAGAAGCGTGATTCGTCTCTCCACAGAATACATCTCTACTGCTCCAGAGTGCAGTGCTGGTGTGCTTTACACCACTCCATCCAACACTTAGCATTGCGTTCAGTGATGTCAGGTTTGCATTCAGGTGCCTTGCGGAGCCATGGACACCCATACCATGAAGCTCCTGGTGTACAGTTTTTGTGCTGGATTTAATGGACTTTTTCACACTTTGCTCCTTAGAACTCTGTCATCACTCCCACTCTGTTACTTTACGTGGTCTCCCACTTTGTGACAGAGCTTCTGTTGTCCTTAAACACAATAATACCACTAACAGTTGACCATGGAATATATAGCAGGGAGAAACTGACTTACTGCAAAGGTGACATCCTATGACACGCTTGAATGCACTGAGCTTTTCAGAAAGAAATGTTTGCAAACCAGACTGCATGGGTAAGTGCTTAATTTTATACACCTGTGTGGACTGAATGAAACACCTGAATTCAAAGATTTAGAGTAGTGTCCCAATATTTTTCTCCATATAGTGTACCAGGATCCAGTTTCCGGGATTTTGGTGTTCATCCAAAATATTTTTATCATAATATTTTTTTCATATCATTCGCATTTCATAATTATCACAATTATCTTTATTATTTTGTTATTTTTGCTTAAAATAACACTCACATTCCACTTAAACACGCTCAAAACATGAATAATGACCGCAAACTGAATGGATGGCAAATTGAAACCTAATTTTAATAAATTACCATCATTGTACCACCCCATTTTACTTATCTGCTTTTAACTATTTTGCTTTTATGATATTTTAGAAAACAACGTCCCATGCATTGGAAATGGTAAAATGTTGAACATTATCGCATTAAAAAATGGGTATATAAAATTCAGAGAAACAGTCCTCTTGAAGGTTCTCTGAGGTCACGTACCTACCAATCACTCAGATTGTGGTAAGTAAGAAGTTGCCATGATATTCAACAAAGGAATACTGCTATATATCACATACAGAAGCAACAGAAACAATGGTTTACTGCCTTGTTGTATTACATTGGACTCTGTATGTGCTGTAAAGTATTAATTGAACATTTGTCCTCATGGTTTTGTGTGTAGGGAGTGTTAGTCACAGAAACAACAATTGAAAGAATAACAGACATTAATCATCATGGGGAGGGCGGGGGGAGAAAGAAATAAAAAAGCAGAGGTATACAGAAATAATAATAAGAATAATAATGAAGGTGGGATGGAGAAAATGAAGTGTAGGGGAATACAGACAGAATACAAACAACCATAAGAAACATGCCACTCATTACAGGGACATCCAACAGCAAAAATGATAACAACAGCAACAATAATAATAATAATAATAATAATAATAATGTTACAAATAGGTATTATATACAAAAAAGACTGGAGTGATTGTGAAATGCATGTAGATGCCCCCCTCCCCCTGCACTCCCCATGGGAAAAAATGAATGAAACCCTTTGAAAAAAAAATCTTTTGATATACCACATAAAATATACCACCCACCCTTACCATCTCCCTAGACGGTTGTGTGTAGTTTCACTCACATGAGAGATATAATTTTTTTGAATTTTTTTGAAGTTTGACCCCCATCATCCATTTTTATCATTTAACCCCACAAAGGAGGAGTATTCTTCCAAGTGAGAGAGCTTACCTCTGAATGCCAGTGATGTATTCCCAAATGAAGTCATTAGCCTGTACATCAACGTGAAGAAGTGTTTGTGTTGTGAACTACTGTTCAGATGCATAATACTGATGTGAGCTAGAGTTAAGATTTCAACAGTATTGACTATTGTAATGTGCAGATGTCTGTCAAAGTATTTCAGCTGAGCCCTTTCAAAACCTCTCTACCAGGATGCCCTGTATTTGTAGTTAAAATGCTATTTGTGAATTTGTCGCACTGAACCGTCAGCCAAGTTTGGCTTAACGATGCTTCGTAAATAAATTAATCACTTAAGTGAGCTGGTGGTGAAATTTAAAAAGTGCAAGAAATGACTGGGGTGCCCCTGGGAGGGGTTCAACAAGAAATCAGTAACTATTTGGGAAACATTAGAAATTGTTATTTTTTATTATTTTGTTTATTTTAAAATATTCTAATGCAAGCACTGTGTTCTCCTAAGCAAATACAATTTTACATATAATTCTTTGGTGACCTCAATGCATGTAGTCCAATACAGACTCTAAAAACTGTACATGAATTAAGAAATTAGTGAAACAAAAAACAATTATAATTGAAGTAACATTAATAGTACAAGTGGTCACTATCACAAACATATTACGTAATTCCAGAATTTGCAACGTGACGTGGATGGGAATATTATTTATCACCTTACTGAAAAATGCACAATATGTTCACAGCTTTTTTATTCATTAAAGGCTTTGAAATGCTTAGATGGTAACTTTGTTGAATCCTTATGTGCCAAGAACTAAAAATGAATCATCAGTCCTTAGTGAACTTGCTTGTTAAGATGAATTTTCACCTGTATAAGTAAAAGTATTTGAGATGAATTAGTTATTTAAGCTTAATTATTTCTGTGAAAAGTGATAAGTGAAAACTCATTTAATGAAAATCTTATGATTTTTAGCGGGTTCTAGAGATCAAACATTTCTCTCCAATTATCGCACCATTGTGAAGATTAGCACCTAACCACAATCACAGTGAGACAATGCAATTCAGTTCATCTCTCCTTCACTCTTCAGTGCCAGTTCCATCAGGTCAATCAGGCCACCGTGCACAAACCGTTGGCAGATTTCAATAGATGAATATACATTTCACAATATCAAACAGTACCATCTTCTAAAAAAGGTGCTTTGAAGTCACAACACATTATTCTTTCTTTGATCACGTCAGCTTTAATTGCATTAAACTTGATATTACGATGGGAGAATAGTATAAGTAAAGCTTTTAAATAGAATTTATATACTGAATATACAGACAAGCGCTATCTTTTAATTCTTGATGGTACCATAACATGGTTATTTACGTGATTAATCGCCAAGATGTGCAATTCATTGCAACTGAAAAGAAATTGCCTGCCCTATTGATTTTTTGGTCACACCGTGCTAACCTAACAGCATCCTTGACGCCTTCGATCCCCCAACATGTTCGCTTCTGAGCTGTTCTGTTGTGTGCTGGCACTGAAGGGGGCGCAAGTACTTCTAAGGAAGGAGTGCCAAAATGCCACCCAACAAGTACACTGTCATAAAATTTTATTTCAGTTTTATTATCTAATGAAGGTGTTCATCCAAAAACAGAAGTAAAAATATACATTGTCAAAATATAACATATAACAGCAACATATAACATGGTTTTTCAATACCGTTGATCCCCCAACTTTCAACGTCCCCCCACCTGGAGATGCCACCCGCCTTGTATAATATGGGATCGTGCCCCCGCCCACTTTCCTTCCACCCAGCTGAGCTGTCAGGTTTATTCTGGTGCACGGTGGGCCACTGTAGAAAGACATGGGCATTTTTATGCTTTAAAATGGCTCAGTGCTGAAAAAAAACAAGATTTCGATCGAGCAATATACAGTCATCTGAACTATTCACTATCTTACTTTTGATCTCCTAGGCAAGGACAAGAGACCCATACAAAAGAAGGCAGATAAATCTGTTTGGAAAAAGCATTTTCTGTGTTCATTACACAAACAAATTCTGCTTTTTCTCAGTGGTGTCTAAGGTAATTTGGAAAGCTGTTCAGGCACCTTGTAAATAGGCTATGACAGAAGGTCTTTGAGATTGACCGCATATTATGCATGCATTCTTCCTGCAGACAGCTGGAATTTATCCTTCATAAAGAGCATCTCTGTGATTCTAAACCAAGGTTGAGCAATTCCAGGTGTTGAGAACTGAAAGCATGCAGGCTTTAGTTCCTACTGAACATTTAATTAATTATCCTCCGTTACCCATCAGCTAATTAAATATCACTATATAATTTGAACCCAAACAGATCAGGTGAAGACTTTATTCATTGTTATTAAGCCAACTTAGTGTTAACTGAACAATATCCATACATATAAACATAAAATAAACCATGCGGCAATAATATTTGTTTTAAGATGAGTATCCCTTTCATTTTGACTATGGTAGACAGGTTCTAGACCTCCTGTGGCCCCATTCTAAGAGAAAACTACAACAAAACCCAATCTGCTGGAAGTTAGTTCTGACATTTATTGATTTAGCAGACTTGTACAAGACTTTGTAAAAATAACACACACACATGAGGAAAGCAAGGGGGTTTGAGTCAGCTGGTGTCCCTTTGTCTAAGGCCATAATTCTTATTATTCATTAAGGTTGAATTTATACAGTTTTATTTGTTCTGTTTTATAATATTTACATAAAGAATACTTAAATGTATTCTTCAACCAAAGGTTTGCCGTGACACGAATGAAAAGAACATTAATCAATATCACTATAACACATAGTTTAGTCAAATTCAATTAAGAGCTAATAAAAGATGAAAACCAGCAAACCCTTCACTCCTGAAGGCCTGGAATATTCCATCACCGTTGTAAACCACCCTGAATAGTGCATCTTTCTATGTATGGTGGTACTTTCTGTGTATAGTGAACTCAGCTGTTTTCTGTCACCTGTATGATATTATATGTAACAAACTGTTTTTTTGAAACCTAATTCATGCCGATCTCATGTCAAGGTTAATTAATGAGCTGGAAAATGGTGAGACGACAGCAGGCTTTCAACTTATCCTCCTGCAAAGCCCCAATCACTTCACCACCAGGGGGCGGTGGTAAACCAGGGCCAAGTGTGCACTTTCCAACTCATTTCCCCGATGCCTCAAGGCCTAAGACTGAGCCAATAGGAGAAGAACAGAGGCGAAGCAAAAATTTGGGAAAGAGTTCTAGTCTCCTGTATTATGGGACTGCAACTTGTGGAGTGAAACACTGTGCTGCTATCATCAGTAAGAACAATATAAAAGATATTTACACTGTAAAGGAGGTGAGTGTTGTGTGTATTCAGGAGTGTGTGCATGCATGTGCATGTGATTATGTGTGTATTTCTGAGTTTTTGCAAGGGAGTTTTGAATGGTGTATGTGTGTATATGCAAGGCTTTGCGTATGAATATATGTGTGTCTGTCTATATCTGATCAGCACTTTCCTGATTCTCTTCAGACTGATCCATTGCAGAAGCATCACTTAGGACTGAACTCTGTGAAAGTAAACAATAACACATCTCAATCACATTCCCTCTTGGACCTCGTCTCCTGACCCAAGGACTAGGACCAGGAAAAAGAGCTCAGGAGGCAGATCTAACCTGCAGCAAAGGATACAAAAGAAAGCTCTCCTTCAAGTGTGTTTTTATGCCTTGAGGAAGGATTTTGGGACTCATTCTGCTGACGGGGGAAGTTGCTCCGATGGCCATCCCGGGAATTCGGACATCGTGGCTCACTCTGGGTCTTGAGGTTGCGCTGGTGGTGCTGGTTGCCAGGGTTTCCGGACACGGCGAAGACACAGGGGAAGCTGGGCCCTCCTGCTATGGGGGATTCGACCTCTACTTTGTCCTGGACAAGTGAGTTTCAGCCAGCCGTCCCCCCACCTTGCTCTAATTGGTATAATATGCAGTGAGTTAAGTGAAAGTGTAAAATCAGGGGGGGGGGGCAGGGATCTGCAGCAAGCTAGCAACAGTGCTGGTTACCAGGCTAACCTCAGCTAGTTTACGTAATAGTTATTCTGAGTAGTGGCAGTATTTACCAATAGTCAAATCACACATTTGTCTGGGGTCCCAAAAGCTTGGGGGCCCCCTGCTGGCCAGAAAAATTAGAAGAGTTGGGCCCCAGAAACAACAAACCCACCCCTGATTAATTAATTAATGCAGAACGTGCTTCCACATCCTATCCCATGATGCTGTGAGCTTCTTCACATGCAAGTGTCCTCACTTTTTATTGGAAATGCACGGAGGACACGTAGCTCCTTTTAATGCCCAAAGACATATCAAATTGCTGACGTACGCGACTTATTCCAAATAGGAACCAGGGTGAATATATATGTGAGCTCTTCATTGTGTTAGAGCACACTGAATGCATTATGAACTGTGTAAATGAGTGCCAGTGCTATGAATTACCGTCGTCTTTGCAGTGTGACTGACATCTTCACTGTAATTCAAAGTGGTAAAAAGGAAGTGATGTCTGGTTGCTGTGGCTAAGAATCTTTCTGGTAATTTCCAAATAGTGCTGCTCCTCTATCCCTGGGGATTGTACTTCCCATGAATTGTTGAATGGCAAGATTAGACACATTATTGTTTCCCCCCTCTTTGCACCACTATCTTTTGAAGTGATGCAAAAACTGCTAAAAATAGCCAGAAGGACCCATGTGACCTCATATGCATTTCAGCTTCTGTTGCAAATACAGCTCTGGAAATAATTAAGAGACCACAGCACAAGTTTTTGTTTCACTTTTTTCTCAGTTTATGGGTGTGTGGCTATGAATAATATGTATTTTTCTGGTTGGTCCCTCACTGTTTCTCATTAATGAAGCGCTTCTTCTTTGTTTTATGGGGCTTCAGTCCTGCTTCTAGGAGATTTATACAAACCGTCTTAGCAGTACACTTCACACCTGCATTTAATGTTTCCTATTCCTTCTACAGGTCATTTGAGGTCATCCTCTGATTCATGAAAAACTGTCAGATATGTTGACTTGTCATCTCTGGCATTAGAAAGTTGATTCTGCCCTCTACTAGGCAGCTTTTTGGTTATTGCCAGTGTCTCCTGCTTTACCTTGTCTTTGTGTTCTGCTGTCTTTCAAACTTTGAGCCTGGAAACAGCCTGCCTCACAGTGTAGCCTTCTGCCAGCAGACCCGGGATTTAAGCTGGATTTGAAAATGCATTTTTTTTTTTAAATCAGAGTGGTCTCTTAATTTTTACAGAGCCATAGTTCCCTTCAACTGTTTCATTAGCTACATGAAAGGGAAACCGTGAATCAGTCCAGTATATGAGCTGTGCAGATAATTTTCTTCCTGGTTGAGAGCTTATTTATAGGAAGTATATGTTTTCATCTTTCTGGTTACATTTCGCTAGCTAATATTGATGTAGCATCAGCACACGTATCTTTTTTAGAATACAGACTGCAATCAGACCATCCAGAACAGCTTTTGAACAGAGATTTGGTTTGCGCTGTATGAGTGGGTCTAATAGGGGTTACAAATGAGGTCAGATCTTTTGTAGAATGTGTTGGTAGATGTGGGTCAAATGTACCTGCTGCTGCCCTCTGTTTACTGACTGTAAACATTCTCCACTGGCTGCTGCAACTCCAGGGAGATAAGCTGGGCTGATAAAATGTGACAGACCTGCTGTTTGGTCATGAGGACCACGAGATGGCAACTCACATCTGGGATACGCATGCAGCAAAGGCCAGTTTAGCAGTGTTGGGAATGTGCAACGGCTGGTATGACGTGGAAGGAGTGACACAGTTAATCATTTCATCAACAAAAATGCAGAAATTAAAACAGTGGAAGCCCCTGAGATCAGAATCCATAATGGATCTTGGTGTATCGTTACATGGCAGACAGAATGATACACTTTAATGTGACAAATGGGCACAATAATCAAAGAATAGACAAATAATCAAAAGCAGCAATCAAACCAGTGGTTTATTGTAATTTAAAGGATTTCTAATGGAAATCAGTGTGTTTGTTTAGATGCTGAAGAATATTTAAGGTATTTTTTCTGCCCATGCATTAGGTCATGTGGGGGCAGCCATTAGAATTGACACCCATCTCATTCGATACTCTCTTTCTATGTGTGCCCTCATCTATGTCTGGTAATGAGATACAAAAGCCTGTTTGTTACCATATATTAATTTCCTTTCTTTTATACCCATAAAAATAGGCAACCTTTTATCCTGCCTGCAAGCATTATGGAGTGAGGCAGCTGAAAGATGAATTGAAATAAGAGGTGATGTCGATGATCCATGTTTGCTTTTTTCATCTCACATTCAGATTGCTTGAATATAAAACCAGAAACAAAAACGTGTGGCTCCAATGCTACAAAGTGCCGCAGAGACGATTTATCTGGCTCTGGTGCAATAGGACACAAACAGCAGCACAAAGGTCTCCCCTGTCCAGCCCCTACCAGGCCAGCCCCCCCATTCCACCTCCCCAGCCTCTCAGCCCTTTCACCGTTTGGGCCAGATATTCCAGATGTTCCAGAGCTCAGAAGATTCTGCCTGCTGCCACTGAGGCAGGGACACGTGTGCGGGGGGGGGGGGGGGGGGGGTGAGGCAGTTTGCAAAAAAGAGCGAGGGAAAGGGAGACAACACAAATAGAGCGTGTGGCGAATACATTTACTTTGGAAGCAGGGGAGCTGAAAAGTAGAGGAAGAGAAAAGCAGAAGGTAGTGTAATATGAGAGAGGGGAGGGATGGAGGGTTGGGATGTGGAATTTGGAGGAGAAAAGTGCATGTGACACAGAAATCGGGCTCAGAAAAAACAGGCGGTGAATAAAAAGAGTTGGACATAGAGCAAAAGCGACACAATAAACACTGCAGGCATCTCTCATTCTGACATTAACTCCATCATTGGGAAGACTCTTCGATCCTAAGGGACACATAAGTTACTGCAATATTAAAAGTATTTATTATGAATAGTTCAAGCCAATTCAGTTTTTAGGTTTTATGTAGCCCCCTTACCGTAACATGGTCAAAATATTTCTTCAGATTCTTCAATTCTGGACCTTGATTCCAAATCCAGGCCTTGTTTTCAGTTCTACCAGGTAGTTAGTTTAATAATTACTGATTCTGATTGGTCAGAGGCTTCATACCTGATTGACAGGTAAAGGAAGGCTGGAAAACCAGCAGTGCTCAGACATCAAGGACCGTGATTTGAATAACCCTGATGTAGCTCATTGAAAATCACAGTAAGAATAAAAAAACAGAAGACAACAAATTAAACAAAAACTCATTTTCCAATAGGCTGTCCAGTTGAACTTGCCCCAGGCATGTTAACATTACACAGGTTGAAATATTGATATGAAAGTCAGTTACAGTGGGAACCTTGGTGTGGATTGTGGTTCCAGGTACCGTGATATTTTGGGGCATTTGAGTATTCTGAAATCTTGGTGAGTAAATGATCTGTTAGCTGAATTTGCTCAGCTCGGCCTATTTTATTAGCAAGATGTCAGAATAGCAGAATGGCATCGCTTTTAAATAACGCCAAAATACCGTATACGTGAATATGATGTGAGTACTGCAATGTCAGAGCATGGAGGGGAGAACATAATGGACTGAGCGATTGCTCCAACACTAACGGAAAGCACAGCTTCCCCCATAAAATTGCAAAAAGAACTTGAATTAGTCAATATATTAATGTAAATTCTCTTTCTATGTGTGCCCTCATCTATGTCTGGTAATTTCTCTGAGATACAAAAGCCTGTTTGTTACCATATATTAATTTCCTTTCTTTTATACCCATAAAAATAGCCAACCTTTTATCTTGCCTGCAAACATTATGGAGTGAGGCAGCTGAAAGATGAATTGAAATAAGAGGTGATGTCGATCCCTCCATCTATCCATTTTCACAGGGCGGCCCGGAGCCTACCCTGGGGCGTGTAAATTCATTTTACTTGCTATTAAAACTGTAATCTATCTTACTAATTAACCCACAGCACTGATCATTTCAAATGAGTTGCTTTTGACAACATTGTCCCTGAAATGGAACACAGCATATAAGAGAGTCCTACATAGTTTTTGCTAGAGCAGAGATGACTGGACAGATGGACATGCAGTCAGAAATTTTAGACCCGTCTGGAAGCCAGCTTTCTCTGCACAAGACAGGATAAGCATTTCTTTGCAACCCAGAGTGACAATTTATTGTTGTGCATGTCATCTTTTGCAATCCGCATTTGGAAATATTGTAAATAAAGTTGTTATTATTGAATTATCATGTGATCCTTTGTTTAATTGGTAACATGTTACTTGACAGGACACAACTAGGGGACCTTTTTTGGTCATTCTGCCAACTGTTGACACTGTGCTTGCCCCATATTAAAGATCACCATCCGCTACTGATATTAACACTCAACATAAGGATATGTATACAATCATAGCAGTTGCAGTATGTAAGCAAATCAAGACTGAAGTAGGCTAGCATTAGCTTGACCAAAATGATAGTTTTCCAAGCTAGATGTAAATACAGGTAATGAGCTGGCATCTCGCAGACAGATGGCAGATAGACAGGTACTGAGCTGGTATCTCACAGGCAGATGGCAAACAGGGAGGTACTGAGCTAGCATCTTGCAGGCAGATGGCAAACAGAGAGGTACTGAACTGGCATCTCACAGGCCGATGTCAGATAGACAGGTACTGAGCTGGTATGTAACAGGCAGATGGCAAACAGACAGGTACTGAGCTAGCATCTCACAGATAGATGGCAGACAGACAGATGTTGAGCTGGCATCTCACAGGCAGGTGGCAGGCAGGGAGGTACTGAGCTAGGATCTTGCAGGCAGATGGCAGATAATCAGGTACTGAGCTGGCATCTCGCAGGCAGATGGCAAACAGAGAGGTACTGAACTGGCATCTCGCAGGCAGGTGGAAGATAGACAGGTGCTGAGTTGGCATCTCACAGGCAGATGGCAGACAAACAGGTGTTGGGCAGGCAGATGGGTCATGAGCTGGTATGTTACAGGCAGATGGCAGACAGAAGAGTACTGAGCTGGCATGGTACAGGCAGATGGCAGGCAGACAGGTCATTAGCTGGTATGTTACAGGCAGATGGCAAACAGACAGGTCATGAGCTGGTATGTTACAGGCAGAAAGCAAACAGACAGGTACTGAGGTAGCATCTTGCAGGCAGATGGCACACAGACAAGTGATAAATTAGCATCTTACAGGCAGATGGCAGACAGATGGGTACTGAGCTGGTATGTTACAAGCAGATGGCAGACAGACAGGTACTGAGCTAACATTTCACAAGCAGATGGCAAACAGACAGGTACTGAGGTAGCATCTCACAGGCAGATGGCACACAGACAAGTGCTGAGCTGGCATCTCACAGGCAGATGGCAGAAAGACGGGTTCTGAGCTGGCATGTTACGGGCAGATGGCAGACAGACAGGTACTGAGGTGCCATGTTACAGACAGATGGCAGACAGATGGGTACTGAGCTGGCATGTTACAGACAGATGGCAGACAGACAGGTACTGAGCTGGCATCTCGCAGGCAGATGGCAGACAGACAGGTACTGAGCTGCCATGTGACAATGACTGGGTGATGTTTCATGCTCTTGAAGCTGTCTTTTTCCAAGGCTTATTTTTTTCCTGATTTACGAATTACCATGTGATATATCCTGTAGTCAAAGAGCATGTTAAGTGATGACACACATTAAATTAGATAATCACGGTTCTGACCTTTTAAGTAAGATGAATTATTCACTTCATGTCTATCTTAACGGCAGGCAGATGAAGAGACCCAAGAGCTCATGCTGTTTCTGTAACGAGGGTTGCCAACTTTGGTCACGTGGCTGGAATGAGATTTTCCGTTTAAGACAAGTCTGCACACACATGCACAGGCATATGTAGTGGTTTTATTACTTTGTAAATAGTCTGTAAGGTTTGCAAACTACCCCAGCACTTTTGATGTAACTAATTTTAGGTTTATAATGGAATGATACAGATTTGCTGCCAGATTTGTTGCATGAGGGTGAAAGTCTAAAAGAGGGTCACACCAGATGCGTGAGAGTCGTGCTGAGTGTTACATATTACAGCATATCCTAAGACTTTTACAATTCTGAACATAAGTGGATGCACAGAGAACGTGGAGAAAACATTAAAAAGAAATGTGTGAGAAAATTAGAACAGGTAGAGATAATAAAGAGAAAATGTGGAACTGGGAAACAAGTATGATAGCAAGACATCCACTGTAGTTTTAATGCTGGGAAAAACACTATACAAAATGTCAAATTAATTTAAAACATAAGTCTAGTCACAATGAAATTGCTCTTCGCATTCAGCTGTGCAACTTGGAATTGTGCATTAATTTTTAAAAATGCAAACTTTGCTATTGGATAATGTCTTACAAAACAACAAAGGATCCTGAATTTTGTTTTTCTGTAATAATCTTGAAGAATAGACCTACTAAAAACAGGCAGATGAGCTGGCATGCAGAGACAATAGTTTTCTGTTTTAAACCATCTGCTGCATTACTGGTATTTGTGTGACCGTATTGTCTATGTCATCTATGAAAAATGACCTCATCTCGAAAATAAAAGGAGCACGTAAAATGTGCAAATCTAAGGCTGAGCTCTGATAAGCTGTATCTAGCAAAATGGTATGTTTTTCTTTCAGGTCGGGAAGTGTGCAGGACCACTGGAATGAGATATACTACTTTGTTGACCATCTGGCTCACAAGTTCATCAGGTAAAGGCTGAAGTGCATTGCCTGATGATGTCAAATTATAAAAGCAACAAGAATGATTTCAAAATAAGGGACTACATGAAAGAGGGCTATTTTGGTAATAAAATGAAATGAAAGAGGCATATAAAATGATGGAAAAAATAAAGTCAAATAAAATAAGAATACAATATCAGGTCAATCACAACTCAAAATGTACAAAATCTACTTTTGCTGGAATATGCATTAAAAAACAATGTACCGTTCTGATATTATTGCATCCATTAAAGCAATACAACATTTTATAGCAGCATTTCTGAGTAAACAAAGAGTTAAGCTATTAGTTAAGACATCAGGGTGCCACACAGCACTGTTAGAGAGAGCACTTCCTGGTGATTTATATGGGAAGATCAATCTCAGCAGATCAATCTCAGCTTATCACAGTAGCCTTACCAGAGGGTTGGTGTGAAGTTCAGCACTCAGTGTGACTTTTTCCTTACGGTATGTACCCACTAAGTCCAGCTCTCTCTGGTTATCTTCTTTTCAACTTTTCTTTGCTCTTTGCAGCCCGCAGCTGCGGATGTCCTTCATTGTGTTCTCGACTCAGGGCCGGATTCTCATGAAGCTCACAGAAGACAGGTAAACGACCTGTGACTGCTGCATTGTGGTGTGGCAGACAGTCAGCCACCTTCCAGAACAGGGTCTGGCTGTGGGAAAATAGTGTCTTATGGCGTTTAGGAAACGACTGGACGGAACAATAGAGCTAATGGTTTGTTAACGCGACTTCCTGTCTGCCTGTCTGTGCTTCTCTTTGTCTCCTTGTGCAGGGAAAAGATTCGAGCTGGTCTGGAGGAGCTCCAGAGGGTGCTGCCAGGAGGAGATACCTTCATGCACAAGGGTTTCAGAAGGGTGAGACATCCAGGACGTAAGGAGTTTGAGTCTCAGGGATACTACCTTCTCAGGCAAGGTGTCACCAGGGAGTCAAACTGTTACTAGCAGCCCAGGAACAGCCACCGCTGGGGACTGGGGGCCCACTGTTGAGTTTGCCATGTTAGATGGTTCACCATCTTGTTTCTTCTTTCAGGCCAGTGAGCAGATCTACTATGGGAACGCAGACGGTAAGATAATGGCCTTCTCAGGATCTCTGCGAATATCCTCAGAGGAGCCTTGTGGTGACTGGGTTTAGGTTTGATTTGGAGTTTTTACCTCACGGACAGGTTACCGCACTGCGAGTGTCATCATCGCCCTGACGGACGGGGAGCTCCGCGAGGATGAGTTCGACCTGGCCGAGAGGGAGGTGAGGACATGTCCGCCAATGAAGAGACAGAGGGAAGGAATTATACCGATGGTCCTAGATGCTAGAAGAACATGTCCATCATTTCTCCAGGAGAAATGGGGAGCCCACCCCCCATCTAACCAAAGTTACCATTATCCATACTCGTGGAAGGGGTGGTTCAGTGATGTAGTGGTTAGCACTGTTGCCCCCCCCCACCAGGGTTTAATTCTCCATCGTAGCGCTATGTATTCCTCTGGATACTGCCGCCCCCTCACTGCTGAGGTTACTAGGAGTAACCAAATTGCCCATAGGTGAATGTGTGTGATTGGCGTGTCAATGTGATAGGTTGGCATCCCATCCAGCCCCCTCACAACCCTGAACAGAATAAGTGGTTACAGAAAATGCATGGATGGATGGAGTTGCTCAGGCACCCCCCC
>JAABNX020000130.1:19548216-19559322 GCA_015163995.2 Mormyrus lacerda | reverse complement strand
CTATTTCTTGTTTATGGGGTTTGATATTTCAAGAAGCAATTCCCCTTCTTTGAAACACAGAGAAAGATCTTACACTTTCACGTGCACATCACGTATGTTTTGCTATTACATCCAGATCTGCGACAACTGGATGCATGTGCTTCATCCACCATTTCTGGAAGATGGATGGCTCCATAGTGTCTCAGGGATGCATTTGGCTGAGGTTTCCACTTTTGACGTGGGGGAATGTAGTCATCTTCACTCTCACTAGAGATTCCAGCTTGACCATGGGTAATCAGCTGCTCACCAAGAAGCAATTTGAATTCAAGAAACTTCAGTAATTTCTTCCGTTGAAGCTGGCAATCATTCCTGTACTGAAGCCATGCATTGGTGATTGCCAAATCAAAAAAGTGCAAAATTACACACACCGTCCACTTCCGAGTGCGAGTGGCCATCCTGTAGAAACCTAGCATTCGGTCGGGTATGTCTACCCCACCCATGTTGCTGTTGTACTCAGCCACTGCCAGTGGTCTTGACACCTGAACATACCTTTTGTCCTTCTTAGACCATCTATTGCGTGTGTCTTGAGGCTCAATGCCATAGGCAGATGATGCCATGACCACTGGCTTATTATCAAACCACTTAATGATAGCAAGTTCATCTCAGATGTCCCTCTTCCTTTCTTTTTGATGGCCTGGTCCCCTATAATGTTGCACTCCTTTGGAATTCTGTTCTTCATCAGAGTTCCAGTTCCTGTCAGCCCCTTCTCCACTAGGGTGTTCAAAAGGTCGACGGTCGTAAAGTACCGGTCAAAGAACAAGTGGGTTCCTCTGGGAATGGACTCAGTCAAATGAAGAACAGCTTGTGCTCCGATGCCCTGTCCTGCTGTGATTGGGAAGGTTGTCTTGCCTTGGGACACAACAAAATCTAAGACCACGCCATTTGGTGTGACCAAGACAAACACCTTCAATCCAGTTGGGTATGGTTTGCCCGGAACATACTGGCGAACTGGGCAGCAGCCAGTAAATGGAATCATTTGCTCGTAAATGGACAGTTTTTGTGCTCTTGGAAGACTCAAACATCCTTTCCTCACTTTGTTCAGAAGGGGCCTGACCTTCCACAAGAGGTCTCTTCTTTTTTCCTCATCTGAAACATCCAGGTCATTGATGATCTTAATAGATTGTCTTAGCTTGTAGAACCGATTTCTGGTCATGGATTCTGCAACTATTTGAACTCTGGTGTTTGAGGCCCAATACATCTGAATATTTGGATAACCAAGACAGGCCATGTAGATAGAACTTCCAAAAAATGTCTTCAAGGGTGGTGTTAAGTGGTGCTCCAGACACAAGGACCTCACGCTGGTTTGTGAACATAGCCATTTCTTTGTACACAGAGTCATCAATGTACTGTTCAAAATATTGCATTGGGGTCCAGTTATTGCGTGTAGGGGCATCACTGCAGTGAATGATTGGAGGATCATCCAGCTGGGGGTTGAATCTTAAAAAAGCATGAAGAAAAAGAAAATGAGTCTCTAAAAACGTTATTAGATTTATCAGAATATATAATTTTTGTGACTAACTATAAATAAAAAGTAAAAACCTATAGGTAATGTTAATAGTGATATATATTTAGAATACAATGACAGGGTGTACATTGTAGTCTTGGCCCAGAGGAGACGACGACCAGATGTGGATGGTTGTTCTCTTCTGTCTCTGTTTGCCCTGTCTGAACTTCATCATCTGTGCTTTCTGACTCCTCTGACTCTGCCTCAAACTCTGCATTTTCATCTTCCTCATCTGACAACTCAATATCTGAGTTTTCACCAACAATTTGCAGCAAAATTCTCTCTGCCTCTGAAAGTGACTCCCTTCCTGCTTATGATAATCAAAATTTTGGTAATAATTACAACTGTCCATTAAGGAGGACATTTTATAAATGCTCACTTATCATGGAAAAACATTTATACATTACATTAGAAAATAAATTAAAGTGTTTTTTAGAGATTCATGTAAAATAAAACAACATTTCAAGATAATTTTTTATCAATAAAAAAGATTAAGCACTTACTTTTCTTCTTTCCATAAAATGTCCTGGTGGTGATAGATGACATTTTCTTAAAGTAGGAAGAGGAAGTTCCCAAAGCCCCACCCCTATAAATCTGGTATCATTTAAAAGTCCTGAATGTCCTCTTTAAAGCACAATAGGAGTTAATTAGGTAGCATGCAGGATATGGGAGATATTCACGTTTACAAATGTCCTCTAGAGATTACAAATTTTAACTGCTGGTAGTCAGGAGGATAATCTGGTATTTAACATGTAATATTTTAATAAACCAACAAAGGCCAGATTAAGAATATTTCATATCGTTCATAAATGGCAAGACTGTAAGTCGAGAACTACCATTTTTACACTTTATTAGCACTACTTTAGCAATTTGGAAACGATTCCCCAGTTGCACTTCCCGTTGTGGCTGAGCGTGCACCTGACGTCACTGGCTGAGTGTGCATATCGCTGAGTGCCTATTTTACAGCCAGACCCTTTTGCGAGCTTTCAATCGACAGTCTCGAAATTCAGCTACCACGCGTTGAATCTGACGTATTTTCCTGTTTAAATTACAAAATGAGCGGAAAATTGCGAACCGAGCAGAAAACTAAGAAGCGCGCAAGAAACGGTGAACTGAGCGCTCTCAACTGCGTTTCAAAAGCACAGTGCGCGCCCGTAGTGTCTGTTTTGCTCCGTTTAGCTATGCATCTGCGCTCTCGTATATTTGGCACTGATCTCACTCCATAGCAAACACTTAATATGTCAAATGAGGACAGCCACTTCGACTCGTAATGGTGCCGATAGCAGGGACGCCAACACACTCGGGAAAGTGATTTTAAAACCCCGCGGGGTGACTGCATTGCACTCCTCTGCAAAATCCACAAAGGCTGTATGGTCTCACACAGAGACAGAGCTTTGCTGCCCCCAGGTGGTAGCACTGTGAAACAGCCTGGATAAACCCACTCTTGCCTTTGGCACCAGACTGTCAGCTAGAGCAGAGGGGTCTGACCTTTGCCCTCGGGAACCATAGGTGTGCTGGTTTCTTCTCAGAATGAGCTCCTAATTACTTAAGTGAATTCCGGGATAACTCTGGTCACCTGATGATTCAGCTGTTATTTAGGCACTAATATGCATTCTCTAAAACCTGCAGAATTCCTGCCATGGCAGGGCAGCGTCAAGCTTTCTTTTGCATTAAACCATAGTACTCTCTTGAGCACATGTATAGAATTTTTCATCACTGAGGGCATGGAGATTTGGCCGTGTAGTGAGACTAATCTCTTAATGTGGCATGAATGTGTGGGATCCTGTCCAGGGTGTACCCCAGGCCAGTGCTCTGTGATAGATTTCAGGCCTTCTGTGGATTCTGACCACTGTAAGTGATTAGATGGATGGTTGAGTAGCATAATCTAGAGGTGTAAAAATGTCCTGTTGCAAGGGTCTTGACCTACCACATGTCCATACTTTCATTGTGCTCTGGGGCAATGCTAGACTGAAGATTGCACACAGAATTAAGGAGAGCTCTGGCCACCAGTCATAAGGGCCAGATAATGTATATGGTAAATGACACACTTGACTGAAAATTTCTATATTGTGTACTTTGTTATTCGATCATTTCATGTTAGCTAGATAAGGCCAATAGGCTTGAATAATAAACCATAATTAATTGTACAATGCACTTCATTATTACGAAATAAAATTCTCCTGGTGTTTACGAATGCCTTAAGCAGGTTATTGTGCATTTGGCTGGTGAGCCCCGGTCAGGCTACATGTAAGGCTGCCAAGCTAGCCTTAATGTCAGTAGTCAAAGTCATGCTGGTACAATGTGTTTCAAGTGGGTGTACGCTAGTGAATCCATGCGGTGTTTGGGTAGTTTAAGTCAACAGTCAAGACCGAAATGGAAAAAACTTTTTGCAAGTATCTCATACCCGTACATTCATAGAGACTGAAGAAAAAAGCAGAGACTTGTCAGACTGTCTGCATATATGCATACTGGTATAGTCCATAGGGGAGAAGTAGCAGCAAAAATGCAGAAAGGAGTTACTGCCAGTTATCCCAATTAAAAAACACAAGACACGTTTCATGTTTATTTAGCGTTACTATTCCTCTTAATGGTACATGGCTTGTTATGTCATCACTCAAAGGCAAGTGTTACGGGTAACTCACATCACAGTGGTTGTAGCCGTGTATGCGGGATACTTTGCACAGCATTATTATAATTGTTGTTATTATCATTATTACTACTAGTTGTTAGGAGGAAACATACATGGTAACGAACATAAGAGATAAAAAAAAACAACACAATGGGAGTCACATGTACCAAGTTAAGAAGCTGGGTCCAGCTGTAGATATACCAATGCAGACTCCTGCATATTAAGGCTTTCATTGCACATAGATACCTGGGGAGACATGGCTAATGTGATCGCGTACTGCAGGGGTAGCCAATCTTATCCACAAAGGGCCAGTGTGTATGAGGGTTTTCGCTGCAACTCCCCAATTAGATTACTAATTAGATGACTGATTGGCTGAAAAATCCTCACACCTGGGTTTGAACAGCTGACCTACAGGTTATCCCAAAAACCTGCATACACACTTAGCCCTTCGGGGATAAGATTGGCTACCCCTGGCATGTTGCATCACCTCTCAACACCAAGAGGGCACAGGGTGTTGGAGAATGGGTTGGATGCGATAAACGATTCTGCCTACTTCCACCAGGGGGTGCACTCACAGTTACAAATGGCTTGTATTAGTGTGGCCATTTCTATTACCTTTTTAAAATACATATTTCGGTGCAGCAGACTGATCTGATCAAATGCACTGCAGCAATGCAGGTGAGTAGTGTGAGGAAGGATGCTGCACGGGTCACTTCTGACCTTCATTAACTAAGAGCACCTAGTTGGTGAAGCCCGTCAAAGGGAAGGCTTCACTTTAAAGTTGGACTTAATGTTCAGTGTTCACCAGATGGACAGAGAGACCGCAGAGCTGCTGCCAGCAAAGTAATTGACAGGTGGCATGATGGAACTTAGGGCCTGGCAGCAAAGGTGTGGAAACACACCACAATGTCCTTCCATCGATAGACAGGTTTCCTTGGAGTAAATGGACAGTCCTGGCACCCAACACTGGAACACACGCCACAGCAACTCATGTTCAGGAGGCCTGACCATTTACAGTTTGAGGTTCGGCTAACTGATGACAGATTAAGTGGATGAATGATGGGAGACCACAAGTGTGCGTGGAAGGACCAAAAACAAGTAGCAGGTGAAAGTGAGATTCACCCAGTAATTCTGAATGAATGTACATATGAAACAAAAAGATGTTAGACAGTGGCAATTCTGGCAAGGAAGTTGAGCCATGCCACCAAATACTGCATTTGTGATGAGTCATTTTACTTCAGTTGTACAAAAATAGCAACAAATAATAATGACAGCAACAACAATAATTAAGAACTGTTCATATGCTGCATTGATTGAAACATGAACTTTGAGGACCAAGGCAATGCCATGTCCAGCAGGGGTGGCAATTTCCACTGAATGTCCAAACTGGCCAATAGTGGTGTGGCCACTTAACGTCATATCATGGTCTAGCTGTGAGTGTAAAAAGACATGCTATATCTTGATTTGATTCCATAGTCCACAGATATTTAAAATGAGTATTGTGAGGGCTATACAATGGTTTCAGATTGAGACAGGGAGACTGGGTGCTGAGGTAGGCCATGCGGACGGAGACCCAACAGGCTGAAACACAGGGCCACAGAACAGTGGTGTGGCTGGGACTGAACTGGGCTCCAAGGTCCCGTGTATTTTTCTCCAGCATCTAATGCAACCTCTACAAACACTAAAGGTAAATTGTGCAAACAAGGTAGGGAGACTGCTCCACTTCTACGTGCCGTTGGTAGACAGTGGGGGTGATTTGAGTGAAGTACCCTGAAGAGAGTCTACTGGCAGCCATCAGGGCCTAGCTTGCCGACCCCGAGAGAGGAATGGTGCCGTAACGAAAGGGTCCACCACGGGTTTGGGCTTCCCCTCTGAGGTCCAGGAGTGCAATGGGCCCACGGGTACAGAGCCCACGGCCGCCTGCCGGCCCACATTTGTCACCACACGGTAGGCCGCCACCGGCTGCTGAGGCAGAGGGACGTCTAGGGATCGAGGGTTCTTCGGTGAGGGGCCCACTGGGTGTACTGTGGCTGTGAAAGGGATCTGTACCTGGGGCTGGGACGATCGAGAGATGTGCCCTGGAGTCTGTTCTTTCCTCTTCAAAAATGGAGCCTGAAGAAAGATATCCAGCTGCTGAGAAGAGGCCTGAGCCTGAGGGAAAGGGGCATCGGCAAATACATCTGTGCCATCTTCTTGCACTGTATTTATGTAGACTGCCCCCTGACTATCAGCGGCGAGTTCTGGTAGTTGGGAGGTGAACTTAGGAGAGCAATTAGGGGGTATCTCCTGGTCAGGCTCTTCCTCTGATACACCCAGGACAGGGTTGAGGCCAAGAGCAGTCTCCTTCCCATCATGGAGACCTTGGTCTTGCTCCTCTTCCTCCTGCTCTTCCATCATCTCCTTCCCCTCCTCCTCACTTGAGGCCACACCTGCTTTCCACCACGTTTGCTGGCCGTTGGCCTCATTATGCAGCTCTGCAGGTCGGAAGGGGATTAAACAAGTGTGTCAGAATCATGCTCTCTGACCAGTGACAGTATCCCATGAGATACCTCTGAACCTCTCAGACAAACATACAGCTAAAGCCCCAGGGAGGCTGCTCATAACAGCATAGGCATGCCCATGTACCACAAACATGGCAACTCAACAAGTGGCCATGAAGCACTCATCCTTGGTTCCATGCAAGCCAACACGATGATAGGTTTACAGTTATAGTAGGGAAAAAATAGCAGTGGTTAAGGACACAGAGTCAACCCTGGAAGGAGAAGCCCTGCGATCATACCCATTAGCAAAACACTTATCCTGAAATGCTTCATTCAAACAGCCAGCTGTAAAACTTACAGGTTGTTACGAATAAGATTCAGCTAAGCTGCGATTTAAGTTATTCCATGATCTGTGTATGAATTCGTCCCAGGGGGCAGCTGAGGTAGGAACCGCACTGACATACATGCAGACGAGCTCATGTACAAAGACAGATGAAAAGATAAAGACATAAGCAATCTTACCTGGAAGGTGTAGAGAGTGGGGGGGGAGGGTTAGCCAGCAGCTCCAGAAGAAGTTAGCAAGCACACATGTGGACTCAGCGCACAGAGGAATAGCAAGTAAGCTTTGCAACTGAGAAAGTCAATGTGTGAATTTGGGATGGAAGGTCAAGGTTTGTTTTTTTCTGGAAATTCTGGGATATGATAGTTAGATGATGATCTCTGAAACTTGAGTGTAGGGAATAAGCTTTGTAGGTCAGACAATTAGCTACTTAGCTGTGGGGTTGCTGCGAGTGTGTCCATCTTTTAGGGGCAGCAGCATGGCCAAAAAAAAAACCACATTTAAATTACCGTACATGAAGGTATTCATAAAATTCCTTCCACAGTGTACAGAAGAAAATGAAATGTGTAAAGACCTGCAAATGAGTTTTGATTCCAGGCTAGCCAAAACTCTAGTAAGTTTGGTAAGATACTGGTCTTAAGAAGGTGATTTGACATTCCTAATTTTTTTAAATATAAAAATTTGAGGCATATCTACAGTTCAAACCCCACATAACATTTTCCATGAAAGCTAAAGCAAGAACATATGACAGCAGCTGGGGTTAGCATACTGACACTGTCATCATCTGAATAATGTTCATTTCAGATTATGCCACTAATGCTGCAAAAGCACTTTCAATTCCTGTTTTAGAGCAGCAAAACAAAAAGGGGCAGATGAAGAATTTATGCACTAAAGCAGAACATTTCAGTTGTTCTATAGCAGGGTAAGCATTCCAAAGACTGACTCTTAGGCCAATCAGGAACAACCAAAGACTACAGGGCATTAGACAAATCAGTGGCTAATATAGAAAAAACAACTATTAAGAAAAAAAAATAATAATCTCCCGGGTAAGGTGAAGGCGGCACAGCCCATACTGCCACTCGGTGGTCAGGAACAGACGCACAGCTTCTGCCCAGGGAGGGGGGCACAATGCGTTTTACTTGCAGGTGGAGGGGGGAGCGGGGTGTATAACTCCCTTTAGTGGGACACTTGGCACTTCATTTGATTCTGGAATTGAGTGATGTGAACTGAGGGAAGCATTCAAGATATTGAAGTTTAATGCATCTCTACCATGAGCACAAAGGACTAGGAGGAACTAACGGCATGTGACAGAACCTGAATGAATTTTTCACTCGCACATAACATTCTGTAACCCCTCAAACTATGCTTTAATGACACACCCTGACTGCCCTTAAAGTTCATGACAATAAACAAGTGCTTCATTTTATTAAATGTCAAGTTAAAGTCTGCGCATGTCTAACTGCTAATATTTTAGCGAAAATTCAATAAACGTAAAGTGACACAAAACATACAGCATATACAAGGTAAATCACATAGGAGCCTAACTGGCTAGAAGGCGTATTCCATAGTTAAATGTTCTGACTCTAGGCTCGCTAGTCACAACAGCCACCCAGAACTCTGTCCAGTAGGCTGCTAACCTAATTATACTTAATAATCTAATTATACCATATAATCCAGGCAACCTGATGGGACGCAAGCTGGAGGTTGGAAGCAGCAGTAATGAAAAAACCGAATATGCAGGGGGGACAGCAAGTGACAAGGAAAGTGTGTCAATTGCACTAAGGATCTTTCATACAAACACTAAAAATTCTGGAACAAAGACAATTATGATAAGGAAACCCCGCCATGTTGATATGTTAACATTTTATTCCATAACCCTGTGACGTCATAAGAAATATAGAAGGTAGACATTGAATTATACATCATTACTCAAGCACAGGAACATATTATTTCCAACCAGCTCTGAGAACTTCAGGAAAAGGACATTTGCCCCCTGAAACATTTAGATGTATATATGTATTTGTAAATGTGTATATATATATATATATATATAGATTTTTAATACCAAAGAAAAGCCGAACCCTAATCATTACGATAGTGCAGGATATTTAGCATGGGGCTTTGCATAGGTCAACATGGATACCTGTCAACAGCAAATGTTTGCTGCATGTGTGCAAGATTGTGCCTTTATTTCATAAATCAACGGACTTAAAAGTAATGTCTTTGCTCAATATGTTGATTTAAGTGAAAAGGAGAAATTTTACATCATCCTTAATTACTCTAATGTTCCAACAAGGGGGTGGGAGGAGGGATTCAGCTTGGCAAAGGAAACATGCAGCATTTATTTTGTAGCGTCCTTTTGACTGAGAACCGGCTCCTGTGAAATTCACTAATGGGAGCCAAACTGGACAGGAAGGGCCCTGAAACAAGGTGGGATTCAAAGTCTACCCTGCATAAAACCAGCGCTAATAAGACCAAGACGTGGAGAGGAGGAGCAATTGAAACCAGCAAACTGTCTTTGCAATTTTGCACAGCAACTGATAATAAGATGGACAACTGGAAAAAGACACATGGAACAAAAGAGATGGCAGAGAGGGACATTGTTCAGGCTCTTAAATACAGCTCCATAAAGACACAGAGATATGATAAACAGTTCTCCTTAAAACTATAATCATGACCATAATAATATATATTTATATATCAATACTCACTTCATACATTCATTCTATAGCACTCTATCAATATTCACATTTATTCTTAAGCTTTTACAGTTTTTTCACTATGTACTTACACTATTGATATGAAGAGGTGACAGGAGGAGGGTCCAGTACAGAGGTTTAACAAAGAGATATAATACAGGATATGTGTACAGAGATAGGTTACTCTGTCACACTGCAGATTCCAATGGGGAGAACGAACAACCAGGGAAAAAGGTGTGCTGTGTATGTATATATATATATATGTACACGTATATACAAAGTGCGTGTATGCACGTGTATGTATATACACTTGCAGATTCACGCGGCAAGGTGAGTGAAAGTGAAAAAATGGCAGCTAGAGAGGGAGATGGCGATATGTACACTCACACGCATGGAACTGAACCCGCCACTTCCAGCTCGGCACCTCCCTGTATCTAAGCGGATATGTCTGCTTCATGCTGTACCTGTGCCCTTAGCTTGAAAACAACCAACTGACAGCACCACTGCCGTGTCACGCTTTTCAAAAGGTCCCATTTCATTGTAGCGTCATTAGGCCACACTCAACAGTGCCTTTTGTGCAAGTCGATATTTTGTGGCCATAATTTCAAACAGTCTTGTTAATGTAAAATGCTTTGGCCACTTCCTAAGAGCAAAGCCTCTCGCCTGTCTGTCTCTTAATGTATGTTTTCCCCTCTGATTAGCTACAATCTAACATTAGGAATTTCCTCCATGTGGCAGAGAAAGGCTACACAAACAAATCAAACACTGGGGAAAAAAATGGATACTTGTTCAACTAAGCAGAGTTAGGATTAGAGTAGTTGCAACAATACAAAACAAGCAAAAAGCCAGTGCGACTGAAAACTGATAAGCAAAATCAGAGAGAGAATTTTTTTCCAAATACGCATGTGTTATTACGAATGTACGTTAAAATACAGAACGAGTACTGAAGCACAAAGAGTACAATCTTTGAAAAAGCAAACAGGTGTAACATATTAAGCCAGGCTTGAAAATTATGGGTGTTAAAGGAAAACGGGAGTGATGAATTGTGGGTTGTATAGTATTAATCAAGCACTGGACTTACATGGTTTTAAAACTGCAAAGACTATATTTGTGTGGCACTAGCTACCTAAAGGAGCCCCTATTACCACCAAACCGAAAAGTACTGTGGTCAGTAAGAGTGCAATACACAACAGGAGGACCTGCTACTTGACAACAAACAAAGCAAACAGAAAATACAGAAATATAAGCAGAGATGTGCTGGAGTGATACTGCCGCAGACCCTGCATCTTGGAAGGTCTACAGAACCAACCAATCACAGAACAAACCAAATCAAATCTGCCTACTTGAACCTTCAACAGTGTCAAATAAAAGCCACTGATGCAGGGGGAAAAGAGAAAGATCCTATGAGGCCACAG
>JAABNX020000130.1:19528124-19543022 GCA_015163995.2 Mormyrus lacerda | reverse complement strand
GACTGCAACAAAACACAGGCAGTAGATAAGGGGAAGAAAAGTAATGACTTCTTGATCCATCCATCCATCCATCCATCTATCCATCCATCCATCCATCATCTCAGTAAGCCTGGACCCGAGGCAGACTATTGCATACTGTGGGAATTTTAATGAAAACAGTTCAGACAACAGACAATGAAGAAAACCCCAAGTATCTAAATGGAGCCTGCGAGAAGAAAAGACCACTAACATGCACAATGAGCTGAAGGCAGCGATCAGGGCGAGGCTGCATTAAGGACTCCCTGATAGTAGGGCCTACCTGTGGTCAGAGGGGAGCAGGGTGGCAGAGCCGAAGCGGTGGGCTGCAGAGCTGGGGTCACGTTCTCTGTGGAGACACTGGATCCCTCAGAGGGTTTACCTGATTAGTGCAGACACAGAGACCAGGAGAAAGACTTGAATTTAGCATTTCCTTCTCCACTTAAGAATGCCCGATCAAAACTATGATACTGGCTCCATCATTACAGCTTCATGGTCCATGTGCACCGTCACGTTCTGCCCAGGGCGGCTTTCTCACCATCCGACAGCTTAGCAAAGTCCTTGTTCAGCAACTCCTCAGCAGTGAGTTTGGAGAAGTTGTCGTCGCCAAAGGGGTTCCAGGTGGACGGCTCTGGGGCTCCGTCGGTGGCGGGAGTGGGAGCGGAAGCGGGCGTAGTGGGCGGGGCGCTGGGCTCCGTAGGCTGATACACGCTCTGCTGGGAGGAATGTGGGGAGCTGGAAGGTGTGGTGCTCGCTGACCTGAGGCAATGACACCAAACCCACACAGGTAATGTTGTACAAGCAGACGCACAGCAAACATATAAAGAGAAAGAATTTACAGACGCTCCCCGGTTTACCATGGTCCGACATGATATTTTGACAATGGGTACATTTTTTGCACTTACACTACATTATTCAATAAATTACATGAGATATTCAACACTAATACTGTAAAGCAAAAGCCCCCTCTCCCTCTTACTTGGACTTGCTGAGACTGGCTTCCGCTGCAGCCGCCTGCAGCAGCTGGGTGGACTGGCTGACGGGCACTCCGAAAGCGGCACTGTGTGTGACATCGCTCAGGATGCGCCGATGGCCGCCACGCGACGCGGGCTTGGGGGACGACGGCGGGGTCAGTGAGCCCGGCTTGGGGTTAGCCTGGCGTAAACAGAAGGAGGAGGGGTCGCGAAAGTGATGAGGAACCAGGTAGGAACCATGAGGGAAAGAGTGCATGGATACTGAGTGAGGGAACGAGTGAATCACAGAGCAAGGGAACAAGAGAATGAAGTAAGGAAAAAGAAACTGAAGCCACAAGTCAAATTTCAAAAGAAAATAAAAAGGAAAAAGCATGAGCAAATGTTATGAGTAATGACAATATGGAAATAAGCAAACTAGTACAATTACTAAAAACAGTAAACAAAATTATAAAACACATTTCTAAGTGCTGTAGGATACACAATTAAAAATTAACTAACAATTAGAACCAATGGGAACCCACAGTAATTTGACCAACAAATGATCACTAATCCACAGGACAACCACAGAGGATGCAGGTGGCAGACTGGGCCACGGTGACAGGCAGCATGGTCTTGGACTGTACGAAGGCGTGATACCCTCCCCAACATCAGTGGAGAAGTAATCAATGTTGATGAACGAGCTTTGAAAGACACCATGGACTCTAGCCAACCCCACAGCAATTCAACTTTGTTATTTAAACTAAAGTTGCAGACAATGACATCTAGAATTCTACAGCCAAGTTTACAGGCAGTACTGTACACTTAAAGATCCTATATTTGAAATTATACTAATTTAAAATATCAATTAATTAAAATGTCCAACAATAAGTAATTGTGCAAACAAAAATTCAAGGTCGAACCGTATCCAGGCTTCACAGGCCACTGGTTACTCGAAATTAGCCTTACTTTCTGGAATTAAACCTCCAATTTAGCAGTCAAATCTGCAGCAGACAAAAAAAAAAATCACGAGACCATGTAGCCAATGAAGCCAAGACATATTTGTCACATGCTGGCCCTTCACTGAGGACAGTGCTTTTACTCAAGATAGAAAAGTCCAAGGTATCCCTCCAAAGACCCATGACAAGGTGAAACCCCACTCTTGTTACAGCTGACTCCTCCATCCTGACAGCAATCGGAAATGCGGGAAGAGCATCAAGACCCATTTTCCTTTCATTTCAGCGATTTTAAATACTGGCATAATACTGAATGCCATCTCAGGAAGACGGATCCTGTACACCCAAACCCAATCTGAGGTAGCTAACCTGCATCATTTTAAAGGGGAATTCTCTGAAAAATTATGCTGGGCTCAGACTGGTCAGACAATATTCAAGTCATCCAAAGTGAAGTGAAGGGTGGGGGGGGGGAGAAACTACTAGAAAATTATGGGAAATCTGATCATTCCTATTTTTAAGTAATTATACTGGAAAATGAGATCATCCTAACCTTTCAGTACCTAAAACTCAGTTTCCTACACATCTTTGCACAGTGAAAAGGTGACAAGAAGTGTAGATGATGTCAGAATGCTGGTACTGGATGAAACCAGGATTTACCAGGTACATATTTCTGCTTGACTTAGCAGGAACGGCAGTCTACAACCTAATCAAATTTCATTCAAATCCCCCTTTAAACTGCTAGATAAATCCCTGGATCTGCCATTTACCCAACTAATTTTGAGCATCTTGCTTTTCAGAGAAAAACTTGCTAAACGAACAGGGTTTGTCAGCCATGACCAAGTGAGTGGTCCCAACTCGGCAAAACATCATAGAGTTAGGCCCCACTTCCCCCCAGATTGGGGGGAGGGGACCACACCCACAAGGCTTTACCATCTGCTCTGGCGCAGACACAGGTTCAGATGTGGGATCTGACACAGGTGGAGAAGCAGGTGCTGGAACAGGTGCTGGTGCTGGTGCTGGTGCAGGTGCAGGTGCAGGGGCCGCTGGGGCCACAGTGGGCTGGGCGACAGCAGCCGCCTGCTTCTGACGGGAGCCTCGGGGTGGGGCTTTAGGCGGAGCCTGGCTGGGCTGTGGCTGTTTCTGTGGAGCAGCTGTGGCTGCGCTGACCGTCTGCTGAGGTTCCACTCGTGTTTGCGCAGCTCCCTGGATGGACTGAGGCTGCTGCGGCTGCTGCATGCGTGTTTGTGTGAAAAGAGCGCAATCAACTACGATGGGCAACAGGGGCCATAGCGGATGAGGAATTGGGCCAAAAGGTCAGGTGCCCTTGTCTCAGGAAAAACACTCTTGCTGTACCATGCCATATGCACCAAGGACAGGGCCAAATATGGATGTCACTACTAAAATTTCTTTAAGAAAACCCAAAATGATGGATTGTACTTAGCACAAAAACATGTAGCCATATTATACATTTGGCCAATACACTCTAAAACTAACTCAGCCATGCCATTTTGAAAGGGGTACAACCCAAGAAGTACATACACAATGATCTCAATCTGGCTATTGTTACCCATTCTGTAACCCTGTGCAATAAACAGAATAATCACACCACATAATTTCTAATCAGTAATAAATGGCTCAACTGAACCTGTGTTACTGTAGATACCCTTCTGTTTCCATCACTTTGACCTGATGATTTCCTGATTGTTCCTTTGATATCCACATAACCTTTTGCCTTTGATTTCCTCTGCCAATTAAACAGGAACACAAATAGAATACGAGGAACTTGAGCCACAGCAAGAACTAATTATGCTTGTCATTTTGACATTCAGTCTTAAGGCCATTACAAAACCAGGTCAGCTCTGAACGGGGTAAAAGCCTTTGGCTGTTTGAACATCGCAATATGGACAAACAATGCGAGACTGAGTGGTTTACCCAATTCCGCCATGGCATTTTCCAGCTCCTCCAGAGGATGTTGTATAGACTTTGTTCAATTTTCAAAAATCAGTGGTTGGCGAGGAATTGTCCAACCAAACACCTGCTAAAATAATACCACACCTAGATCTAACGCTCTCACTTACAGTCCAGTCAGCTGCTATACAGTGCTGTTATTGGACCCACCGCAATGACCAGCATAACCAACATACCTGTTGAATGGGCTGTGAAGGGGTGAAAAAAGCTGCCACCTGGGGCTGTGGAGCAGCTCTGGGGGTGGTGGGTGTGGTCTTGGGCTGAGTGGGCGTGACCTGGATTTGCACCTTTTGTGATTGGACATTAGCTGCAGATTGGGCAGGGCTTAAACTCACACCTGTAGAAAAAAAAAACATTACATCATTTTTTTTTTTTTTTTTTTTAAACATTCATTGCTAAACGGTTTTTGCAAAGTTCATAGCTCAGAGATATAAAACTAATGTACTGATGTAATTACCAAAGGGTTTGAGATTACCATAAATAATACAATTCAGAAATCAGTCACCTACCAATCGGTCCAGGTGTGGCAGTAGGCCTTTTGCGAGGTGTTAGGGCAGCCTGAATGGGCAGGATTCCTGTGCCAGGTTGGGGTTGACCAGCTTTGGGACGCTGCCGGGGGGTGATTGAGGTCTCAGTGGTGGGAATGGGATCGGTCAGTCTGTAGCACAGGGCCAAAGCAGTCATGAACCCTAAAGGTATGTGCTGAAGTTTGAGACACACACAGGTATGTAGACACACATACATACATACATTCACACAGACACAAGCCACAGCTCCACAGAACAGCATCTGGGCATGCAGGCAGACAGGCACCTGGCCTTGCTCTGGCTCTTCTTGGCTGAGGCCTCACTGGCTCTGATAGGCTCTGGAAGTTTCGCCGGAATGGAAGAATTCTGGGGTGGTAAATGGGGAGGGTGAGACTTACTGCTACCCATCTCTCCCCAAACACAGTACTGTCAGGTCCCCTCATACACACACTACTGAACTGCTAGCTCTCTGAAATTCTGAAAAAGAATAAACTAAAAACACAGACATACTCACTCACCCTACTCTGGAAGCTAAACAGTCCATGGATTTAAAACTAAGATTAATTTATTCACCCTAGGGGGGAATTCTGTTGTACAGAGTACTCAGAACATAAAGGACAGATGAACATGCACACAGTGCAAAAATTTAGCATATGTAGTATTTTGACTGCATTAATGCTGCAATGAACGCTCACTAGGTCAGTAGTAATCCTGCCACACAATTCTGCTACTGCCTAATGTGTTATAATATATATATAAAAAAAAAACACAAATAATAATTTACAGTTTCAAACCCCAGGAGGGAGAACGAAACTGCACCACAGAGCTGGATTGACACATACCTGCATGTTCTGGACAGGACATTCCCTCTGGGCCAGGCGGAAAGCAAAGTAGGATACCTGATAAACGTCTGGCCTCTTCTCAGGATCTGGCTCCAACATGTACCCTAAATGTGATATTGCCATAACGAGACACAGCATTTATAATGACAAGAAAGACAGATGACAAGGAAGTGGCTGGTGCGCCAGTCAGAGGGTAGCGTGGTGTTTAAGGACTGACTAACAACCTGACAGCTGTTTCAAGACCCACTAGAAAATCTGGTACCCGACACTTGAATAAGACGAAGTAAAAAGCTAAATTAACTCATCACCTAAGCAACATACTATTAACAAACAACAAATCACAGCTTCTCCGATATGCAAGAGCTATTTTCGCACAGAGAGATGACAGACGTGTAAGACGATGACAGCATGCTCACGGATGAGGCAGTGCAGGTCCTGTGAGTAGCGGGAGTTGTCTGGGATGGTGAAGCTGCCATCTGAGATGGCGACCTGGCTCTCACCAAAGGGCAGGGTGAAGAAGCACAGCTTGTACAGGAGGCAGCCCATAGCCTACAAGACATTTCCTGATTATTACGAAGCTCTGTCATCTACAACTTCAGGCACTAAAAAAAAAACACAATGTGTTATAGTTTTCATAAACAGCCCACAAACCACCGTTTCCAGATGAAAGTGCAGTCTGACCCACGCTTACCCAGATATCTGCCTTGGTCGTGATGACTTTGCCACTGTAGAGGTTAACCATTTCAGGGGCACGGTAAGATAGAGTCGTGTACCTGGGGAGGAGGTGGGGCAAGAAGAGAGCACACTGCTGATATGCTTCGAGCTTTCCAGGTGAATCATAAACACATGTAATGTTAAAACCAGAAAAGGTTCATAGTCGGGACCAAAATATTATCCTGAAGACATTTGCTGTGACATGTACAGAACTTCAGTAGACAAGGTCAAACTTTCATCACAGTTAGGATGTGTACTAAAACAATGGGTTACATGAGTGCCTTCTTTTTTTGAAAAGATTAACCTATTTTGAATTATGACAATAAAATTACAAAAGACAAACTCACTTCTTGATTTCCTCCTCAACCGAGGTCACGCCCTCACTCTGAGGGTTCTGGAACCTGTCGGTGGCACTGCCAAAGTCACACAGCACATAGTGTCCCATGTCATGGAGTAGGATGTTCTCTACCTGCAGCAACCGCAAGACGTGGGTTAAGCTGGGATCACCAGAGACACACTTGGCACTGATAGTATGGGTTTAATGCTCTGTCACTGGGTGTTTAGAGCGTCACACTACAAACTGACAGCACTAGGTCACCCAGAGATCAGAGATGGGATAGGGTGAAAAAGTTGCACGTGGGAGAAAGTATGTGTTTGGACAGAAAAACAGGCCACACCTTGAGATCTCGGTGAATAATTGGCGTCTTGCAGTGGTGCAGCTGGGCCACAGCCTCGCACGTGTCACAAAAGATCTGCAGCACTTCGGCTTCTGTGAAGCCTGTCTGAAGCCGCTGGTTCATCAGGTTTACCACCTGGCCCCCTGCGGTACGCATGACAGCAGAGCACACAACGGCTGGTCAAACCATGGAAATCCACAGCACAAATGAATCAATAAAAGGCACATGTTCACAAGCACACAGGGACAATCTAACCAATGAGTAACCCCAATCTGAATGGGTGCGGTCCAGTGACCTCAGCAGCCCAATGGGCACCCACATGCCTTATGACGGAGAACACATGCAGACCAGCTTCATTGTTACTGATGCATTATTCAGGATAAGTGTACAGGGTGGGAAACAGAGTTTTGAATGCATTATTTACTGAGCTACATCCATCTGGATAGAGAACACAAACAGCCTTTACTTTCCATTCCACTTAGGGCGAGAAGAGGCAAAGAGAATGGTTTGGAAGACCGAGAAAAAACTTAAAAGGGATGAAATAGAAAAATGCTGGAAAAAATATGCTTAAAAAGGAAATTTCACTGAAGAGGAGTTTGACACTGACCCAGGGAAATATGCACATGGAAGGACACACATACTCACCACGACAGAAGTCCATGAGAATGAGGACCTCCCATACATCTCCGGCTCCCACTGCTGTGATGCAGGAGTCCAGGAAGCCCACGATGTTCTTATGACCAGCCAGATCCCGCTGCACATCAGTACATGAAGATGCAACAAATGCATGCAAACAGAGGTACAAAAACATGCACACAGATATTAGCTTTTTAAGCTCTGGAGGTCAGGTGGGAAGCAAATGGTTACTGTGCTTCAGTGATAGACATACAGAGTGCATGTTCTGTCTATGTAAGAAAGACACTGACTCTGCTGTTACCAGGAGTGCACTTTCCAAATCAACCAACTCACCATGATCTGGATTTCACGCTGACACACACGCAGGTCATGCTCATTGTTGACATACATCCTCTTGAGGGCACAGCGAACGCCCTGGTGAGTGCGCACCAGGAACACGATGGCGAAACCCCCTGTCACCAGACAACACCACTCAATCATCCATCACCAATTGATTCATTATCATAACCATCATCATCTCAAGCTTCTTAAATGGTACATTTAACCAAAGTTATAGTCTTATCCATCTGTACAACTCGATATTTTGGATCTGGAAAAATACAGGTTTAATACTTTTTAAGTCCGCGCCCCTTATAAAAACCATGGTAATGCCCACACCAAGTAGGGAATACTTCATCTAGAAGTTAAACATCCATATGGCAAACACCACCTCCAGCTGTCATAATGTGTCTTGGAGATATAAAAACAAGCATAACCTGGTTGCTAAACAGACAGTCATCTTCTGTCTGGCGTAATTTCTCTGTTTGATCTGTACAGTACAGAATGTGTTCCCTGTGTTGAGATACTGTCGTGCAGACAATCAGACAGGGTGATGTTCCTATAATCTGCCTACAGTTGGCTGTGATGCGCCTCACCCCCACATTACCCCCTCCTGGTGCTTAAGCAAAACTACATTGAGATCAACCAAGCCCCAGGTCATCTCCCAGGCAACTAGAAGGAAGACTGACGTACATAACATCAATTTCCCAGCATGTCTCCTCTTCTCTCTCTATCTATCTCTCTCTCACTCTTACACACTTATCCTAAAGAAGTCATAATGGCCCAGCCTGCTCAAATCTAGATGCCGCCATCCTACTGCAGTCTTGTGCAGGATCATGTGAGAGTTAAATGGCCATGTTCAAGCAAAGTCAACAGAGTTCAGATTCACCCTCTCACTATCAGCTGCTGAAACATGCATGTGTAATAATCAGCCTTATGACATCTAAACAGTATACAGGCATTGCTGCCGTTTCCTGGTTTGTGCTATAGCTTCTTATCCATGAATCAAAGAGCAACCCTTTGCATTCTGCCCAAAAACACAGGCCTTAAAAACACTCTTAGCATGCCTTTAGAGCTGCATCCACCATACAAAAAGAAACTCTATGGTTTAAAGTATCAATGTTATGACAACTGTAGTTATACAGGCAGCAACTGTAGTTCTGATGAGGAATGGCAAACATGAGCATGGCAAGTGCAGTATTTAATCAACTGCCAGTGCCACCTCAACAGGTCATGGGTTCAAATTCCTATAAAATGTAAAAATAACTGACTATACTTAAGCAAAATCATAACAGGGGAAACTAACGGTAAATTAAAGGTACAACTGTAAGCAATGGAAGTGACTAAGAAAATAAACAACATAATGTAAAGATGCCAGCCTACAATCAACAGATGGTCTATTCAGCCTTGGTTACCGACAGCTCAGGAAGATGCTGGTGAAGGCCACAGAACAGCAAATCAAAACCTACTTGTTACTTTCAAAAACACTCAAGTTGGCCAGCTTTGGAAAGACATGAATGAAGTCTTTCTCCATTTAAAAATCCTTCACCCCCCCCCCCCAGAATAATCAATGCACTGAATGAATGAGAGAGCTGTGTTTAGCTGAGGAAACAGAGGAAAGATGGACTATGACAAGTGGTAACATTAACTATGAATGACTTCAGATAACTAATTAAAAAGTATTAGAGAAACATGCAAAACATTTTAAAAGCACACACAAAATGCCTGGTAAACCTATATTTGTATTGTTCATTTATTTAACATGTTAATGTTGTCTCTTGGCCAAAAAAAAACAACAGAACTGTCCCCATAAGCAGCAGGACAATGAATGCATTCTGAATACTATCTACAACACTGATGAATATAACTCAATATGGTCAAAAACTAAAGACACCGATACTTTCAGTTAAATCCAAGCCAAGCATCAGCACAAATTCATTTAAGCCACCTTGTTGAATCAAAAAGTTCATTGCCTCTTCTGCTTAAAAGCACCTTACAAATGAACTGTGTTCACACACAAATAATTTCCAGTCCAGATACTGTAGTGCGGTATAACACGATATTTCCATTCCCATTCAATCACTAACAATTCTTAAATTACATACGATCATGTGTATGATCATGGACTAGGCCTGGCTTGATTTTGGTTGTTTCAGTATTGTATATTTGTTTTACACTGTTCATTGCATTGACTCGTCTCTCCTTCCATTGGTAGGGTGTTGATGTATTTTGTGTTTTGCTTTTTCAGTTTTTTGCTTAGTTAATTAAATGTGGTGCTATTTTAGCTATATTCTATGTCTGGAGGTGCTTGTCCATCTCATGCAGAGTATGAATAACCAATATAAATAAAACTTACAGCAACTACACACACAGAACGTCTTGGAATGATTGCTTAATTTAGCAAAAATGTTACAAATACATTGGTTTCATAGCAAAAGTCCACCGACAAGCATTAATTTGAAGTAGATTTGAAGTTAGATTGCTTATCATATCCGCACATATCTTATGCAGACATTTTATTTTTGCTAAGTGTCAATTTTTGGACTGACTCATTCAGTTCTGTTCTTGCAATTTTTCTATTAACTGCAACAGCAATCATTCGTTTCGAAAGGGCTACTAAACACAAGTGTTTGGTGTATTATGTTATTGCAAAGGTGTTACAAATTAAAATGCCTCCAATGAAACTGCTTGTCATTGAACTTTTTAATTCCGAACAGCTCTTTCAGAATTATAATTTGGGTTTCAATTTATTACTACTTCAAATTAATGTTTTACTTAGAACTACTGGTTGTTTCTAATGTGATGTATTTTTTTGGAAACAAAGTAATCATTTTTGTTATAAAACAAATCAATTAAGCAAGCATCCCAAGACGTTCTGCAAGCACTGTATACTGTATTGTAGTTCAACCCTAAACTGAACTGTTAAACTTATTCGTCACACTGAGTAATAAGTTAGAATGCAGGAAGCATAGTTTCTCAGCATTTTTCTAAATGAGAGGGCTCCTTATCTTATCATAAATTGCTAATAACTTCCCTTTATTACAGGGTTTTTAGTGATGACAAACATATTCATGAAATCATCAGTTGATTTTATCAGCCAACTGACATATTTGTCAAACCCTGCTAATAACCAAAGGATTCACATAAACTCAATAAACCACTGTTTCCCCATCACTAACATGTCACATGTTTTTTTTCACCTTACTCCTATTATATATTCATGCATCCACCAAATTTTCAGGTATGTGATAATCTGGTATTAAGAGATGCCCCATGCAGCATTTCTTTAGGTGACAGAAACTGACAATAGATTGAGGAAAACTTGCAGATAACCATGGATTTAAACTAAAATACCGGAAGCAGGAAAAGACTTTCTTACTTGCCAAGCAATTGCGCTACAAGACCCATAATTCCTTTTTTCCTTAAACACAAGCCATGTTAGATAACAGATTCACCTCATCCTCACAGAAGTATGCAAAAGAGCCAGACAGTTTCAGAGGGTGGGTCTTGGGTGTATCATCCAGAGAAAAACATAATTGACACAATGGACGAGACCCCTGCCCAGGCAAACTTGAATAAAAGTAAACACCTTCCAGCTAGTTACTGAGCTCTTGCACAGCAGCCAAGACTGGACTATCACCATAGCAACATCAATCAGAACACTTGGGTCTGGTCAGCAAACTGCATCTGAAGCAATCCCACTTCGTCTTGCCTATAGAAATCATACTTTCTGATGACCATCAAATAAAAAATGTCAAGGAATTATGCTCCTAGACCATAACAGCCAAGCTAATAAATAAGTCACCAAAAAGCACCCCATAATACTGCGTAGACAAAAAGACTGCATAATAATCAATACCATTCCTTTATTTTTAAGCCGAGTAGTACTATACACAACATTGTAGAAAAACACGGTACACTTGCAGTGCACATAGGTACCAGAAAATCACAAGAACCAAAATAAGCAAGAGGCAGGTCACAAGAACAAGGTAAAGATTCTGACATTTAACAAGACGTTGGGGAAATTACACAAGTCCAAGTATAAACATTTGTATTCCTCTGTACTTAAGCAGGAAGCCTTGCAGGTTTGATTGAATATCTGGATATAACCTTAAAAAAATTAAATGGCTTTGAAAAGTGGCTTGGACTTGCACACACAAAACTCAGACCTTCTGCCTTTTGTAACATGGTGGAATGATCATACAACGTCAATCTGACTTCAGTCTATGATTCACATACAGTGCCACATTTAGAGCTCCAAGATGTCTACCCCTTAGCCCCAATATGCAGCAGCAGTGGTGGGAGAGGTATTAGAGTTCAGACACACACCCAGTCCCCCAGGAAGCAGGAGTGGATGCTGGCAGGAGTCCTGGTACACCCATCAAAGTCTCAGATAAACAGGGGTGCTTCAGAGCCACACCCCACCGAATTTGAAATTTGAGTCACAAAAGCTCACAGGCAGGGGGTGTGCACGTGCACATCTGCAAACCAGGGCCAGTTACAGAACAAACATCTGTACAGATGTGGGTGGACATAAAATCATCATGGTATGCTTTACAGAATTGGGAATGTAGGCCCTAGGATTTCAACCCTATATTTTTATGTTTTGTGGATTAATCCATTACTTTATAATGTATTGTATATATTCTATGTATTTAGCCAGTGACACTAGATCAGGACAGGTTTTGGCCTAAAGATTGCTTTATCTGTAGCAATCAATGAAACACATAAATGGTTGCCAAGACAGGAAACATTCTAGACGGTTGACCAGTCAGTAGAGCCAGGATAAGCAATGATCACTTTGGAGGCATAGAAATCTAACGCATAGTATAATTCAGTGTCATTTGCTCCTTAGCAACGACTGAATCAGATTAAATATAGACATTTTTCTATAGCTCAATTTGACCTTTGATATTTATTACCATTTATTCGTTGGAAAAGGCAAAAGCTACAGTTCATGTTATTCGATCACACATCCTTTAAAATACGGCTTCCAGAGGGAAAAAAACAGCATTCTTGGTGACTCACCTTCGGCCAGCGTTTCATCCACGGTGACTTGATAGCGGCCGATCGTGAACGCGCGACCGATGAAGCTGGCGCCGGCGCCGCTGGATCCTCCGCCTCCCCCGCCACCCCCTGAGCCAGGTCCAGAGCTCACCAGCTCCCGGCGAGAATCGAAGAACTTCTTCATTGTTCCGACCCGATGGAGATGATGGCGGTGTGTGGCAAATCTTCGATTAACAAGGAAATAGAGATTAATACCAGGGAGCTGGTCTGGCCCTCAGCTTTAGCCTAACTGAACTGCTCCAAGTGCCCAAACTCCAGCAATGATCTGGTTACGTAGATGGTGGGCTAACCACCTAGCATGATATAGTGCTGTCACACTGAAATGATCCCGATAAATATGAAGTGTAATTCCAGACTACCCGCTACCCGTCCTAATATTCAAGCAGCTAACTGGCTAGCCTGCAAACTTGGTCCCATACACCCGAATACAGCTATTCTTCATAGTGAAGTGTTCAAGGTTACACTGGCCGGCTAGTGTTCAAAAAAACAGACTCCCGCGGATAACCGGTTACCGCTATGTCGTGCGGTACCGTGACCACCTATCTGTTAGCCGGGAACCGAATTTAAAGATGCAGATCCGTGATCCAGGGTATAATGCTACGCGTTTAACTGCCGGAGGTTACCGCATTCACCAAATTACAGTCCAGTCAGCTATTCGAAACAGTCAGAACAGCACTGGCTACCTGTGCGGGGATGCGTTTACCTTTAGCCTTCAGCAGACTAGCAAATTAAACGTTTAAGTCGAACGCCTCCATCGGCGGCGCTTCACGAAACGAAGGAGAGGGTGAAGATAGCTGCCGTTAGCCAGTTAGCGGAACTACTCTCAGATCTATCAGAGGACGCGGAGCCGGCGCCGCTACGCCCTCGCGACACGGCTGCCAAGCAACAACGGCCGACCGTTAGATGCCAGTTAGCCAGTCAAGCTAAACTAGCTAGTCGTTTTCTAAACAGAACTGTATCCATCGAGCAAATTAGACTTTAGCCAGACTCCCGTTTCAATGTAGTATTTTAAGTTATCCGTTTCTAAGTCTTCTGAATAATTTCCCTAGTGTTTCGTCAAATATATTAACCCAACTCGCGTATTAATACTGTCCGAGAAAAAAAATAAAACGGAGAGTTCGCCTCCCGCTTCGTAAAGATAAACGTTTAGTTATTTAAAATAAACGGCGAGGTTCTCGGTCCTACATCAGGAAATGCATAACAGGAAATGGGAAACTAAACCGCTCCATTCTAAGCATTTTTATCCCATGGCCACCAGCTCCCCGCCGCAGTGCCCTGCTAGTGATGTAGTTGATACGAAAATAAAAAATAATCACGATCATCTCAGTCGGTGTCCCCCCCTGCACACGAATCATGGGAATTGTAGTACAGTTGTGTGTGGTCTATTTTAAGCTACTGGATGCAATTAAGACGAGGAATTCTATTAAACTTTTCTGGCGGTTTCGAAAATGTGCAATGAATGTGGTGGTGTAGTGGGGTGACAAATGATAAAGCTTTATTTATTCATACAGCCGAAATGTTTACTAAAAAAAAATACTACTGCGGTATTTTAACGCAAAGCCCAATTATAGGTTTTATACATATCCAAATATTATAATTTTCCTAACAAAATGTTATTCATTTTATGCCGTTATGTCGTGTGAGCAAAAAAAACGGTCCTTGAAGCTAAATTAGATTATTACCAAACTTTACTTGCATGACTATTTCTGCACGGCAATGAAACATAAACCGAGACACGACACTATTAATTTAATTCTTCTCTACTTTCCAAATATAACTGCTACACGAATACATACTATCCCGAAAAATTGGACTATGGTATATTCTTTGGTATTTCAAAGAATAGATCAGCTTAATTATTTTTTTCCATATTTTTCGGAATATATTTAATTCAATAAATCTTTCGATCGGTTAAAAACACTTTTATAACAGCGAAGATTATGTTTGACTGTATACGACAAATAGCCTTCATATGACGCTTTAAAGGAGTATTCTAGAGGGTTGTACTTATTGGTGCCATAACGGAATTGCAATAAAGGCCTATGAACTGATCTTAGATAGAGCGCAATGTTTAGGTTGCAGTACATACAATGTTCCTCATGAGGCCGCTAGCACACTGCGATTAAAACGGAAACGCACATTTTATACATATATATATATATATATATATATATATATATATATATATCTGAATAAAAGAATGTGATTAATTGTCACTGAGGACTGTT
>JAABNX020000130.1:19501217-19525716 GCA_015163995.2 Mormyrus lacerda | reverse complement strand
GTAACTAATCATTATATAATAAATACATTTAAAAATAAAGATTTCTTATTTTAATATTAATAATAAACCATTAATACATTTAATTATAATAATATTGTCGTGCCGAGCGGGGACATAACTGAGACAAAGGCGCAAATGTCAGGGTATAGGGTCAGGTTAATTACAGGTAAGGCAGGCAAAACGCAGACAGACAATACAATGACCTGAAACGCGGACTAAATACAGAGGACTAATGACAACAACCAGAAACCGATGATCACACTGGGATTCCACACGGAGTTAAGGAGGGGGCGTGGCACACGGAAGGAACGGTCGATCGGGGCAGGACACATTGTTTTGTTTTTTTTTTAACTATACACATTGTTTGGATACATTTATTTTCTTTAAAGATTACTGTTTTTATAAATGTTCTTAGACGTTTTTAGTACAGTATTAAACTAAAGATGGAGCATACGAGAGGCAGCTGGGAGTGGTTAACACGAGGGCAGGAACGAGAGGCGAGACAAAAAAGCACCAGGTGTGGAAGGAGTCAGGAGGGTCAGGCAGATGCGGTGGGCAGGACGTGACACAATGGTTCTAATGTGCATCTTTATGGTGCATCCCAACACATGAATTATACATTAAAGAAAGATTTCAAATTACACGCAACTGTAACCCAACCACTGATGTATGCTTTGCATCATTACACCCCTGTGTTTTAGGGTCTCTATAACCTATAGGGCTGCCCAACCCTGCCCCTGGAGATCTGTTGCCATAATTTAACACACCGGATAACAATAATTAGGCCCTTCAGTAATATCTCAGTATTAGAGCCAGTTTAGCTTCAACATAACTGACTAATACTACCTGAAGGGCCCGATTAACTGTATCAGGTGTGTTAATTTAGGGCAGCAAATCTCCAGGAGCAGGGTTGGGCAGCCCTGCTGTAATCATAGGAATTCCTTTATAAAGTTAATAGAGATCTATATTGCCTTGTATCCTTATTATTCTAATTACGCCGTGGGCTTGCATTTAAAGCATCACACTTTTAGGCAAGTAACTGACTATTTATAATATTACATGTGAAATATTCAAGGAACTGCTAGAACACCAAATGTAAATGAAAACAAAACACTCAACAGGTACTATTGTCGTTTGTTTAGTAATTATAGGCTGCGTGTTGCTGTATAAAAGTGAACTGAGACCAAATGGAACAGTATCATACATAAATCACATGTAAAATGGGAAGTTTTTTTCAGTTAATCATTTAACTTCAAAATGACGTTACTTTGTTTATCATTAACGACGTATCGACAACAAGTATTGCCTGAAATGTGTTTAACCTCGCGTCGCTTGTATAAAATTCCGATCAGGCTGATAAAGCAGCTTTGGACAAGTAGAAAAAAAATGCATGGGTCGAGTAAACTAAAAAGCAAATCTGATCCATCCATCCGTTTATACAACCGTGCATGGCCGTGAAAAACCGTTTTGTAAGGCATTTACTCGACGAACCGGGGGGTGGTCGGCATCGGTACAATTTATCAATCAGGGGGTTCCTCTCGGTGAAACATTTCTGATCGTCGATGGTCGTAAGCCACTTTCAGTCGTTCGGGCAAAAGGGGCAAGTGCCCCCAGGCACCTACCTGCATTCATTTATTCATCCATTTTCTTATCGCTTATTATGGTCAGAGTGACGGAGGGTCCTGGGGCCCGCACAAGGCAGGGGATACCCCAGATGGGATGCCATTCCATCGTAGGGCATACATTACATACACAATAATACTTTTTGCAATAGATTCACTAATCTAAGTCCCTACTGGCAGAAAAGGGTGGCTCGAAGATCTTCTGTGAGAAATGATGAAATACGAGCCGCCCAAACCGCCAATCCACACCCACTTTTCGTCATAAAATCCGTACACGCATATTTCCTCATTCAGTCTTGGGTTTCCAGAGTCCTCCGTGCCGAAACCTTTTAAATTGTTTGGTAAGTCACCATTTAAAACTTATGCATCTTTGTACTTTGTATTTCCGTGTAACAAGCTGCGGCCACGGAAGGAATACGGCAAAGTATCTGTCAAACTAACCTGTGCGTTACTGCACCCGATCATTCCTGGAAAGTGTTTTCGAAAATATTAACTATCCTTAGATTTTTAGTATGAAACGCAGGAAATAACGTGGGTTGTTGCAAGATGAACTGTCTGAGGAAAAACAACCGCTGTTTGCGACTTATGGATTGTGAACAGACCTTTGCGACGTTATGGGCAGGGTTTTTTTAATCTTTATTTTATAACAAGTTTTTATAATAATGGAATGTATTGTAATTCTATAATGGTTGCTTTTGTGTGCGATAAAGCTCTGAATCGACATACAGTTTGTTATAATTTACATTTGATCTTTTTTTATGGGCGAGGCGGCGCTAGGTGGCAACATTGAAAGGAAAGTTTGTTCCTCTACCGCTTTTTTTTTTTTATCAACCAATAGGTTGCAACATTTCTGGTGACTCGTTATTCCTCGATCGGAAATTTGAAACCATTGGTGAGACTCACACTTCGTACGTATGTTAACTTAAAATAAACCGACTACGACCGCATGCTGTGAGTTAAATCAAAAAGGGGAATGAAGTGAAAGAAGAATACTCCTATAACTTTTTACTGAATTTGCGTGTTATGACTTCGTACACGCCTATCCTTAAGGAGTTCTCGTGTAAATCGCTTACGCTGTATTAATTTATTGCGGTGTAGCAAATGAATGAATGAGTTTAGGTTAAGCCTAAGTAAGGAACCTTTTTCTGATGTACTGCTGCATGACCACTCTTGAGAGCTGATCAACGATAAACAATTAAGCGTTGTACAAAATTGATGAATAGTGCGTTTATATCTGCTTAAGTTGCCCAGATTCATAGCGCATCATGAAAAAGATTATAAGGCCACACCTTTAGAGCTGTTTCTGAGTTTCTGAGGGTAACGGCAAGTCACGCACGTTGATTTGAAGAACTTTCCCCCCCAGTGTTTTTTCCTAGAGAATTTTAAAACTTGGTGGTGACGTGCGTGTTTACAATGACAGTTACGTGACACCAAAGACAAAAAGTGGTCATCGTGTTTTTTAAAATAAGAACGGATGGGTGATTGACTGCATTGTTTATCTGTGTGTGAAAAATATAGGTCTACTCTGACCAGGAGAACGCAAAAATGATTAAGATAACAATGATACCGTAACAATGCAAAAATGACTGTTAATAGCTTTGCGGAATGAAGACCATACGTTTTTGAATACAGGTGATCACTTGTGTATTTTGTGTAATTGGATATGCTAATTGTATTTGCTAATTGAAAAGTTTATAACCTGACGAACTTAAACTGCATGCCTGGGTAATTGCGATAACAGCGGCTTTGTGCCAGCGGTATGTCGTAGCCTTATGACAGCAATCCAACAGAATAAAGATAATTATGTCACACATGTCAGCTGTGGGAGTAAGTAAGCAAAACGAACACTCTCTACCGAAAATTTAATTTGAGGATAATGGAATCATTTGGCCACATATTTTTAATTTTGTGTGATAATGACGGATAGATGTATTATGCTTGACATTTTTGTGGATCACTTCCCCCTACTAAAGAGAGTTTGTAGCGAAATTTTTTTTATCCAAAAGTCATAAGTTTAATATGTCAGATTTCATATCTTAGATGTGATTATGCCATCCAGTTCCAACCGGTTATCCAGAACAGCGTCACTGGTGTGTTAAATCTTTTGCATAAACATTGTTATCCTGCTCATAGATATCGGTATATATTACGGAGGTGCAGAGCGCTTTCTGCATCCTGCATCCCACGCATCACGTGTTTTCTCCGTGTTTGTTTACAGTCACCCTCCCTCGTAGAAACGCACCTGTGTGTTACCATGGCAGCGGTGAGTGCTTTGCGTTCCCCAGTACAAATGGTTTTAGTTTTACTTCGCAAGTTGCATTAAAAAGACACTTCTGATCTCAGATCTTAAGGCTATAAAAATGAACGCAGATGACCATAAGTATGAAGCATAGTCTTATTAGTACGTTCTGCACTAGAATTTATCTAATAATTAATGTCTTTTCGACTGTTTTTTTCGCATTATCTAAGCTATAAATGGTGTGATTGCTTTATTTTCTTCCAGTTAATAATCCAATTATTTGATTTATTTTTATGTAAGGAATAAATGCCCACAGCTGTCCATTGTCCTTTAGATCTTTTAGTACTAACTGTCAGGTGTCTCCCCCATAGCTGGGTACTCGTGGGACAGTGACTGAGGCCGCTGGTTTCAATGCGGAGGCGGACGCCAAGCGCCTGAGCGAGGCCATGAAGGGAGCAGGTGAGTAGTCACTCAGCGTCCCCCTCCCTCTTATAGAGTGTGGCCCAATAAAAAGGCAATACTGTATGTCCACATAAAGGATCTGAATGTTATCACAATTTGTTCGCATAAATAGACCTGCATGAAGTGTATGTGTACCTCTGAAAGTGCGTGTTTAAGTCCCAATGCACTACAGTGTTTAGTAATATATATTGTTCATTGGAAAAGTCTAATTTAATTAGAAAATCAGTCTGGGGTATAATCAATATTTCAAATGGAAAATTATGGAAAACGGTAAGTAAATGACAGGGTGGAGATTTGCAAAGGTGGAATACAAGCCCTGCTCTTTCCCTGCCACAAGGCAGGAGCTGGTTAAAAGGTTCCTGCATCAGGATCTGAAGTGGAACCATGTGATTTTACTGTGAACTGCGTTCCATTTAAATCGGAATCAATTTCAGATTTCCAGCAGAACCGCACTGATTCACTGCCCCCCTCGGTCCCGCTCGGTCTGCTCCGTGCCTCAGAAATTCCAGTTGAACCACCCAGTTTTACTGTGGCCTGCATAGACTCTTGCTGCCTCTCCCAAGTCTGCATTAAGCTTTCATATTATAGTGAATCTTGTGCTTTTAAGAACCGTAAGGTATGTGTAAAATTTGCTACTACTAATCTGCTGTGTCAGTGTTTCCCACTGGGAACCCCGCACAGTCCACATTTTTGCTTCCTCCCAGCTCCCAGCCAATCAGGAACACCGAATACCTGGTACAGGCCTGCTGGAAGCTGACAGGAAGCAAAAACGTGGGTTGGGAAATACTGCCCTACGTAATGAGGTCATCCCATATTGCAACATTTTACCAGGGGCCCCAGAATTTGTGGCTACCGCTCTGTCTGCAGTGAGTGTGCGGGGGTGACATCAGAGGGGGTGACTGTAACGGCCATCTTCAGCTGCTGAAGCGCAAGACCACGCAGACAGGGCCTCACGCCAAGCACAGCGTTTTCTTCGTTCAGTGATGTCAGGAGAGTTAATCTGACAGAAGCCTGTCTGTGCACTGAATGCTGAAGTGTGGAGCGCCACACCCACCTGACAGTAGCATGAGACACGTTATACTCGGGCTGCGTCTCGGAGCAGCCTGAGTAAATCCAGGGCCAGGCAATGCTCCGGCACGGTAAATGGGGCGGTTTACCTGCCTCAGGGCTCCGTATACCTGAACCGAACCTGGGGGGGGGTGCATCACGTGCCGCTTTGAATGCAGCAATATATTATTCAGTGGTTTTACTTTCACCTTCTGTGGTAAAGCAGGCAAACGTAGAACAAACAAATGAACCCCCCAAACCTGCCCCTTTGTTCATGACAAGACTTCATGATTAGGGTTGGGTGTTATTTTTGGGGCCTCACTCACAAATCACTTTGTCCCCCACCCTGCACGCCCGGCATTTATCAAATAAATTTGATAGCTATAGAATAAATTAGCTGTAGAGTCAAAGGACCCTAGCTAGTTGGTTAGCGGAACATGCTACTTCAGCATCTCCTACATAACGAATGTGTTTGTTTAATACCTAGTGTGACCCCCGAACTCAGAGGCCCCATGCAAATGCATGTTGGTGCCGGGAGAGAAGGAGCGAAAACATGGGCTAGCTGCGGATCCGGACTGGGAAATGCTGGTCTAGAACACATTCACGCCTGAACATGTGGCCTTGATGTTTTTTTTTGTTCTTCTTCACTTTGGTGAAAAGTGTCTGGCAAATAAATAAATGAAATGGAAATGCCTTTTCTCCCACAAATAGATTGATAAACATGTTTAGCTTGCAGTGTGGTTAAGCTCTTACATATAAAAACAGGTTATGAGTCACACTTTTTCCTGCCTTATGTTAGGTGTAATAATACCTTAGAAAGGTGTATAATTTAACCAGATAAAAATCCTAGTAAAAAAAAAACAAATCAGAAAATTGCATGATAATGACAAGAACCAGACTTGTGACCATATGCCAATGCATGTAAATGTTCATAGTCTGTCAGCATGTACTACCAACCCAGTACAGTGTTAGTAAAGCCTTCTCCAGTGTTAATGTATAGGCGATGTAATGACTCGGTAGCATGAAATGATATTAAGACAAAACAGTAGTCATTACTGGTAAGTCTAAAAAGGTATATTGGTTAACATTGGTATCAGCTAATATCCATTAAAAAACAGAATGTCGGTATGAGTCTGATGCGGCGGCCTTGGCCGATTCATTGTTCCTATACCAACACGGGCAGATGATCCACCTCCATTCTGTGGGGAGCTTCATCCTCATTTGAAATTAGGCAAACTATTGTGGTGTGGAGTTGGAGGTATAGATGGGGCTGCAGACGTATGTTAAGAGTGTAATGACGTTCTGCTTATCTGCTCCGACAAGCTCGGCGAGTTTCAGTGCCTGTATCCCCCCCCCAGCCAGTTTGTGCTCCCTTTGTTGCTCAGTAATTATCCTTTTCACAATTTATACTGGTTTCTTCTCTCTGTTTAATAATGATAAAACTTAGTGTCACAGGATTCTACTTTTTCTGTATTTCATTGATAATATGTAATGGAGTTCCCATGGTGATATTTGTATTTTTTTTCCCACTTGCGTTAAAAAAAAAATAAAAAATGCTGCTAAAATAATAGTTGATTAATCAAATTGTGATGGGAAATTGGTGATTTCCAATGCAACCTTATGGTTTCACCCCTACTACCAAGTGAAAAGGGCACTGTAACAAAATAATTTTTGAACTTAAAATATAGAGTAGGCTGAGTACATAGCCAAGACATCAATGGTGACAATTGGGGATGGGTGATGTAGCCAGAATGTCATGTCATATAATATTTTTGGTTTGAATCCAATACACGATACATCCCTTTGTTTACAAACCAACCAATTTTGAATGTGTATATAGTAACGTTAATTAACCATTTCACCACTTCATCAGAAACACTGTTTGTAGCCTTATTATAATAAATAGTTAAGTAGTGCTGGATTGTCATTCTTGTAATCACTCTGAAACGCATGTATAGTATTGCAACCGGTCATGATAAATTGCGGTCTTATCGCCCACCACTGGCGCAATTTTATGTAATATAAAATGTGATCTCTTTCTGTCAGGCACCAATGAGGCCACCATCATCGAGGTCCTGGCTCATCGCACCATTGCCCAGAGGCAGAGCATTAAGGATGTTTATAAGCGGACACTGGGGAAGGTGAGGATTACTAAGCCTTGGGACGTACCATTTATGGATGGGAGGCTCTCTTTGGAGCCGAACTCACCTGTCTCTCTCTGGCTATGGCCACTTTTTCCAGGACCTGGAACATGACTTGTGTTCAGAACTGTCCGGTCACTTTCAGAAGTTGGTGGTCGGCCTTCTCATGACTGCCCCCGTCTATGACGCCTACGAGCTAAGGAATGCCATAAAGGTCAGGGGTCATGAGGTCATCTAGACCATCGGTTCCCAAACCTTTAAGTCCCTAGCCCCCAAAAATTACAGTGCCAAAGAATCTTGAACCCCAATTTGTCTGTTAGGGTGGAGGAGTCCATTTCAGGGGAATAGTTTTTCATGGTTTTTTTTTCATATAGTTTTTCCATATGTTTTATAAATTATGTTTTATAAATTATATTCTGAAAATTGTCCCATGACCCCCAGTTTGGGAATCCCTGATCTAGATGGACTGCACCTGAGTTTGAGTCCCAGTGTAAATTAAGATTTTTTTAAAGTTTATTTTTTATGATTTAAGTCGCTTTGTATATTCTTTAGCAGCTTGGATATTTACTTCATACATTTCCCTGAGTTTCTTAAATGTCAAATGACACCTTTGCCAGTGGAAACTAGTAAACACAAATAAATAGACCAGCATGCAGATGTGACCGATACATCTGGGATGGAGAGAAGTAGCTTTAATCTAAGGTTCCTCACCTGTGTCCACAACAGGGCGCGGGGACGGATGAGACCTGCCTCATCGAGATCCTCGCATCCAGAACTATTAAGGAGTTAAAGACACTCAAAGACTGTTACCACCAAGGTGATTGCTGGGGCAAAACATAGACCTCCCCCTGAGGACCTGTAGACACCTGCTTCATATTGTATCTGTCTTTTTTTTTTTTTTTTTTTTTTTTTCTGCTGCACTGGTCAGAATATAACAGGAACTTGGAGGATGACATTTGTGGTGACACTTCTGGAATGTTCCAGAGGGTCCTGGTGTCTCTGCTCACGGTAAGAACATGTGACCAGAGTCATGTGCCCATAAAGGGTCATGAAACTTCATTCTTTGTTTTAATGGACAAACAATGTTTTCTCAGTGAAGTGGATATTGTGGCATTACACTGTTCCCCTTAAGCTCTACGACAAATTAAATTTTGGTGACAAGCTTAAATTTGGTTTAAAAAAATTGGGGAAACGTTAAGCGTATGCATGAATCCCACAGGGAACTCATGTGATCCCAGGGTATAATGTGCAAACAGCTGCAGGGTGGGAATTGAACCCACGAAACTGGAGATGTGAACCTGAACGAGATGTGAATCTTTGCAGGCTACACATGGAGGTTGTGTTTATATGACCATTTAACCAGAGGCAGAAATTTCAGCTTCAGAAAGTAAAAATCTAGACCAAGATTTTGTTTCAGCCAACCAGTTGAGTACTCTGTGACTATAACTCTTTATACTCAACTGGTTGGTCCTGGTTTGGATTTTTTACTTTCTGGACCTGAAATGTCTACCTCTGCGTTTAACACTGTGCCACTATAAAGTGACATACTTGGTGTTGCTGTGCTCAATGCTCCCTTAACCAGCATAATGTGTGCTGTGATTGGCAGGCTGGACGTGATGAGAGCACCACGGTTAATGAGGCCGTGGCGAAGCAAGATGCCAAGGTGCGGCGGCCGCAGGGAACCCAAATGAGGTTTTGTAGGTGGATGCAGGAGAGGCCCTGGGTTCATTAAACTCTTACACCCCTTTCCAGGAAATGTATGAGGCCGGCGAGGCCCGATGGGGCACCGATGAGGTCAAGTTCCTCACGGTGCTGTGCGTGAGGAACCGGAACCATCTGCTCCGAGGTACCACCACATGAATTAAGCATGAAATGTCCGGCCCGTCGCAGCTTTTGTAATAGTAAATCGCTGTTAAATCGCGATCCAAATGAGTAACGGCCTGGCATCAAGACCCAGCTTGTACTTCGTACTGATCCATGTACATCTGCCTTTTGGAGTCCCAAGTCATTGTCCTCTCTAAACCCCTCAGTGTTTGATGAGTACCAGAAGGTCTCTGGGCGGGACATCGAGGAGAGCATAAAGAGGGAGATGTCGGGCACCCTGGAGGAGGTCTTCCTGGCCGTCGGTCAGTCACATAACTCACCACCTCATCTGCTTGTATAGCAGGTTGTACACTAATATAAAGGGTCTGTTGGCGGTATGACAACAGGCTAAATGCCTGAGACATAAAGTGAAATGCATGTGTACACACACAATGCCAAAAAAGAAATTAACATAATTGATCTGATTTATTAAAAAAAAAAAATGCAAACTGCTCATTGGCTCGAGTGACATGTTGCTGAACATTGGTTGTTACATTTAGTTGCCCCGTTTACATGTTTAAATGAATAGAATTAGTTTCACCTACTTGTACAACTGATATTTTATGGCAGCAATTCAAGTCATGTAATATTTTCAAAGGCAATATTAATACAGATGCTCCTCACTTTATGATGGTTCGACATCTAATCTTTGGACTTTACAGTGGCATGATAGCGATTCGCCGTCGGAATTGCGAGCTGTTTTCTGGCAATAATATGCCGTATGATGCCGGGCAATGGCAGCATCTACAGCCACACTTCCAGTCTCCATAGTGATCGCAGGTGTAAACATCTCATCTCATACAGTGTTTAACAATGTATAGCATGGGTTTTCTTCTGTGTAATACAAGGTTTGTTTACTTATTCAGTGACAGTAATTTATTTATTGTGTGTTAATATTACAGTGTTTTTAACTTTCAATGGGTCCATTGAAATGTACCTCCATTGTAAGTCGAGGAGCATCTGAATAATAGTCACCTGAATAAGATTGTGACATGTGACACTGTGTTCCACAGTGAGATGCATTCGAAGCAGGCCAAGCTATTTTGCAGAACGACTGTATAAATCCATGAAGGTAAACCATCTCCACAATCATCAGCACCCTGAGGCACTTGACATGAGGGTGTGGCAATACATTATAACACTTGTACAGAATAGTGCTTGAAAGTAGAGGGGAAGAGGAACCAACCATAGTGGACAGGAACCAAAAACGGCTGAGTAGGCAGAATAAAACCTTTGGAGGTCGAAGGTCAACTAGCTTCTCAATCCCCCCCCCCCCCCAACATTGCAGAAAACAGAAAATTTGCCTTTTAGGCATAAACAATACCTAAGTTAGACTGATTAGTGCTGCCTGTTGCTGTCTTCAGGGTCTGGGCACCACAGACAGCATCCTGATCCGGGTCATGGTGTCACGTTGTGAGATCGACATGTTGGACATCAAGGCAGAGTTCCTCAAGATGTATGGCAAGACGCTGTACTCCTTTATCAAGGTGAGGGCCTGGTTCCTGCAGCTATCCCAAGACCTCCGCATATCCGCTGACTGGTCAAGCAGTCGGGAGTCTCTCCTTTCTGGCCTTGTGATGTGTTGCTCAACTCTAGTGTAAAGGCACTGAGTAAATGGTTACCTGACCTGAATGTTTGTTTTGGCAGGGTGACACCTCAGGAGATTACAGGAAAATCCTGCTAGTGCTGTGCGGTGGGGAGTAAAGGAGGACATGGGCTTGTGACATCATAAACCCGCCAAAATTGACTCCTTTTATTACTCCTGTCTGGTGCTTTAGGGAATCGTTACACTTTTGTTATATTGAATAAATAAAAAAGGCCTTCCATAATCACTGATTTTTATAATCCCCATTTTGCAGTAACTCATACCTTAATCAATAAAAGATTAACTTCTATGATGCTTTGATTGTCCTGCTGCTCTGCATTCATGTGGAAATGATCCAGGTTGGACTGCCAGTAGGTGTCAACCAGTGTCGACTGTTACAATCAATCCTCCTTTCATGTCTACTCTGTAACATGCTCACTATGCGGGGGTGGGAGGGGGGGGAGTGAAATGCACGTGTATATGTATAGTACAAGAAGGAAATTAACATAATTGATCTGATTTTATTAAAAAAATTAAAATAAAAATGTGAATTACTGATTGGTTCCCTAGTAGCTCAAGAGCAACATGTGACCTTTATAGACATTACCTGTGATACTCTTCATGTCCACTGGGTGGAGCTCTTGGAAGGGGCACTGGTCTTCAGGGTCTCCAGACCTTAAGTTAGTTTTCCTGTTATGGCCACTGATAAATTACATGCATGCAATTTTTTTCCCATTTAATAAGATATAAATGTACACACAGGGTAGTAAATATTACTATTACCACCTTACATCAAAATAATAAAAATAGGAAATATGCGTCATTTTATTTTTTTAGAACCATATAAGAATCACCCCCAAAAACATAATTCACCACTGATGGCCATCTGTCAAGATTTTCTGCAGGCGCCACTGGATATATGATAAATATGTCTATCGCAATACACAATATCACTGGGTTCATCACATTACACAGGGTTTATGTAGTAAACATAGTGTCTCCATTGCTACAGTTTTCAAAAACAGCTGTTTTCCATCCATGGTATCTACACCAGCTGTGGTTAATAAGTTAATTACTTGCAGGGAGATGGAGAATGGAAGTTATGCGGAGATCAACAAATAGTTAAAGTTCAAAGACACAACTCGCTGCATAAAAATCTATGTTTGAAATCCGACATTTTGCTAAGATTTTCTGAAGCAGTTTAAGGAAATTTACATCAGTGCGATAATGGCTGCCATCCCGTATAGTAGCTTTCGATTCACTACGGCTCTGGCTCTGCTGCCACCTAGTGGACACTTATGGCAGCCGATCCCTGTATGGTCCTGTAATGATTTTCGTATTAAGTGAGGCTGGGCCTGGGATAATGGGTACAGGGCTGTCTGTTCTACAGTGTGAAAAGTAGGATTTACATTGGGTAGAAGCGAGTAATTGACAAATTAAGTGGGCAAAAAAAGATTAATGGGATAATGAACATCCACTCATTGGCTGACTGATTCATTTCTGTCTGCGCTGCTATAACGGTGCAGCGGTAATGCATGGTTAATGCATCCTGATCTGCCCATGATTTCGCAAAAGGAGAAGTTGGGTACAGTGTGCTTGTGTGGCCGTCCGTCTGTCAGTCACGTAGCGATCCGGCTGCAGTAACCATGCACTCTGGGAAAAGCAGGCTGTCATGAGCACCGGTGTTGGATACACTTTGGCTAGCAGCCAGAAGGTGCTGGCCAACTGCTCATTGACTTTGGATGAGATTCTGAAGCAGTTTAGCGTTACATTACACCATTTCCTCTTTTAGCAAATGCCTTTATACAAAATGACAACACATGGATGTTACTAACGCACTTGACCCACTTTGCTCAGGACTAGAGGAACCTGTTTTGAAACTTTAATCACCAAATCGACTTCACAACATAGGGTTCATGAAGACTATACATAAATATACATGAAAATTGGAAGTGTACTGCTGTGGGTAAAAACATTATTTTTGCATCCTATAATTATGATGAGTTATTACATACATATATATGTACATAACTGAACACAGATAGACTCTGAACATACATTAATTTGCCGATCCCTGCAAAATTTATTCATACGCAACAAGCAATCCCAGCCCCTGGCTTTTAAAACATTACTCTTAAATGGGAATATGTTTTGTTTGTTGAGCAGATGATTTTTATCCGTGGTGACACACATTGCTTGTAAAAGTGAGGTCCGATAATCCATGGAACAATTGGACATTAAGGACTTTGCTCAAGGACCCAACAGTGACATCCTGCATCCCCCGCGTTCAGAGGATACCTCCCCGAGCGGACCGAAATGTGTTTAACTCATCTCACAGTATGAACACATGCATCAGGTACATATTATATGGTTAAAAATCATTGACATAGCTAAGAGATGACAAAACATTAATGAAGGACCGGCCTGTTAGGGGCTGGTTCATCTCTGCCTAATTAATAATGGCCCCTGAAGATTGCAGGAAGCCCCAAGTGGGAGGTGTCTATTGGCTCTGATCTCAGCCTGGGCGGAGACATGAGCTAACATGAAAAGGAAAAAAGGAAACAGCTGTGTCAGACAAGCACACTGACGAAGACGCTGCTCCTGCTCAATGGTCAGATGGGCAGATGGAGAGCAACGCGATCCCTCTTGCCTAGAGGAGATGTTTCCTGTTTGCCTGGACCATGAAGCCCAAACTATATGATACGTGAGACATGGAAAAACTGAATCAGGAGGGAGCGAAAAAGCAGGCAGCTTCATGGTAAAGCAAAGTGGGTTTTTCTAGAACGCTGCAAGGTTGTGCTTTCTCACCAAGAGCTTAGATGCCAAAGGTCACAGGTGATGTCTTTCGACTAGGAGATCATACATTAAACACTAAACGATATGCTTTTTGATGGGGAGAGTAAAGGTCAAAGGTCATCTGCCAGCAAGTTACCATCAGATAGATGTTGATGATGTTACTTGACTTATAATTCTTTCTGCTGCTATTATTATTACTTTCCAAATACTCTCATAGAAGGACTCTCAGGAAATTTACAATTTTGATACTGTACCCACAGCCTCAGTCAGTAAGCTTTAATTGGCACGATTTAAAGTAATTACCTAAATGCTGTGTTCATTAGCAATTAGAAGGCAATGGAAGGTCTATTTGCTCAGAAGTACCGGCTATAAAGCAATATGCAGTTAATTAAACTTAATTCGGTTCATTTATGAATTCCCCAAATGGCAAAAAATGTTTCTTTCAATTAATTAGGAATAATAAATCATTCTCTCATGGAATTGTTAAGTGCATCTATTAAGAAATGACGTAATATAAGCAAATAAATCCATCATAAGAATTCACCTGGTTTTTCTTTCCAGACTAGACATGGTGCATTACTCTCCCTGATAAATCCAAATAAGCGATTTATGTGACTTTGCTGCCGAGGGCGACACGATCCTGGCCCCCGTCCTGCATCTTTGTCCACAGCAAGCCTGACAGATGTAATTTAGGTTCTCAAGCCAACAGAAAAATCTGGAGTTCAGCAGCTTATATTGGTTTATCCTTATTTCACATCTGTAGACAATTAATTCCAATACAATGGGAACTTTCATAGCCTTTATATTGTTAATCCGTTCACTGCTGGACCGATGAGCCTCTCCGTAACTGATGATGGTGTGAGTGAGGCCACTTGTGGTAATTGAGCATGTTGTTTTTATCATGGTGAGTCATTAGGGTGATTTTAAATCCGGCGCTGTCACTAGACGTGTAGAAACATGCTAACAGCTTAGCTAGTGCCAGGTTCCACCTCAAAGACGTAAACATGGCGGCCATATTTAAAAGCCATGTTAAGCAGCAGTTCAGTTATTAATCTCTGTTAGTTAGTGAGAGTATGTAATGTTGCGTTTTTATGCTACTTCAGCTTATAGTCCCTGTCTGGGTTCATTATTGTGACACAAGGAAAGCAACCAACTTGGTTTGTACATATTTAGCCTCAGACTTGTTTGGCATATCAAAAGGCAAAACAGGATTAGATACTTCTTCTTTGCCATTGATCCATTTTGTTTTGCCACAACCCTTTCACCACAAGGCTTTGGCTTAGCTTACTTGTACCATGTCATGATTGCCAGGAACTTCAGCTTTCCTTCACTAGAAAGGGCCCCCTGCTCTCTTTCCCCACCACCCCAAAAAAAAAATACGAAAGTTGAATGCCTCAGGGGATGACTTCCACTACCAATTCAGGGCAGGGGAAGGAGTCGCTCTATGTCTACATCCCAGCTATGGACATCAGGCTATGCTGCCCAAAGCTACATCCCCCAGGCTGCAAAATAAGAGGGACACAGCAAAGCTGACACTGAATTGGGCACGATGGTGAGGTGTAGCTTCCTGGTTTCCGATTGGCTAGAAGGCAACTAGAAGGAGTGGGAGGTATTGACCAGTAGGTGCTGAATGTATGACTGCAGTCAGAAAATCATAATTCTGAAAACGTGGCAGTTTCATGAGCTGCTGCAGGACATGGGGAGTCTCTGCTGTTTTCATAAACGCGCCCTTGGCCGACGTGTGATTTCACAATGGAGAGCAAAGCGCATTGCAGTGCAGAGCGCTTGTACGACTCCTCACCAGTCACACACAAGTCCATCTGTAATGATGACACAGTCCCGGCTCGAGAAACAGGACTCTCGGGGTATCACCTCTGGACATCATGGATATCAGCCCAAAGGTCGGGCCAACTCTTTGTGAAGCTTGGACCAGATTTTGGACCAATTTTAATATTAAATTGTATCACATCCTAGCAGATGCTTATACACGTAGCGGCTTGCAAGACTTACATATGGATGTTTACTGACAGTTCAGCTTGGATCAAGGGCACAGCAGCAGGATGCTTCCAGCCGATGACAGCCACCTTTGTGACAGTGTCATTCCCTTTGCTGCCCCAGATGCCCTTCTCAGGCAACACAGCACTCTCCTCATACTCCCTTCCTAGAGATGGGGGTGTGGCTGTCGCTTGACTGTGAATGCCAACTCAAGTAAACAAGTCACGCCACAGACTGCTGTCTGTGAATGACCCCCAATCAACCAGGGAGAGTGTGAGTGGTCCTGTCTAAAAGGACAGCAGGAGTATACACAAAGCCAGCACAGGCTTACCCAGAAATGCTGTGATTACTGCCAAAGCAGATTTCAGGGGTCCTGTGTACAGTCTTTCGAAATCATCTTTAATATTTCTTTGGCTTCTTTCTCAGTCATATCTTGTTTTTTATTTCCTGTTGTATCGAACAAGTCTTAAGGTTGAACATATGATTCTCATCATATTCAGTGAATATATATATATATATATATATATATATATATATATATATAAATATATATAACTAACAGAACACTTCCATGCAGTCAGCTTTTATGTATTTATATTGTAGCATAAAAGTTATCTTACTTTCGGAAATCTCTGTTAATTAAATACAATTACTGAAATATTTTGCACAGTGGGCAAATTCACAATTACTGTAATAAGCATTTGTTCTGGACACAATCAATCCCAGGAATTTAGGTACACTGTATATGCCGGGGGGCATTTCAGCATTCCAGACCATCACACACACACTCCTCTATGTCAACCCAGAGAAAGCTGTTTGAAAGGAACTGGTGTACCTGAAGGAAACCAACCCAGACATGAAGAGAATAGGTAAACCTTACATACACAGAACTGAGTCAGTCCACCTGAATACCTGAGGATCAGTGAACATGGTAGCATTTCTGGTTTCCATTAGGCAAACGACAGTGCCCACTATGGGCCAGTCGGGGAAATGCGCAGCCTCTTTAGAATGGCTCACAGACATCTGATGAATGTTGATCCCCAAGAAATCGAGGTGCTAAAGAAACGTTATGCAAACGTTATCTCACTGAATTTGTGTCATCCAAAAGTTTATCCTGGTCAGGATCTGGGGGGGGGGGGTGGATTTAGCATAACTTTCTAATTTAGCATAACTTTCTGTTATACGGAAAACTGATATGGGTGGAACATGCTAACTCAACACAGAACATGCAAGCACGATTGCAGGGAGAACATACAAAATCCACACACAGACAGTGGAGACAGGATAAACACCCCCAACCCCAGAAGCACAAACAACAGTGCTATCCAGTGCAATCCACTATTATCCAGTGCTATCCACTGCTATTCAGTGCTATCCACTGAGCCACTCTGCCACCAAATATACAAAATATTGTCCCAAATTCTTTTCAGACAATACTACAGGAACCAGACGATCCTGAGATGGTTAAAGGAAATGCATTCCTCAAACAGGCCGGCGCCGATCCAGAAGGATCATAAATTAGATGGCCAATGGACAAGAGCCCCTGATGCCATCTATCACAAGGCGCTGCAGAAATTCCCTCGCTCTCTGTCAGACCCCATTACTGCTGAAAATAAAGCAGAGTCTGAAAGCCTTTGTAATGAAGGCCAGCCGACTGCTCGTCCGACACAGGATTTTAACTTGATGGGGTCCCATTTTTAGCCTGCACCTCCAGATCTATGCACTGGGTCAAACACAGCCCCTACGTGGGCCCCTGTGGAGTCCCCCCCGGTTTAGGCTGGAGTGAGACCTCAGTTTGGGAGATTTGGTTTTCATTAGCTGTGCTCTTGAGCCATTGTTATTCAGAACTGCTCCGCAGAGCTAAATTAATGTAAAATAATACTCTTCACTTATTGCATTGATTCCTCTGCTACGTCTTATTCCATTCAGTTGAAAAAAGTGTCAAGACAAAAGTATTAAGGGTTGTATTTGCTTATGAATAGAAAAGGTCTTGGTGGAAAGTACAACTATTTCAAGAACTATGGTAAATATTTTAAGGGGAAACATTTTTTGTGCAACCTTTGTCATTTCCTGTTCTCTACCAGTGTTCTAACCGCAATTTGTCTGCACAGTTGACAAAGATCTATATCACCACAGATTCCACTTCCAACAACAGGCAATGAGGTATTTCTTCCTTCTTTACCCAAGTCCTACAGCAAGTGCAGTGAGTCTTTAAATCAGGGGAGGGCTATTGTTTTGGGGGGATCATCTCCATAATGATTGTTGCTCAGGGGTTGCTAAGGAGATGCTCGATACTAGGAAAGCCCACGTCCACAAGCACATTGTCTGATTATCTGATTTACCATTATCGACAGTGGAGGATTAGAACGTGGCAGATTCTTCCCAATTGCAGAGCAAAGAATGAGACCTAAAAGATGAGAGATCACCAGTGTTCAGGGGTTCAAACTCAGGGAAGGAGGGAGAGGTACCCAGAGACTGGCTGAACCTGCTCTATGATCTTGCTCTGAGCCGGTGGCAATTAGAGATCAAACTTATTTAAACAGAGTAGTGAATTTTGCTTGCTTCTCAGTCACTGTTGTGACTCCTGCAGCATAAGGGCACAAAGCGGCATTCAAATCAGAGCTCATTTGTGGGGCTTGGTGTAGCTCAGTGTTTCCCAACCCAGTCCTCAGGGACCATCAGACTGTCCAAGCTTTTGCTCCCTCCTAGCTCCCTGCCAGACAGTCCACATTTTCTGTGGATCTTCGAGCACTAGAATGGGAAACACTGGTATAGTTGGTCAATGTTTCTCCTGTGTATTTGTCAGTTACTGGCAGGTTTACTTGCTTAGTGGTTTTGAGTCTCAGTGTAGTGACTTAGGGCTCTTGCTTCTTATTGACCAGCCTCTAGGTCTGAATTTATGGTCCTGTTTAGCCAGTATCCTGTTCCTGGATTCATGGTCCTGATTATCTAGCATTCCACAGCTGGCGTGCTGTGCAACTGGTATCTTGTTTTTGCGCTTTTCTGTGAGTGCCCTAGTTTTACTGTCTGTCTAATCAGTGACTCAACGGTTTCCCATTCCCGTTTTCAGGTCTCACTGGACAGTGGGCAGAAGGCCTGGTACAACAGATGGATGTCCCAGGTTGGGGTGCTTTTGCTCATGTGTAATACGCCCAATAAATGTGTTTACCAGAAAGCTCTGAGTCCTTATCATGAGATTTAAACACCGTCCTGGCAACTACACTGTTAATTACTATTGGTACTATTGGTACAGTTTTATTAACAAGAACAGCAGGCAATCAAGAATTGATTTTAGCTGTCTGTCATAACTCACAAGGAGAGCATGACAGTCTAAACATAAAAAGAACCCAAACCACAGAAATATAAAAAAGAAACTGATGTCAGTTCTAGTTGTGACCTCTAAGTCACAGCACAAGGGAGGAGGTCACATCAAAGTTAGCGTGCATGCAAGCATATCACTTCTGAAGGCGTTGGCATTTTTGAACCGTCTAAGCCCAGTGAGGCAGGAAGTGGGTAACGAGCAGGCTTGTGAGAAAATGTACATGAACTTTTTTTATAATGTAATTATGCCATCCATATCATGAAAGAACATCCGTTTTTGATGTACCTGTACGATCCAGATCATCTATCTGTATCACCAATATATCAGAGAACATCTTGTGCATGAATGGCTGAAAAGAGCACTCCCTTCCAGCAAGAACATCAGAACACAGTTCAACATCTATTTCAAGATTCAAGACTTTTATTTGTCACATGCACTATTGCAAAAAAGCTGTCACTTCATCTGCTATAAAATGCTCTGTTCACCAAACACCAAGCACCTTTTATCTAAATTATGTTCTTTGATATATGAGGATATTCAGTGCTCAGTTTCAGTGCTGCAGTACACAGAAGTACATAGGACTTTCATATCAATAAGTCTGAATATCCTGCACAATGCCTTTTCTTAGCGTTTTGCATCTGTCTGGATCAATGTAATGTGGAAATATATAATGAAACCTGCAGGTTTTCCAGTGACAGACAATCCCACAGAAAATTAGCATTGCTTCCTATATGCAATGTAGCTGTGAGTGCCATGTGATTTGACCAATAAAACATGATCAGCTAGTGGAGTCAAGGTCTCACTGGCCTCTTTTAATAACACACCCTGTGCCACATACAATTCTTTTAATATCCATACATTCACCCACTGCAATAGTAAGTCTCTCAAAAGCAGACTCCTGGAAAAGAGCTATCTGACCTTTTCTGTAGAGAACAGGTGTTAAGTGACATCCTACACTACAGCAAAATGTTCCATTTTTCTTTCCGAAACATGAAATAGTAATAATGCCGTAGCAACAATAACTATGATGTAACACTTCTGGTACTTTGGACTGTATGGTGCTATGCATTCTGGGAAACTGCCAGTCACAGAGACAGACTGGTGTCCTTAATGAGTCAGACATACTTCTGTCATGGAGGTGACTGCCTAACCCAGAGCTGAAAATTAAAGTAATATCAGCGAACAAACTCCTTCTGGGACTTACGGTATGTTCCGCTTTCTTGTTTTCCATTCTGATGAGTCCACATAGATCACGGTGCTGGTGCTACATCTATGCAAGAGTGTCTTCATTTTCCAAAATTTTGTTTACAAATATGGGACTGGTCACAATGAAAGGTCTGCTTAAACCAGCCCTGATCTCCAAACACCTTCAATATATCAGAATGTTAAATCTCTCTTCTCCTCTTCCACACAGCTGCAGTCGGTCGCTACTCCCGCCAAGGCACACTTCTGTGAGTCATCGTCAAACCCCAGCTCCTCACAGTCAGTTAACTAGATCCGCAAGGTCTCCAAAGACGTGCAGCGTTCCCCTGTGTCGAATGGGCGGAACATTAGCAGTTAGCCACACAACAGGACAGCTGCTCCTGCGGAATTGTCGGGAACAACGGCAGGTGGGTGGGATCCAGCTCGCGCAGGGGAGGCAGTCGGCATGTAGTCAATCCATTTGATGTGGTAGTAAAGGCCTGATGGAGGAACGCTTCTCCCACAAAAACCTTTTGCCAATTACTGAAGACCTCAAAGAACAAGTATGTCCTGAAGGCACAGAAGCAAGAAAACTGTGGATTTGGCCTCCTCTAGCACCTGCTAGAAAATGCTCAGAAAGAAAATATTTAAGTGGTTTTTTGCAAATGTTCTCTGGCAACATGTAGGACTGTCAGATGCAAAGCAACAGAATCCTATCGCATCTATGCAGGCAGGTATTACAGGCCTGGGGTTGGTATGGGGTCTGTCATTGTAGAATTTGCACGTCCTCATCCATCCTGGGACGTACACCATCAAATATATGGTGCCCGTTCAAACTGTATGTCTTGGTACTACCTGCAAAATAATATGATTTCAAAAATGTCTTACCATACAGAGCTCAACAAGAAACTCAACATAGAACTCGGCTCAGAAACAGCTTCCAGATTTAACTGACATAGACAAAATAGGAAGTCAGCAGTCATTGTGCAGACTGGCTCAAACTTGCCAGTACCAAGTTATATACTGTATTCGTAATTGATGACTTTGCAATAGCACTAATAGCATGTGTGCAGTTAAGGGGAAAGGAATGACAAATGTACTAACTGGCCTGCCAGCCCGGCTTTGGCTCCAGGCCCCCAATGGCCATAACCAGGGGAAGCATTAAAAAGATGGATGGATGAATGGATGAGAATATACTGGCCATACACATCATACATAAATCCAGAACAGTCTTAGCTAACATCCCACATGCTATGCAGCATTTCCATCTTGTTATTCCCACTGGTATGGTCACTTTCATCAAACACCTTTTTTGCTGAAACATCAACGTGGTGTAATTGTCAATTCTGGTACTAACGACATAGAAATCAATAAATACGCTTTTTTTTTTTCCATGCACGAACACTTAAAAAGCACTAAGCGTGGGAATGAACGGACAATGACTTTCGCAAACGGAGGAGAGTTACCCTCCTGGGTTTCTTCTGGTGCCACTGTGGCTTCCCACACAGGAAACATCTCAGCTGGCAGAAGGCAGCTGATTGCCTGCAGGGCCATGTTCACGGTGGATGCACCCTCTTGGCAAAGGTCAGGCAGGTCTGTCACACTGACTTCCTTAGACCCTGCAGCTGTCTGTCAGGCTGGATGGTTGTTTGCCAAAACCTCTCCATCTTCAGGAGTACAACCCGTGCTTAAATGTTTGCTTGGAGTTTCCTGTCACACATGGGTGCCCATGGTTTATAAACCAGGTCAATGCTGAAAGTTGAATTAGGTTATAAAATGCGTTTTCAGCGCACTGATACAGTGCACAGTGCAGAGCATGGACCAGGTGTGGGAAATACTTAAAGCGACAGTGCACACAGGAACACTGGAGCGGCTGATCTGGCCCTGTATCACGAAGCAAGATTTCTTGCTTAGGCAGACAATTTGGCGGATTAAAGGTAGTCTAGGCTAAATGTAAGTAAATGAAGATAAAGCCTATTTAAAATATGACACCTTAAATCCAACAAGTTATCCAGCTAAGCAAGAAATCCTGTTTTGTGTTACAGGTCTCTGGACTACAGGAGCCAGACTTGCCCCATGTAACGACGGAGCATTACCGACTGTCTACCAGGCAGCTTTCAGAACACAAGGGAAGTTTTATTGTCAACTGAACCCAAAAGACACCAGAAATAAACAGGATCCTTGATGAGTCAGAACAAAGACAAGTAGGTACAACAAGGACCAACAAGGGCTGCAACTAACTGGAACTAAAACAGGGGAACAAAGAGCTATCAATCCAGAAAAGGGTATCCACAGAGAACACAGGCATAAGAACTCTTAACACCTAAAGCACAACCACTTCCAATACGTGCAAACAATGACTGACAGAGAAACCGGACAAGGGTAGGCACGTAAACCCTGATGACGAGAGCTAAACAAGGAACAAATGTGGGACATTGACAAGTAACCAAACATCATGAAGTACAAGGAACAAAAATTGCATAAGATCATTACAGATCTAAATACAAATAGGGTCAACAAAGAACAAATGTGTAAAACAAGACCCAGCACAGAAATACAAACACAGGAGGACTTAATTAGCATGGGGGTATATCCAACTGAGTACTGGAGCAGAGAACTCAAGCCTCAAACTCATGATGGTAAGGTTATATGGTTCTCCACTGCAGACTTAGCCCGTTCAAGCATGCGGCAGCCTGGGAAGTAGAGAAAAACACTCAGGTTGGAAAGGTACTAAACACAAGAAAGGATGGGTTAGCCAGCAACACCTGCAGGCCAGATGGGGAAACAATGAACCAAATGGGACAAGATGGGGGCTGATCCTGACCCCCCCACACAAAAGCACACGGACCCTATACATGTCAGACACAATTCTGACACTTTGCCTTGGGCCCCACAAAATCAGGAGAGGCCTTGGTGGGACATTTTATGAGAAGATAATCAGAGGCCTCCGCCTCCAAGAAAAAGCAGATGTTGTTGATATATCTCTGTGTCCTACTTCTTTCATTCTGGTTTCACTTGAAACCAAGTAACTACTTGCTTCAATTTAATGTTTTAATGTGTGTAGAACCCTTGAAGGTTTAAAACCCTAACCTGATGAAGATAGCTGTGAGTATAAATCATGTATACTGTATAAATGCTGGCTAAGAAGTTTACACCAGGGCTGCTGCCGTTGGGGGGTGAAGCAAGGATGGGTATGTTTTCTGGGCATGCCCCCCGCCCTCCCACCACCCTGGCTGTCCAAATGTATTAAGCCCCCCAGAATTCCCTCCTGGTTTACACTAAAGGGGTTGAATTTATTTATTAAATTTACATAAATAAATTAAAAAATAACATGACCAAATCATATCAATACTATTTTACAAAAAAATCAAAATAATAATATCCAACAACTGAGCGACCTCTGGACTATTTGCAGGCAGGTTTTGCTTGATTTGAAAGGTACCCTTCTTCCATTCAGTCACCCACTCAGTCAAAGCTCATCGGGGAGCAGGATAAAGAACTGTTTCCAGAGTTTTGAGCACGCAACATGGCCTCCAGAAAATCAATTCCTACAGCTAAAACAAGGGGGAAAGTGTTTGTTACATAAGCATTTCCAGTTAATAATTCGTTTATATTGTAAGAGCGGGCTGTTTTTACACAACTTTTCCATAGGTTGCTCCCTCGTATTCACAGATGCCTAATCAGGCCACAGTCCAATATAGGCCTACCACTTTTAAGGAGCGAGTCCTTTATGTTCTGGTAATATTATCATCAGATCGTTTGAATGAATGTCAATCTACATATCTCCGGTGGCGTTACACAACAAGGACTAGTGAATGCCATTCCATCACGAAGCAGTCTAAACAGCGAAGTCTGCTGGAAACGGACATGGTTTTATCAGCAAATAAACCGTGACTAAGCGTGTCTGCAAAGGTTTTAAAAATTACTGTGAGTGAGAGGTAAACAAAAAAATTAGATGCATCTCTGCTCACAGAAGCACGGACCACACTTGATATAATCTGGTAAAAAAAAAAAAAAACGTCCTTTTTCTAGGGTTTGACGGGTTGCTGGAGATAACGCTTCTTTTTAAAGCACGGTTGACAGTTTTTTTTTATTGTAAAATTGGTGGGAAATGACATGTACTGTCGCGGACAGCTTGCTCTACAAAAAAGAGCAAGTTGGGAAAAATAATTTCCCCACGGGGATCAATTAAATTCCATTATTATTATTATTAATAATACTATTTCATTAACCGTCCAAATTCAT
>JAABNX020000130.1:19485733-19498023 GCA_015163995.2 Mormyrus lacerda | reverse complement strand
AAATTTAGTGCATTTATTTTATAAAGAACCCCAATGAATTGACTGGGGTAACAGTCATTTGACAGTAAAGGTGATACAATGCTCAACAGTAAGACTGTTTACGAACGTGAAATGACGTACAGAAACTGACACAAGTCTCTATACCTAGCTTCACCTTAATCATTAATAAATTTCTGAGTGTACCCCTACAAAACTCAAAAACGTAGCAAGCTGATCTCAAACCAAATGCTCTCGTTTGAAGTAGTTGTTATGATAACCAACTTTCAGTAACACCTTATTTGAGGGAACACAAGTAACGTAGTAACTCAGTTATTTCTCACATACTGATCATGAACAAATGTAGTAACTGCATGAAATGCACGAACATGAGATCAGTATGTAACTAACACTTGGTTTTTGGTGAAGTAACTGAGCGTATACTGATGCATTATGTGTGCCCCCTGAATAAGGCGTTACTGCGTTACCCAAATTTATAAAAGAAAAAAGACCTCTGTGTCTTTGGGTCGCTATCATTTTCAGGATGGTCTCTGCTACATTTGAATAAACCCACAAGAAATGTTAAACAAGTCTTTGTTACCTGCTACAGTTTAAATCATACACATAACAGCATCTATATATAAACCATGTGACAGACTAGTTATCCCCAGTTTATATTTACATTTTCATTCTGGATTTTTCAGAGAGCTGTTGAAGTATGGATTACAATCAAACTGCTGGAAGCTGTATTGTCTGTGGAATTGTACATTCAGTAATACTAGTATTTAGTTTGGCGTGAAAGGAGTTCAGGTTGCTGTGGTGAATGAATGGACCCTCAGAAAGTGTCACTAACTGCACGGGCATTATTTGCACCTGGGGGGGCTGTTTGTGGCTCAGGGATCTAAGTCTCTTTGCCTGTGATCAGAAGGTCACTGGCTGAAGCCCAACCTCTGCAGAAGGGTCAATTGTCTGTGGGCCCTTGAGCAAGGCCCTTAACCCCTACCTCTTTAAGTGGCTGCCCTTTGCTGACAAGCTTGCTCTCACCTATATCTGTGTCCACGTGTCAGGGGAAGCGAGATGGGGTAGGTGAAAATAGAATTTCATTAGAAGTTTTATTATTACTATATGTACACAAAATACTTTACATATTATAAATGGAGGAGGAAGTAGTTCAATGCCAAAAGACTCTAATTTAGTCATGGCCTCAAGCCCTGTGTGATGGTCCTGATCCATGGTCAAAGTTCAGCGTATGTAGAAGCTGTGATCTCAGCTAAGGTGTGCATTGGGGTCTCATTACACCAGCTAAAGAGAGTGAAAAATAGTGCAATTACCGCTCGCTGTTTGCCTGCGTAACTTCAGCTGAGCTGGACTGTGTCACTGAACAAAATAATATAGCTACTGAATTTGACAGGACAAAGAAATCATTACAAACCATGTGTTTTTAATTCCCGTATAAACATAGCTAAGTACGTTTTCACAACTACGTACATCTTCTAAATTTGACTGCCACAGGCTGCTGCTTCTTGTAATCTTCTTGTCTTGTGTCATGGAAAGACGTAATAATTCATCCATTGTGAGTCTTTTTTTTTCGCTGGAATCCTGCTTTCATTGATGCTTTTCAGCACCATTTGGCTTGGCTTTTTCAGTGATTATGTGGTCGACCCTCCATCTGTTGTACTTTACATTTATACAAATACATAAATACTTTACATATATAAATAATCACAGTTTTATCCGATAAGCAATACTGGCATATTGAAATGTGTATTCAATTACAATGTTTATATCACAAAGTCCAAATTTTTTAACTTTCTGACCTCATTTTTCTAAATACAGGTGGGCTTGGGTGGGGTGTCCCAATAGAATGTCGGCAGATCAGATCAGCTGAGCTGCAGTGCCCCAGTAGTGCCTAAAACGTTTAATGTTGTTGCTGTCCGCATCAAACCTCTGCTCTCGAAATGGGACACTTCTGAGTGTGAATGTCTGTCTGTCCCTGAGGTTCTATGGCTCAACAGTTGCATTTTCCAGGAAAATGAAATCCCACTGCATAATGTGATAGTACACTGCTGACAGATGGATTTTTTTTTACGAAAGAAGTTCTCTACATTACTTTGTGTAAATGGTGATTAAGCAAATACACAGACTTCATCCCCTCATCCATCTTCCATTATCACACTCAATCAATTGAATTTAAAAAACTGTGCTAATAATAACAGAGTCAAAATAATAAGCCTCAGACTGATAATATTTTACTTTCTCATTTGACTTCCCATTAACGATAGACTTCAGCTGTTACGGTAATCTTTAATCTGCCTGGAGCAGATAACACCAAGGTTGTGGGTTGTTCCCCATACGGGCCACACTTGACTTTTTCTGCAATTTCCTTCCGGATTAATGAAGCATCTGTCTATAGATCTGCCATATTTTTGAAGACCGAAACATAATACTGTGTTTATATTTCCAGTTTGCAGGACAAGACACCTGCAAGCCGGCTGACTGTCCTGGATACCCTGACACCACCATGTGACCTACCAAAGTGCATTCTGATTGGGCATCTCAGAGCTGATGATGATGTTTCTTACCAACCAACGCCCCAGGCCCCGCATCACCAGCCGATTGTACTTCCATAGTGTGCTGGCTAATTCCGCCCTCTAGTGGCCACTTGTAGCAGTCTCACACTCTCTCATCATGCTCAACACAGTCTCAGGAGATTTTTTTTTTGACCACATGGACATCAGCTGGTGGTACATTATGGATGTCCGACACAATGATTGGGTTTTGATTGACAGGAGCAAATGTAGCATGAAATTTGCAGTGGAACTTGTCTTAAATTATTTGGTATCAGTTCTTTCACTGTGTTTATCTCCAGACATGCTGACGTCGTTATTGAACAAGGTCTCGACTGAGATATTTACTTGCTTTGCATGAACCCATCTGGCCTTAAAAGGCAGGCAGACATCCCGTGCCCATATTCAATGTGTACATTCTGCCTTGGCATTCCGAACAGGCTTTCCATGGAAACATTGTTTCCAGATGTTCCACACGGATGTTCCATACAAATATTCCTTGCTGGTGTTCTGTATGATCATTCTGTGCAGATGTTCCATGTTGAATAAACACAGACCAATCAGCAAGTGCACAGAAGCAGTGACAGTCAGACTGCAAAGCCACAAGGAGACCTCTCATCTACAGACACTGTAACATCAGCCCAATGCATCATACGATGGTTGGAACTGAACCTCACAATAAAAATGGCCAATGACAATGGAAAAATCTACGTATATCATATATTGTTTTTGAGGTTGATCGGAGTTACAGTAGACTGAAACTGCTGGAGAACTCATTACTATATTTTCAAGTGACCAGATATTATAATAGAGAATACACATGGAAGGGAACACGCTGAGTATTTTCTGTGCTATGGTGTTGAAATCTGTGTCATGAGTCTTAAGCTGTGATGCTGTTGGCTTTTTTGTAAAGTGATCCTTCTTTTCAGATGTTCTTGCCAGATCTCGTCATAGAGGCTGAGAATCAGCCAGAGCAAGATTCCATATGAGATCAGATCATCTCTGCACCCAAATCTACAGCCAAAACCTGGAAAAATAATCACATAGTTTGACTGCAGTTTTGCATAGAGGCTATTCTCCACAAACGATTCACAAGGATATAGAGGCTGGATTTTAGATAGAGCAGCTGGCTCAGAACTATCACAGTATTGTAGCTGCTGCCAATGCAGTAATTATTTGCACTGTTCAGAGGATACTTTTATCCAAATCACTTATGTAACATAATTACACATTTTGCTTATTTGCACAATGGGATATTTTTAAACATATTCAGCTATAAAACCACACAGTGGCTGAGACGAGACCCCACGATGTTCTGGTGCCTTCGCTGCTGTTCAGGGACACTGTTACCCTGGGATCTGCATTCTGTTAGTGAGCCTTTGTGACACCAGGGTGGTCGAACTGATTGCGTGTGCATGAATATGCATTTACTGCTACAAAGTATGCCAGTATATTCTGACCAATAAACAATATTTACACAGGACTTCTTGACAATAACCTGTTCTGACTGAAAATGCTATTTTTTCTCTGGCTCACTGATGGAATTCATTATAAAGTATAAACCACTATTTTCAAATTGCTCCTGGAAGTGAATGACAGGAGGAGGAGAGGGTGCTGGGTCCAGCAGCTACATGTTTGAGTGTGTGCCATTCACAAAAACAAAAATACAGCCAGTAATTACAGAGTCACTACCAAGTGAATTACCAGGGCCAAAAACATTTAAGATGTAACACTTATGGCTCTGTTGCTGAGCTTACTGAGTTTGGCTACACTCTGACGCCTGCTTTGTAAAATCAGAAAATCTTTATACTGTATGGTAAACATAAACTTAAGTCTGTCCACCAATCTTTCATTTAACTAATGGGTGTTACATGAAGCAGGATTTCTTGCTTAGCCAGTTAACTTGGGCTAAATGGACTTAATCTTCTTTCACTTACATTTAGCCCAAACTACCTTAAAACCAAGAAGTTATCCAGCTAACTGATGAAACGGATCACTCTGATCACTGATTGCGAGCAGTCGGGCTGCACATTTTCCCCACACTGGCAAGCTCAGCCAAAGCCAACAGGCTACAATTCATAGGACCTATTACAATTCTCAGGTCTCAGGTCTTAGTGACTTCCCAGTACTCTACTGGCTGCCATAGGGTTGAACCAGCCAGTGAAAGACAGGCAATAACTGTGTCACTCACAACAAATTCTAAAGTCTTATTTAATTTATTGTTTATTATAACACAATAATATACAATTATTTATTTATATCAATTAGCCCCTTACTGGCTAGTTGGGGGCTCCATAAATCAGGGGAAGTTACAACAAAAGGGGCCCTAAAGAATCTGGAATATAATTGGATTGGTCTGGGTTGGGGCCCAATATAAATATGCTGTCATGGGGCCCAAAATCTCTAATGTCACCCATGATGCTGGTAGAATGTACCACGGTAAGGGGATTGTGGGGGTTCGGAGGGTCACGACTGCTCCAGGATAATTACGGGTACAGCAAAGGAGAGGTCACTCCTGCAAGAACTCCCCCATCATTTCAACCAGGTGATGAAGAGAGACACATGATACATTACCTAAGAAAAGGCCTAAATATTGAAATCCGTACCACATCTGCGTTATCGTGTGTGTCGTCTGACATTCTGCATTTTCTAAGCGTAGTCCTGGAACCAAAGACTCTGAATATGTTTAACACAACTAAGAATAGTCGCTTTACAACTTTTTGATGCATCTGACGAATTTTCTAATTCTGACATCCGCACACAAAAAAATAAAAAAAGGCAACCTGGAAGCTCAATGTGTGAGTGAATGTATCTGCATTGCCATTCTCTCAAAAGATTCTCCCCTTGTTTTACTTTGTTCTAGCGGCATAACTAATCTTTGCAAACATGGAAGTGAGATATATGTATATAGCATGTGTTTGTGTGTAGGTACGGGGCTATCATTGGAAAGCGTTACTTTAAGACATTATATACATTTTCGGGTCGTCTTTGGCATATTTGTATATGAAACATTCTCCAAAATTCAAATCCCACACATTATCAATTACAGAAACAGAGGTCAAGCTTATATGTTCAGATGCACTGAGCATTTGTTATCGGTCGGATAAGAAAGGCAAAGTGTGGCTGCGTGTGCATCAGTGTTTTCTTGGTAATTCCCATTGTTCAGCATTAGAAGAATGTTTAATAAATGGATTTCAAGTTTTTAGAACCGGAATGGGTTTGATGAAAAGGAACGCAAAATAAAAAAAAAAATCTTTGGGGGTTAGGATGAGGAGAAAAACACTGGAATGGAAGGGTTTGTTTAACTGGGCGTTTGAGAAAGCGGCTCGCTCTCCCGTTCACGTACCCATGTGAGCACGGCACACATGCTGCCATCCTGCGGGATGCCAAAGCTTCCCTCTGTGGTACCGGCATGCAGTGCGGAGAAGGTGTCTGGAATGCTCAGCTTCTGTTTTATTATCAAAGGTAAAACAACAACTGCAGTGGATGCAGCTGAGAGTAATTCATTCTGTTTAGTTGAACCCTTGTACTAGGCTCGGTGTCAAGATACATGGGTGTAAATTAATAGAGAAATGAGGACACTGTAACTCCCCACAATAACCAGAACCAGCTAATACAACCACCTGGACCTCCTTAAATCAGTGGATATCCCCCCCCCCATACTCAACCCAAAATAATTCTTTGTCAAGGTAATACTTATAGTAATTTGGGTATACTGTGGTCATTTGGGTATACTAAGGTATTTTGGGTAAATTTGGCTGATATTATCTGCAAGATATCCAAGAAGTACTGAAATAGTGTTGCTTTTGAAAATATCGTCAAAAGAACATATATATACAGAGGTGTAATGCAAGGACAATATGATGCATGAAAAATTGGATTCCACCTAAGCTCAAATTGTACTCAAATAAGCCTAAATCAGGCAATAGATGCCTCAAACTCCCAGGAGGACCATGCTTCTTACAGAGATTCAACATTTTATCTTATCTGCTCAAAAAAATGCAATTAATTTCATTCCAAATGTTAAATGTGTTGGGATGAACAGACTATGAGTACTAATTTTACAATTTGAGAAAGAGTAAAAGGTTAAAATATGAGTAAAATAGAGTATAAATTGCCTTCTGAGATCTCAGAGCAAAAACCAAATATTTTTACCCCATTTTTCTGGATCGATATTTCCTGTAATAAGAGAAAGGCTATGGTGCATAGAGTGTGAAACTCCACACATACCAGTGCTGAGAAAAATACATCAGGTGACACAGATGCACCAATCAAATCTGGATTCTAAAAAAACACTGAAGGTTATTCACAGCACCAGTCAACCGATGCAATCATAACTGACATTTCTGCTCACAATATCACAATTACTGTACTCATGTAGCTTTTGCCAGGGTATGAAAGAGTACTGACTGTCATTGTTAAACGAAGCCTTCACAGCTGACTCCTCCCTTTTGAAGAGTCCATCTTCACCTATTGACAGAACAGCTTATTCTCTCCTTCCACTGATTACTGGGTTATTCCTCGATTGCCAACTGCAAAAAAGAACTCAGTACAATCAGTCCTTAAAGGGTCAGAGCAGATTGACTCTCTTACGAGGCAAAACAAAACGCATCGAAAGCCAGATGGAGCACAACTGGAGCATACTAGTTCTTTTAAGGTTAACCATCCAAAAACATAAAATGCAGTGGAGTATTAGAAAGAGTATTAGAAAATCAAACAACACTTTGTCTAGGGGCACAATAACCAAAACTGACTATTACTTTGTTGGATTATTTTGTTTTAAATTTAAAACATAAAAGAAGCCCATATTAGCTCATTGGCATGCTAACAGACGAGTACCAGAGAAATTGTTTTGATGGAGTGCTCTTCTGATTAGGGAATTAAAGCACAATGACGGTATCTTCTCTACATGTTTGGAGATGACTCAACAACAAACCCAATGATTTACAATCGGATTTGAGAGGGATAACTTAAACCATGAGGTTGTGCCACAACGCCAACACAAAATGCGTGCACGCTTCATCTGTCCATGGAGTGGCGCCAGTTAGTCAGGAAATAAAAGGTCCTGGCAAAGCTTGCATCTCTCCGATCCTTAAAGTGCAGCATCTTTAACAAAACAAAAAACAAATTAAGGAAATTCCCATGGATCATTTCAACCAAAATTTTATACTTGTTATGATCTTGTCAACATCAAAGTTAACGAATGGTAGTTGGGGGCATCAACCTGGAATTTCACAACAGAATCCAATTTAAGTTTAGCTTTATGATTCAAATAACTCAGTCCTAACTTATGTGGCCAGATGAAATCTTTGCAATATTTAATGACAGTAGCATTGAATTCTCAATTGATTCCCCTGTTGAACACAAAGAAGGGTTTTGTTAATAAACTTTTCATATTTATTCAAGTAATTATAAATTGCATCTGTACTACATATCTTCTCACCCAAGGAACACTTGGTACACATGTTCCCATCTCTGGGTGTTAAATACACTTTTGTGATGTAGTTCCTGCTGTGAGATCTTACTTCTAGGTGATTTTAGTTTAGTTGAGCCAAACAAACGTGGACTGTTTCCTGGGGGACAAAAACTCTTCGTTGGATTAATCACCAGAAGATGGCATGTTTACAGAGGTTCACATGATGGACTGTCTTTACGCAAAGAAGCAGGTTAAAAAACTCAAATGAGAACAAGAGGAAGGAGTTAAGGGCAAATAAAACACTTTCTTCAAAAGTCTTTTCCTTTCCTAATAACCTGCACCAAGAAGTGAAACAAGGCAGGGGAACAGGATTCATGCTGTGCGAAACATTTTCATAAAATGATGGGCATATGCTGGCTTTTAGGCAGCTGTTAGTATGTAAAAATAGATGCTGAGGTTGGTCTTTTGTTCATGCTCTCATCATCCCACTCGTCTCTCATATCTACAGAGCATTAATGGCCTTGATGACTAACGTCAATGCGGACGCCACTTTGCCCCATCAAGCTAATTAAAAATGGAAAATGAAAAGAAAAACATTAACCTATGCCTCGAGACACTTAAACAGCCGGCGTATGATGTAAAAGGACGTGACCATTTCCCATACACTCAAAGATTGATTTGGAGCTACTTCCAATTCCTAATGCTTAATGAGTTTGTTTAGTATCCTGCATCGCCAAACCCAGTTTCCCTCCCTTCCTTTCTACAGCGACTTTTTAAATTGCAGTAACCCCATCTGAATTTTCACCGAGCTCAGTAAAGTAAGAGTACAGTGATAGTGAAGAAAAAATTTAGCGAATTAGATTGCAGGGCCTGTTTTGCACTACAAAGCAAGTTGGAGATACCTTGTTGGGGAAGGGGGGGCTTCTGAACATATGGTGTCTGGACTATGATTACTTTCAAAAATGAATATACATCCATAAAAAAACTCCTAGAAATCGACTGGGGGCAGTGGTCACTCAGTGGGTCAAACTTGGATGTCAGTCACCCAGACAAATCGCGGTCATTAACATAGCCAGGGACTCAATTTCAGTTTTCTCCCTCCAGTTCCCACATCAACTGATATCAACATGTGCAAATGTTATCCGAAGTGCTTTCCACCCACGAAGCTTCGGAAGCAGCAGCGCATCATGGAACAATTTTCATATCAGCAAGTTTTCTGTTTTTGCTCCCTATCCAAGAAATTACTATAAAACTTTTTTCTTGTAAAACTGGTTTATAAAAATACTGAAACACTTCATAATTCATGTTTTCTTGCAAAAATTTTATTGTAGGCAAGTTTCTATTATTTACCGAATAAGGTTAAATACTATGCAATTTCACCTAACAGTGAGTTTTAATCTGCCAAGGTTCCGCTTAAAAAATAATTTTTATTCTTGTCAGCTACAACAAAGGGGAAACCAATGGTGCAATAATTAGATTTCAAATGGGGGTAATTTATATTTGCATTTTATTCACCAAGCTTTATGGAGAACGGTGGCAACAGTGTGGGGAACAGCCATGTTAAATCGGTGAATTAGCAATTAGCACAGGCTTTGTCCTGTAAAGTGCCACATATTCCATTTCATTTAGGGAGCTGAAGTGCCAACTGAAGGGGTGAAACTCTAGATGGATGAGAGCAATGATTCCACACTTCTGTAAGCCAATCGTTCAAATACCTTTCAAAAACATCACAACATCTGAGATGGCTAACTAACATGACAATATCAGCAAAAATATTAGCATTGCTTTTTGCATTTTCATTTTTGCAGAGCAGGAACCTTGCATCAAAGTAATAATGCTAAACTGAGGACGTGCTACAGTACCTTGTTTTAGTTCTGCAAAGACAACTTTCCTGGAAGGTCACGGCTTCGTCCGAAACCGGTCAATAACAAATATGGGGAAAAGGTAAAATAGCAAGCTAATTAAGCACAGCCTGTGTTTCAGGGTGCTTGTGTGCAATAATGTGGCAGATTAACAGAGAAAAAACCATTTTGAACGATGATCAAAAACTCCATACGGCTTGATTATTGCAAGATACAAATTACAGCTGCTTCAGGCATCCAAGTGGCCTGATCAGGATGCACATGTGTTTGCGTCATTTTATACTGATTTATCAGGCACTTTTACCCAAAGGGAGGGTCCCTGAGAATCGAGTTGAGAATGTGAGGTTGGGATTCAAACCGGCATGACCATAGCTGCAGCGGATGTGAGGCTCGGCTCAGATGGGAAAAAGGTGACCATCCACTCGCGGCCTGTAGACCAAGGGGTTTGATAAAATAGAAGACAACGGGGATAACAAAAACCTAGAACCAAGACAACGAAGGGAGCAGGACTGTGCAGCAAAGCAAACAGCACACCACACCAACCCCTCTGAACACAGACATGCAAATAGAATGAACCATCAAAGAACAGAACGAGAAAAGGCATTTAAATATGCACAGAAAAAAACTAGAAAACAAACTCTTTGGGAATACGGTGGGATAATTAACAGAACCAAATAATATAAAAAAAAACAGAAGTAAACAGGAAACAAGCAGGGCAAACGTATAACCAGGGAAACACAAAAGAAAACAAGAAACACTGGAAAACAAAATCAATATATGAACATACATATGAGGAGAGCCGGAGGTCAGCCTTGAACCCATAACTGGGTGGCAAACAGGATGGTCCCCAACACCTGCTGGCCAAAGAGAGCGGAGACAAGAAGGGCAGGATCAGATGGTGCAGACCCTGACACATGGCGGCCTAAACATGCTGAGGAACACGCCTCCCCCAGCACGGCACCTATAAAACGCAAAATCACAAAAACAAGGCACGTAGATAGAACCATAATTTTGTTGATGCCATTTTCCCAAGTACAGTTCCGTATTATCTCTCCCCGTATTTAAAGGTTTTTAATTATTCTGAGCTGCTAAGGGCAGGATTGGAACAGGGCTGCGCGTTTAAGCTAATGAGCATATTCCAGCAATCCTTCACTGCCTCTCACACCAGCCATGGTTTATTTAAAAAGCCAGGTACTTTTGCAGCTCATCCGAACGCTCGACCTGTCGATAAACAGAAACAGAAGATCAGGAGTGAATCCATTAGGTTTGCACAGCTCAACCCCTCGGCAACTACTGCAGACGTCACATGTGGTACATATTTAAGATTAGCTGTAAATTTAGTTCAAAGTTTCTTGCAACCTTTACAGATTAAAACCTCCAAATAGCTTTACTGGAGAAATTTAGGACAAGCATATTAGGTCATAGATTCTACGGCAGGACCTTCAGGTTGGAAAATCACCCTTAATCAGTATGTGTGCAGATAGAAATTACCAGTCTGCTCTTGGCAAGCAATAGACCAATTTCAGATTTCAACTTCCAGTCCCTCCCTGTACTGACACCATAGAAAATTGTTTTATTCTACTATTATTTTAGCCCATTTTTCCAGTACTGAATGTCCAGGGTGTCCTCAGGAGTTTCTGGTTATGTGCAGAGTTCCAGTGGTTTGGCAAATCATCAGTCACACCATTACAGCCCTGATGAAATTCAAAGAGGGAAGGAGCGAGACACACACACACACACAGAGTACACCATGATTCTTTAATCAATGGATCTACATTGATTTTATATTGGAATAGCAGGAAATACCATTTCAATGCTCTCTCTGCTGGACTGGATACATTGTGTGGACAGGAATTGACCGTCCAGATAAATTAATGTTAGGCTGAAAGAAAAAAAACTCACTAAGACCCCTCTGCTGTGGCATTCTGAGTTGAAGGAATCATGATTCGGCTTGGTTAGCTGCCGAAATGGAACGGAACATGCCAACATGCAAAATAACCATGGACAGGGGGAACCAATCAGCACATGCTGAGGTGAACACCGGCGAGGCACTGAGTGGCTCAGCAGACTGCGTCTCACTACCTGTGATCAAAAGATCGCCGCTTTGAGCCCTGACCTCAGCCTAAGTCACAAGTCTGTGGGCCCTTGCCAAGGGCCTTTCACCCCCAGGCCCAGGAACACTGCACATTGGCTACCCCTGCACTGTCACCCTCAAGCTACAGATGGGGTTGGTGAAAAGAAACATTCCGATGTACCGGCACTTGTGCAAACAAAGCATGTTTGTTGTTTGCTTGACTCTTCCAGCTGTGATGCACCCCATCAATGCCTCTCGTTATCATCTAAACGAGTTCACACCCAAGTGATACGTATAAATAAATATGTTAAAAACACACACAAAAAAGAAAAACACAAACAATTACTGACCTCATACTACAAAACACATGATTAGAGATGTTTTGTGCATTACAG
>JAABNX020000130.1:19469062-19485633 GCA_015163995.2 Mormyrus lacerda | reverse complement strand
CACAAAAAAGAAAAACACAAACAATTACTGACCTCATACTACAAAACACATGATTAGAGATGTTTTGTGCATTACAGGAAAAGAGGACAATCCATCTGCGTTGCATTCATTGCAGCAGGACCAGTGTGTATTGTGACAAGATTCTATTTTCCTCAGCATATACTACACTCCTGTAACATTTTTGCTATAAGGAGCAATCAGTACCAGCCCTAAAAATAATCATTCTGATAATGAAGGAAATGACAGAGGCTGCTTGTGGCCGATTATAGATTAATGTTTTTTTTTTTCCTCATGGGAGGGTTTTGGTGAGAAATATTTGCTATAGATACAGGTTAGTATTAAGACACCAAAGATAACGCGAGAGAGTTCGAGCAACTACACAATCATCTGTCTTTTTGGCAGGTACGGCCTCGGGTTTGTGACAGCGCTGAGAGAGATTACGTAGGGGCCCATGTGCTATGGTGACAGCTATAGCATAATTAAGACCAAGATATCTATTTTATTCTCCTCCTGAGTGAGATAACCGTGCTGCCAGATGTCAAGCAGAAGGTAATTGCAGCTCTTGAATAAATAACATATATTATCTTTTATCAGAGTTCCACAGACAGTACCAGCATACCTGCACATTCACAAGTGATGTAAAGCTGTGTTCCTCAATTTGGTCCTCAGGGAACCACAGTTTTTGCTCCCTTCCAGCTCACAGCTGCGAGGGAGCTAAAATTTGGACTGTCTGGCAGTGAGCTGGGAGGGAGCAAAAACCTAGACCTTCTGCAGTCCCCAAGGACCGGGTTGAGAAACACTGCTATAGATCATGCTTCAGGAGCACTACGTTGATAGGATGATATCGCCCCCATCGTGACGTGAGACTGCAGTCAGTTTTGGAGTTGTTTTGGAAAATGCCCTGATTTTCGCCCACTCAGAGTTTAGCTTGCCATTAAATGTGTTTGCTGCCAGCTCTGGTCTAATCCCCAGATAAGCCACACCTCTTGCCAGTGCAAACATTAGGTCTTTTGGGACAATCTGATCCTCACTTCAATGGCCACTACAGCTAGCAGCATGACTCACAGTTAAATAGTTTTCACAGACCCCGATGTCAGTCTCTCGGTTAAAGCACAAAGCCTGGAGCAGTGGTCAAACCCAAGAGAACTGACCATGTCATAAATGATTAATTAAAATGTCTCCGGATGACTCCACTAAGTGACAGGGAGTGGAAGGCTAATAGGGGCCATATGGATTCTGAGAAATAATTGCCTCAAAAATCAACCAATCAAAAAAAAAAAAAAAAAAGTTGGAATTATAAAACAGATACAAAAAAGACAAACACGATGAAAGCCTGATGTTAGCTTGAACAGTGGTGGTTAGTTGTTTTATTGTCCAACTCTTGCTAACATTTCAGTTTTTGTTACCAATAATATGTTAAGATAAGTGACAGGTGGTGGTTGTGATTTTCTGGCTGCTTCGTGTAGTTAGTTGACACAAAACTTCAATAAGGATACGACCGGTTCATCAAAGTGCCCCTTTGACTGAGTCATAATACATCACTTTAATGTGCCCTTTCTCTTCTAGGTAAAGTCTCATCACAAAGATGTGTCAGCAGGACCACTACTGGACGTCCATCAGGATCCTCACTCAGACCCACATCTATCAGTGCCTGGAAGATGCGTCAGACTTTTGAGTATGAACTCAAAACCCAGGGGCATACTATAGAGTGTTTGGACAGCTTCACAAAACCTCCGTTACATCTTAGTAGAGGTGCTAAGCCTCAAAAACAGATGAAAAACAGGCAGTGGGAAAAGACAGACACTGATATAGTGAAAATTTACACATCAAGATCCTGCCAATACTTGTCAGCATTGTGCCGGAAACACAAGTGCCAGTTGATACAGCCGGGATTGACAGTGGGGTTTTATCTCACTCATAGCCTTGGCATTCGGTCTCAAGAGCGATTCGGTTATTGCCTGCTGATCAATTGCAATCTGGTCTCAGTCAGTTCAAATGCAAATAAGGAAGGGCCAGTAGCCGAAAGATGAATATAGAATTGTTTATCATTTTAAATTAATTTAAATGACATCATTTAAACTTTAATTGTATCTCTTGTCAGCTGCTATCGCCGAGCCCAGTGATGGTTCAAGGAAGAATGGAATCAGCCTCCATATTGAGGTAACAAGGAAGCACTTTCCTCAGTCCTTTGGGACAGTGCTTCCAAACCCGGTCCTTGGGGACCCCCAGACAGTCCATGTTTTTGCACCTTCCCAGCTCCCTGTCAGACAGTGTTTCGCGCTCTCCCATGGTCGTTGGGAGGGAGCAAAAAAACACGGCCTGTGTGACGATCCCTGAAGACTGGCAGGGGGGTGGAAGGAAGCATAAACGTGATCAGTCTCGGGGGCCCCCAACAACTAAGTTGGGCAACACTGCTGTAGAATTAATTTGTATGAAACAGAGCAACATGCAAAAAAAAAGGGACAAAATGGAAAGCCAGATTAAAATTTGATAACCCTACAGGAAAAATGCATGCATTTATTTGTAGTGCTGGCAGAGGAACAAAGGAGATAACTATTCCCTGCAATGATAAACAGCTAAATTGTTCTTCTAAAGGTAAACCCTGTCCCTGTTTTAGCCGAAGAGTCACAAATTGATGGCATCACTCATTTAGAAGCTCCAGAGGGTCAGGGAGTGGATAGGTGTGAAAAGGTTATGGAAGAAGACATGGTCCACTCTCCTGACATGAAGAAAAGCCTGACATTTGATGAAGCATCAGGAAGGACTGGGCATTTAACTCCACCAACCAACAGAGGGAGCGATGATTCACATATAAAGACAACGAACTCAGGTGTAGCCAAAGGGCACATCTGCCCTGGGATGCCGAAGGCAAAATAAATAAATAAATATGCTAAGCAAGGTGAGAAATGACTGCTGCACAGATGGGATTTGTTAAGAATTGATTTCAAAAATGGCACAATTTCATGGGCAGTTCACAGTCAAAGTAGCACAGCTGCGTGAGAGGAATAAGGAGGGTGAGGTAAAGGAGGCTCAGAGGAGTAATTCCCTCTGCATGGGGTTTCAAAAGGACTCAGATGAAGAAAACGATGTAGCTCAAACGTGGGCCAAGAGTCAGTTTGTATTAACGGCCGATTTGAGGGAGATAACTGTTAATTGCAAACTATGCCAAAAGTCACGCACGCGTTCATTTAACGAAACACATCTTTCCGCTAATGCTAATTGCATGACAGCACCACAAAAGGTCACACAATTAAACAGCCAAAACTGGAAACAATGTAGAGGAAAATAAAAGTATTACTGTTAAAACCAACTGAATTGCAATGTGAAGGACTCCTTACCTGACCCGAACGAGCAAATGTGTAAAGGAAAACATTTGGAAAAAAATGGTAAGTAGATTGAAATATTTCACGAACATTAGGAGAGATATATTTGAAATCTTCCTAGAAAGACGTTTCTGCGTTAGCTAAGCTGGAAAAGCCCTCGTGGCAATTAATAGGTGCTCATGAAGAGAATGCAATTAATGTTGGGAAGAAGGTCAGAAGATAAAGCATTGATAACTTCACAAGAAGCAGGTGAATTTTTCCCTATGGGGGTCTTACAAGGTCGAAAAAAATGCCTTTAGTTGAATTTTAGGCATTTTTTCAAAACATCATACAATGAGGAAGGCAGGGTCTGCCCGTGTCCGGTGGTTGTGGTGCCCAATGGTGACTTCAGCCTGGCATCTGAACCAGTGACTTTTCATTCAAAACCTCCCAACCCAGTGAGCGACACACTACCCCGAGTTTATAACAGTCAGGGGTTGATTATCACCTTTCACTTTTCAGTCACGTACCATAAATGATCCCCAAATGTTTATGAGGTTGCAGATCAATGGATGAGTGCATTACGGAGTTTCTCAGGATATATGGGAAACATGGCATCATCAGCTTCACCTAGGAAGGGAAGAAATGTCTTCAGGCAACGTGAGGGAGATGAATGGTATCGGCTCACGGGGCAGCATGCTGCTCCAGCTCACGTAGCCGACCCCCCCACCCCCAGCACCCGCAGTCCATGAAGCCCAGGGAACAGATGTCATGGAGACCGGCTCTGGAACGCAATAGACGTGTACGAAGAGATTCCCCAGAGGGCTCGTTGCTGTCAGTGTGTGGGTGTAGGGTTTGTCTTCTGGGGTTTAAAACTGTACCCAAAGTACCAGGCTGGCCCTCGCTACAGGCACACCAGGCAGCTGTCTAGGGCCCCCCCAGTTACCTGCGTCGTGAAGGAAATTAAATTGTCAGTTGGTAGGGGGGGGGGGGGCTCCCAAGTAAAGGTTCATGGGCCCTCATGAACGTCGTACATGCTTGGTGAGTCTCTGATCTCAGCAGAGGGACTGCATCTCGGTGGCAGGTTATCCTACAGCCAAGCAGACAGACAGCGACACCCCTACAGGCCACCAGAGAACGCCAGAGGCGATTGGACGCTTCTGTAGTGCTGTTTGACCAGCCTTGAATGCACTCGGCGTCTCCGTGGGTTGAACGTGACCGCTACAGCAATGCAGGGCACTGGGATGGGGCACGGTGGGCAGAGATGACAGGAGTGGCACACGCTGCACATTGATTACCCTTTCATGCCGCCTCAGGCTACCTGAGCAAAGGGAGCAGCCAGACAATGGAAAGTCAAGTAGAGTGTTTTGTTTGTCTCTTCTTTGTGTGTTAAACGGTCCTCCTTGCTACTTCTGTGCTCAGCCTGACTGATCTAGGTGCCACCAAACAGCAGCTCCAACTGCAGATTCATCCAGTGTGTGTGTGTGTGTATATATATATATATATAAAGTATTTTTTTCCCAGACTGACTGTGACAGCTTCATCTGTGCAGGCTGAGGCTGAAATTCACGGGACATGATCAGGCACACGGACTGGCAACAAAGTCAGCCAGCAAGGGGCCAGAGACTGCAGACGGGTCCAGAAAAACACCTTAGTCTCACGTTACTGATCTTTGGCTCACCATTAAAAAAACAACCCTGGTCGCGTGGCTGTAGTGTATCTTTCTATGGATGGTCCAGTGTCTCCCGTCCCCTGGGTATATTAGCCAGATTGACAATAGTCAGATTTTGGACAGTTTTAACAATCTTGACATTGGTTCCCACGAATTCCCACGCTTGACTCCTTTCGCTATCTGTAGAGGAGAGCGAGTTACTATTTAAATTGCAAATTAACACACTCAAGCAGAAAACAGTTAACGTAAAAAATTAATTGCTCGTCTCCTGATAGCGGAAAAAAAGACAACAATAATATTGAAGTATTCTGTTTGCATTATTAAAGCCCTCTTAGTATTTAGTGACAGATTTGAGTCCATTGGGGCTACCAGTATGCATGCTAGTTCACAATAATGATTTTCAAAATATAAAATACATTAAATACCACGATTTCCAGCTTCCGCGCCTTTAACAAAATAAAATTCAAACGCAGTGGCAGACCGACTGCTCTCTCGGTTTCTCGCTCTCTTTTGCCACCCCACCTTTTCTGTCTTCCAGTACACAGCAGCCCGGAGTGACATGAATTTGCGGGAGACCTCTGGCGCGCTCCTGCACCCAGACAGCGAGGTGGATCCCACAGGTCCGCAAAGTGCGCTAACTTTGGATTACAGAAACCGGATTCAGCTGCACTTTGGCGTTCAAGGTCAGATGTACTATTAATATACGCATAGTTAGTTTTAAACACCAATATGTTCTGTGCAAAAAGGTTTGTTACCTGTATTATTATTGTTGTTGTTGATATTATGATTGTTTATATAAACCAATATATGAGAAGAGTCAGAATAGTGATCAGATATCAGTACAATGATAAGATTAGATCCTTTAATTTTCTGTAGGGAGGGTAACGTGTAATCGTTTCTGGTTCATTTGTCTGTACAATATGTTTTCTTTTATTTTTTGTATGTTAGCATGACATAGACAATACAACCCCCGCATTTAACGCTGTATGAAGCTTTTGAAGTTCTCCCTTTCATAAGGGTGTTTAATCAATCTTCAAACTTCACTGCTAATTTCCTACATCGTTCTCTTGTTGGTTTAATGGAAAATAGATCAGAGATCAAATTATCCCAGGCGCACAAGCATCAGGCAGTAACGACATGTTGCTAATGTAATTACCTTTAATGACAGGCTACACGCTTCTCCTACTGCCGTTACCGAGCTACAATGCTGGTAATTCACCTAGTGAGCCGTGACAGCCTTCGCGTTTCCATGAAGAAGATTCAGGCCGTGCATTAGAGTGTAGCAGGGCAACTTAGAAAAGTGGCTCTTCTATGCATGCAAATAATAATGTGTAAATTTTCAAAAAATGTAAAAACTTTGAAGTACCTCAACCATCTTTTAAAATATTTATACTGCAGAGTCTAATTAATGAACAGTCAAGAGTTTATTTAACTGTACATTTAACATTAAACGTATATTTGTGTCAGAGATCCACATTTAAAATCATGACTAGGCGAATCACCACCTCAGATGCGTTCATAACTCAATACGCGGTGAGGAGATTGATGGATGAATGAATGATTTTTCCCAATTTACCCATCCTTAATGAGGGCTTGTGTGTACTTGTGTGTAGACTGGTAACCCGTTCAGGGTGCCTTTTGTTCTCAGCTTTCCAGTCTCCTTCACTGGATAGGCACTTATGGAAAATGGATTGGCGGTTTGCTAATTCTGAACAGCACATCTTCATGTGCTACAAGTAAACTGAAAAATATGTTCCAAGTTTAACTATAGGAACCTTAAATGGGTTTATCGATCATGCCACCGGTACCATCTCTTTTTTGCACTGGCCTTTTTAAACTTTTCCACATACAGCTTTGTGTTTTCCAGTGGTTTTTAATGTGCGGGTAAATCTTCTTTTTCCTGATTATTTTACAGTAAGTTATCATCTATATCTCAGCCATGGCTTTACTGTGCTTTTGTGGCTTCTGGAAAAACACTTGCGGTCATAAAACCCACTAATGTCATAATTAAGATACTGTTTGTGTTGATTCTAGATATTTTTAGGGCCAATTCTAGTATTTACTCAGCCGACATCCTCAAAGGGTGAATACAGGCACTGTTAATTGAAGGGAACAAGTTTTCTTAAACACAACATTCCTTGAATGCAAGTATAACCTTTGTAGATATGCTGTTGCATGAAAACATGCATTTGGCTGGTTTGGTAAAGTGTCTGAGGTACTTTAATGAATGTGAAAATTCAGCATAGACAATGGGTATAGACAATGGGTATAGACAATGGGTATAGACAATGAGCATTAGTAGAAATGCATCTCAGTGGAACTGATACTACTTAGAACCGCATGCCGCTGAACATACGCTGCACGTTTTGCTTACGCAAAAGTGTTAGGAAGCGAACAAACTTAAATTGAAGTAGGTTAAGGCTATCCCATCCGTGTTATACTCTGCCCACTGATCCAAAGATACAAAAAGCACAGCATTGAGGCAGCTGAACCGGCTCAGAAAGGGAATCTCACACTTAACCCCTAAAAAAGCCTTTTTTTGGAAACAGGTATTTTCAGAAAGGCCTCCATAACAGCTTTTACAACAGTTGAATTATTGCCCACGTCGAAAAGCATTTGATGAAAAATCTGTTGAGTCATTTAAACTTTTTAGGCTGAAAGAAATAGTGCTGATGTAATTTTGAAGATTCCACTCGAACTTTTTGATTTTGCGTCAAGTAAAAGCGGTGAGTTCTGCTGGCCCTTCTGTCGATTTTGTTTGTTACTCATCCTCAGTGATTCATTCATGCCTTTCTAAGCTGTCAAACTGTGGCCTCACGCCTCCAGATTTGTGGGTTCCCCTGCGTTGCCCTGCGCTTGCTGGAATTGCCGTGTCCCTGCTTTGGATAAGTAGTACTGGATAGATAGAGGAAGAAAAACAAACATTTGTAGTTACTGCAATACTGTGAAATACTTGCTTATGGAGCAGTTGCTGCTTAAACAGGAAAACCAGCAAACATTTTTTGTTCATTTGATAATTCCCCCAGCCTAGTATTTCCAAACCTGGTCCTCAGGGGCCCACAGATCAACCACATTTTTGCTCCCCCTCAACTCCCTGTCAGAGAGTTCATGTTTTTGCTCCCTCTCAACTCTCCCTCTGTCTGTGGGTCCTCGAGGACTGGACCTAGTCAAAGCACACCTCTGAACTTTGCCCTAGGTAAGACCCGACAGATCTTGCTGGAATGGAAGGCAGCGGAAACAGTGACTGGCTGGCGGCTCCGGGGCCCCCTTGTGGCATGGAGGGGGAGGGTAACAGCAGCAGGCGCAGCGTTGAAGTAGCGGTGAAAAACGGCTCGTCTGGCCGCAGCCCGTTGTTTGCCGGAGTGGAGCTCCTGCAGTCCTTCAAAGGCCTCATCATCCCCTGCTACGCACTGGTGGTGCTGGTGGCCATGCTGGGCAACTACCTGCTGCTCCACGTCATCTGCCGCGGCCGGAAGATGCACAGTGCCACCAACGTCTTCATCGGCAACCTGGCCTTCTCTGACATGCTCATGTGCGCCACCTGTGTGCCCTTCACGCTGGCATATGCCTTCAACCCGCACGGCTGGGTCTTCGGACGCTTCGCCTGTTACCTGGTGTTCCTCATCCAGCCCGTCACCGTCTACGTGTCCGTGTTCACGCTCACCGCCATCGCCGTTGACAGGTGAGCCCGAGTTGCGCTGAGTCAAGCTTTCGGCATTTATGGGATAATTTTCACACAATCTATAGGTGTGTACATCAAATCTAGTGGGCTTTATCTTGTTGTGCCATGTATATACAAGTATACAGTAGCATGAAATGGTGTTTCCCCAGATCCACAGTGGAGCATCCAACAGGAGTGACACGAGGGGGATTTTCACAGTATTTAAGGTGCAAAAAACAGGATAGTGTGCAACAGAGGGGCTGGACATGACAGTTTACAATACCAGTCAAAAGTCTGGACACACCTGCTTTTAATGCATTGGTCTCTATTTTAGCTGGTATTCACTTTAAAGTAAAAGGCCTTGAGGTAATGAATATTAAATATCACATATCAAATACTGCAACAACCAAGAGAAGTGTTGATCATCTCAAAATGTTCTCAAACTTCAGACTCTTCAAAATAGCCCCCTTTTGCTTTGATGACAGCATTGCAGACTCTTGACATTCATTCCTCCAGCTTCCCAATGTGGCCACCTGGAATTCTACTCTGACAGTCCTGAAGGAGTTTCTACAAGTTCTGGGCGCCCATTGGCTACCTGCTCTTACTCTTCGATCCAACTCATCCCAAATCAGCTCTGTAGGGTTTAGGTGGGGGGTGGGGCAGGTCATCTGTCTCTACCTTCTATCTTGTTCCTTGTTCATTGGATAATACTCACTACATGAGTCATCATCTAGATGAAAAACAAACGATTTCCCATAGGTGTGTCCAGACTTTTGATTCTGTATATATACTCCTGGGCAAAAAATGGGCCAAACCCAAAGTGCATATCATACAACTTTGGCCCATTTTCATTTTTCTTTGCCTAGGAGTGTAAATAATGCAACATGTGTATAATATAGCACAACAAGGACAGAATAAATATAGTGGACCGGAATAAATAGATAAATAAATAGATAAATAACAAATAATTTGTTAAAGTGACCAGTGCCTTGTGGCTGAAACTGATGACAGCTTCCGAAAAACTGTACAGATGGTAGGTGGTGTTTTTCAGCAATACAGCGATCATGCTTAGAACAGAACAGAGAGTAGTGTCTTAGTACAGCATACCATGAAATTTGGTATGCCACTCCAGTGACAGCACAGAAGAAAAAGTAAAAAAGAAACAAGATCAATTATCGCTGGTTCAGCACACAGCAGCTCTCAGGTAGAACCTGCTCGTCCTTCTTGAGGTTCAGCCCTGGATGGTTCTGTATGGTCTGCCCTGCCGCCCGCTCCCCTGTAGGTACTACGCCATGGTGCACCCCCTGAAGAAGCGCATCTCTGTGCCCACCTGTGCCTACGTGTTGACGGTCATCTGGCTGGCGTCCTTTGCCCTGGTGGCCCCGGCAGTGGCCCACACATACCACGTGGAGTTCCGGAAGGAAGGCTTCACCATCTGCGAGGAGTTCTGGATGGGCCAGGAGTGGCAGCGGCTGGCCTATGCCTATGGCACGCTGCTCATCACCTACGTGCTGCCGCTGTCTGCGCTCTGCATCTCCTACCTGTGCATTTCTGTCAAGCTGCGCAGCTGCGTGGCGCCAGGCCACCGCACTGAGAGCCAGGCGGAGGTGCAGCGGGCGCGCAAGCGCAAGCTCTTCCGCCTGGTGGCGCTGCTGGTGGCGGCCTTTGGCGTCTGCTGGCTGCCTATCCACGTCTTCAACGTGCTGCGCGACGTGGACATCCGGCTAATCGACAAACGCTACTTCCTGCTTATCCAGCTGCTCTGCCACCTCTGCGCCATGAGCTCGTCCTGCTGCAACCCCTTCCTCTACGCCTGGCTGCACGACCGTTTCCGCGCCGAGCTGCGCAGGATGCTCGCCTGCCGCCGTGTCCACCTGCGCAGGCACCGTGTCGACGTGCCCGCGCCGGCCCTCCGCTGTGCCACGGCCAGCGTGGTTCTCTGATGTGTTTCCGGGGTCATTTTAGGAGCCGGACTCTGGGCATGTGCCTGTGTATCAGGTAAACCCTCCACCCCGGCCTTAAACTACTTAAAATGCAACTGATGTTATCTGAACACTGAAAGACGCTTTAAAAACAAATGTGGGGGTGGGGGGCAAGGGATGAAAACAAGGACACTATATCAGTATATTCCTTTAATAATTCCACTGCTCTTGAATCACCACATTATAATCGCTTCTGTGCTGCCCTGCTTACCGGTGCACCCCTTGAAGTCTACATGCTATGCCCCATGTTTTTCTCCTCTAGGAACCATAATGGTGTTAATGGGCTACTGGTCACTGGAATGAGCCCCCCCCCAACCCCCTCGGGTATTATTAATAACTATAGTTTGAAGTGCCGTAAAGTGCAGTGCAGAGCTGTGGTTTTCTGTGCCAGTAAAGCATTCGTGATTACTGCTTCTTTGAAGGGTATCTCTGGCAATGGCCGGACTTTTCCATATCTGTGCACTAACACGGGGGAAAGGGGGAAAAAGCCTCTATTCATTTCAATTAAAACCCACAGAAAAAATGCCTTTAGGCTGATTATAGCTGAAATGATCCATCAGACTGCACTAATGCAGTGGCTGAGGGGTAGTTTGTCGCTATCCCATACAGCCCCTTTCCTCTAACGCACTCCTAAACAGCAGTCAGCGTATCACATCACCTGCAGCTCAGACTCAGTCATCCACCAGAAGCTAAGCAGGTTTGAGCCTGGCCGGTACTTGGATGGGAGACCAACTAGGAAAGCTGGGTTGCTGCTGGGAGAAGTGTTGGTGTGGCCTGCAGATCAGCCATCCTGTGGTCTGTGTGGATCCCAGTGTAATGATGGGAATACTGTACTGTTAAAAAAAAAAAAAAAAAAAAAATTACATATAAACCAGTGTTCTGTCTTTCTGAGGTCATGAACGATGCCTGGGCATCTCTGTCAAGCTGCGCAGCTGTCAGGCCACTGCCACTGAGTACGGGCAATACACAGATCTCCTGACTAAAATGGTTTACTGGTCCCCTAATCATCTAACTGGTGAATTCTCTCCGCCTTCTGTGTGGCAAGCAGAATGAGTGCCACCACATCATCCAGGTGGGGGCTACACAGTGGCTGCCTAATTGGTTCAGCAACAAAAAAGCACTTTAAATGTCTTGAAATGCCTGTATAAATGGTATGTGCAGTTTAAATATTTGTATCAGTATTATGTACATGAAAACACCTAACTTATAAAATATGGCCCTGATACTTGCAGCATCAAATGAATATGGCGCCTTAAACCCGTATTTTCTATCTTTTCATGAATGACTCAGCGTGTCGATAGAAGGTGAACTGGCTTTTCTTTCTGGCAGAAGTGTGTCTATGTTCACAATCAGAACTTCAGATATTTTGCACCAGTAATGACAAATCATTCAGAATAAATTTTAAGGATTTAATTGAAAAAAAAAACAACAACAAAAAGAGTAGCAAGCAATAATTCCAAAGTCTTCTTCAGTAAAAATAATGTGTGAATCATCCAAATGATGCAAACTCTAGTCTTTGTTCAAAGGATAATGTGAAAAACACACTCCTGGAAGCAGTGAGGTATATCCACACATCTGACAAGAGTTACAAAATGCGAAAAGCTACAATATTAGACTTTAACAGGTGTTCTCTTCGTGGGCTGCCACGTTTTTTTGCTCGAGAGTCCCTTGCTAAATAGCTCTATGATTCAATACATCTGAACAATGTAGCCATTTCAAGGCCACATTACAGGAAAAGGTAACGGGGTCCAACAGAGAAGATAGGCCAGGTACTGTGACACCCCCGGTTTAAACTCTGTTGAAGAAGCAAGGTCAGTAACTGTCAGACTGCAGCTTCATCTGGGTGGCGGCAAACTCCCTCATCTCCAGCGGCGTGCGGAGGTACCCCTCGATCTCGCTGTCTGAGATCTCCTCATCTCCCGTCACCTCTGGTCCCGTCTCCTGCAACCTGGGTTTCTTTGATGGCTTCCTTGTGCACGGGGGAACAAACGGGTGCCTCTTGCCCCAGTGTTCTGCAGAGCCGCGGGCCGGTTCCCCTCTTGCTCCTGGGTTCTTTGCAGATCCTGTCTCCATGACGACCACGTCCTCTGAATCGCGCACACCCCGCGCCGTCTGACAGCCCTCGGCATGGGGCGTAGGGAGCTGCGATTGGTGGAAATCAAGCTGTCCTTCAGAACAGGGGGAGGAGCCAATTGGTAGATCCTCACAAACAGGGGCTACACCATTGGTACACGGAGAAAGGGGTAGTGTGGAACTCGGGGTATTGCCCACATCCAGACCCTCGGTGCTAGAGGCCGAGTCCATGGCCAGTGCATCCTCATGGCTGCGAATTGCCCGCTTCAGCAGTGTGATCCGATGCTTCAACACATCTTCGACCAGCGCAGCCACTTTCTGGGGGCTGACAACAGCTCCCTTCTGCCAGGGCAGCTCCTGGCCAAGCCGACACAACACTTCCTTCAACTCCGCCACGCGCTTGGAGGCCGGTCCCGGCACTGCCACCTTGGCCATCTGGCAGAAGCGGACCAGGGAGAGCTTCAGGCGTGCCGGAGAGGGCTTCAGGGAGAGCCAGGCCAGGTACACAGATGCCACCATCACTGGCACCGGGTGGCGACCAGTCATCAGCCAGGTGTCCGACGCCAGCTCTACCAACGCTGAGGCACGGTTGGCCAGCCGGTCCACGCTCTCACAGAACTCCTCCGGGACACCTGGGGGGCTCAGATGGTACCTTGGAGAACACAAATCCAAAACTGGTGAGACACAGCCTCACTGCTAGTCTGCTACCATTCACAACATTCTCTTCATGCATCGTCCCAGTTGCCATGCCAACTGCATACAACTGTGCTTTAAAACAGAAGGCATATGCTATGTTACAGTTATTTGTTTAGCAATAGCGAAATGCCCAGCGGTTCACAGACCATTGCCAAGCAGTCCACCATGGCTACAAGAGGAGTATTGAAAAATAAATTAGGTTCTGTTTTACTTTACAAAGCTCTACATTTAAAGGACACATTTGTGGTTATAAACAATAAAGCAACATTTTCTACAACCTGGCATGTTAGAACCCCCAAACTGGTAGAACCAGTACAGGGCATCCAGTAAACACAGTGCTAGAAAAAAACTATATTTATGATTTATTAACCAACGTCTCCACATGGGGAGGGACTTTTCCTTAAAGTACAGACTCAAGCACTCAAACTCACTCAGTCATGCAGGTATCAGAGGACAGGGAACTGATTAGATAATGAAACTCTGACACAAGCCAATCCAGGCATGCTAAGCTGCCCCCCCAACACCACCCCACCTACTCTCGACAGTGGCCCTCCATCAGGTCCATGATGTTGGTGTGGGGCGACTCCAGCTTCAGGGTGCTCACCACCATCTTATACACCGTCCCCATGAAGCAGGGGTCTGTGTCCAGCAGGGAGCTGACTGTACCCATGGTGACGGGCCAGCCCTGCATCCGGCAGCCCAGCAGCACACAGCAGCCGGCCAGCGCCTCCTTCTTCGGCAGGCTGACATGCAGGAAGTCGGGCCTCTCGTAGGCCTGAGCGAACAGGCTCTCCGACGTCTCCTCGATGACGGGAGGTAGGCGCAGGATGCGGCACAGCGCACGGACACGCTTCAGGCCTGCGGGTGGCGTGGTCGATGTCAGTGGAAGTCCTGTATTCAGTTTACAGCTGGAAGATGGGGCTAAAAATGAAAGGACTTACCTTTAATTTGATTCCTGCAAGGCTGCTTGTCAACTGCTGTACTTTGAAAATATCGGACAACTGAAACGGCAAAGAAAATAAAAAATTCAATTGACATAAAGCCTCTAAAAATTTTTAATTAACAGGACTCAGCTTAAATAAATGGGTAAATATCTCCCAGTTTAGAGACTCTAGGGCGCATAGGGTCGCACAGATGCACATTTAAAGCGTCTTGCATACCTGTCCCTTGAACCTCTTCGCTGCGGGTGGTGGTGAGCTGCCCCTCGGAAACCACGGAGCCGCACTCAGTGCACACCAGCTGCGGCTGCGAGTACAGGTCGTCCTCCACCACGTTGGAGGAGCCGCAGTCCGGGCATTTACGGCCAGATCCCATCATCTGTCCAGCAGCCCGTGCAGGGCCAGGCAGGATTGGCGAAATGGGCTCGGGACGGATGTCCCAGAAAGGCGATGTGTACGATCGTGTAACGGCTACCTGCGGTCCGCACACAATGGAATAAATCAGCTTTAAAAGTACGGCGCCACCATTCCTATGAGGTACACACGCCAAACTACATGAATAAGTCAAATCAAATGCGTTAGCTCACCCCATTAACACGACAGGCGAAGGCCGTGTATATTTGGTAATTAAACAGAAATTAACTAAGAAATACAGCAACGCGGGAAAATAACCATACATACAGGTACTGCCCAGCTAAGTCATAAAGGAATGCTGTTAAAGCGTCGCCACCGGCTAACAAATATCAAATATATAATTACAACCCAATTTACCCAACCGCTACTCAGATATCAGGCTGCATATGAACCGGGCAGATTAGTTCTTCTCTCAGTGGCCACCACTTGGTCAAAATGACTTGTTGCCAGGGTTAGGGGCGGAAAATACTTAGGCACCCCTAACCTCAACCCAAAACAGTCTGCCAGCCTGAACGATCATATAAAAAGTGTATTTATTACCAATTTCTAAATACTGTGCACTTTACTTCATATTCTATCTATAACTTTTATAGAATATACAAACCGTCTAAATCATGCCCCACCCCCCCTGTATCCACGGGCGTAAATTTGGGTTGAATATTGGGAGTTTAAGGCCTCCACCTATTTAGGGGGAGACATGATTATTGGGGGGGGATTGTATCAGCCAGTTTTGATTATTGGGGGGGTTACACCCCCACATAATTTACGCCCCTGCTTGTATGCACAAACGTAATACCTACATAGTGGGAGCGCTACGTTTTGGATCCACTATTAAAAACGCTAAATTAACGCCACTGAAATGTTACTGCAATAAACGCGAGCTTCTAGTCAGACAGCTAACAGGTGAGTCAGGCTGGCTGCCAAGACAGACTCGCGGCGTAACCAAGTCAATACTTTATGTTACGGATGTAGTATGCACGTAAACAAATATTATGTATCACTAATATTTACAGATTATATGATTTCATGTAATCCATTTTCATCACTGTTTTTGGCGTTTCCTGAGTTTTCGCGATCTTTCGGCAAGCTTCAAAAATATTCCGTTTAATTGTTCATGACCAACTCGCGAATAACCAAAACCTCGAAAGTCCACGTCACGAATATGGAAGGACGACTGTTTAATTCGAGTACTATTCTAAGTGTGAGGCTGCTTTATCGAGAATCCTTACCGTCTTATTTACGACACTGGTACTGCCGACGTGTGGTCCGTGTAGAAATCTATTTGTCTCATGGTTCCGCATATCGGCTCCAAATATTGGTTCCGCACAATCCCATCGACGCTTTCAACACACACACGGTCTGCTTTAGTTTATAATTATGTAATATTTGTTGCTGTTGAATTTGAAACACACATCACTCGAATACTTGACGTTTTTTTGTTAATGTGTTACATGTTATTTTTGTAATATGTCTCAGTAACAGGTTTTCACTTAGGCCATCCATGCAATCAATCAAGTTGTTTAAACGTTTATTTGGCCTGGAATCACTGAAGTGGATTTCACGTTAACACTTGTTTGAAAGTTAGATACTAGTGCCAGATCGCACAGCTGCCTCACTGATCTCCCGATTACTAATACAAACGTACTTCAGTCCCACCAGCAAATCATTTATTTTGTTTGTTCTCAGTTTGTTCTACATACACAGTGGGTACGGAAAGTATTCAGACCCCCTTCAATTTTTCCACTCTTTGTTATAATGCAGCCATTTGCTAAAATCATTTAAAATTATTTTTTTCCTCATTAATGTACACACAGCACCCCATATTGACAGACA
>JAABNX020000130.1:19438155-19457933 GCA_015163995.2 Mormyrus lacerda | reverse complement strand
GACACACACAAAATTACAATATAGACAAAAGTATCAGGAGTAAATCATTGAATTCAAGTGTTTGATTCAGACCCATATCAATCATCTAGCCATGCAGTCAAACAATGTCAAACAAATATTTGTGAAAGAATGGGTCATTCTGAAGAGCTCAGTGAAGTCAAGTGTTGTACCCTGTTAGATATTCCACGGTCAACTGTAAGTTGTATTATTGCAAATGGGAATGTTTAGGAACAACAGAAAGTCAGCCATGAAGTGGCAGACCATGTAAAATACCAGAGCGGGGTCACAGAGTGCAGAGGCGTATAGTGCGTAAAAGTCACCAATGCTCTGTAGACTCAATAACTGCAGAGTTCCAAACTTCCTCTGGCATTAACTGCAGTACAAAAATTGCACTGGGGGTTTCATGGAATGGGCTTCCATGGCTGAGCAGCTGCATGCAAACCTCACATCTCCAAACACAATGGCAAGTGCTGCATGGAGCGGTGTAAAGTACTCTGCCAAGCAGTGTAAACATGTTCTGTGGAAGAACGAATCACGCTTCTCTGTGTGACAGTCTAATGGACGAGTCTGGGTTTAGCAGATGCCAGAAGGATGTTACCTGCCTGACTGCACTGTGTCAACTATAAAGTTTGGTGGAGGAGGAATAATGGTATGGGGCTTTTCAGGGGTTGGGCTCGGCCCCTTAGTTCCAGTGGAGGGATCTCTCAATGCTTCAGCATACCAAGACATTTTGTTATGCTTACGTTGTGGGAACAGCTTGGTGAAGGCCCTTTTCTGTTCCTGCATGACTGTGCCCCAGTGCACAAAGCAGGGTCCATAAGGACATGGTTGGGTGAGTTTGGTGTGAAAGAACTTGACTGGCCTGCACAGAGCCCTGACCTCAACCCCATCAAACACCTTCGAGATTAACTAGAATGGAGATTGTGAGCCAGGCCGTCACATCCAACATCAGTACCTGACCTCAATGCTCTTCTGGATGAATCGGCAGAAATTCCCACAAACACACTCCAAAATCTAGTGGAAAGCCTTCCCAGAAGAGTGGCAGCTGTCATAGCTGCAAAGGGGGGACCAACTTCATATCGATGCCTATGCCTATGGATACCAGAAAAGTCCCTGTAGGTGTAATGGCAGGTTGTGCCAATACCTTTGTCCCTGTAGTGTATTTAGCATGTTTTAGGAGGGGGGGGGAGAGAGGAAGTGGAGTATTCAGAGGAAACCCCATGACAACATGGGGAGAACATGCAAACTCTACACATAGGGAGCCAAGGTGGGGACTCAAACCCTGGTTACAGAGGTATGACACAAAAATACTAACCACTGCGCCACCGTGCCCCCCCCCAAACAACAATCATCTTAAATATTCATTTACATCTGTCAATGCACTGAAACTCCATTGTGACACACTTGTCCGTTATGTGTGCAAAGCAGCATCGATCTCAACTATTTCGCAAGGAATGACCAGCATTCCATTTAAAATAAAGTTCCGATTTAGCATTTATACAATGAATTTTTTTTTTCTAACATTTTTTACAATAGGAGCTATCAGGTACATTCTTTGCGGAGTGAGAAAAGGATGCATTTCTAGACTGCAGTTGAAGGACTTGTTGCACTGATGTGATGTATTCCATCTTTGAATGCAGCCTTAAATGGATGAAGCCCCTGAATTCAAACCCTGCCTGTGTAAAATAATGAAAAAGTGATGTGAAATGGGCCAAGTTTTGTCTGAGTAGCATCAGGGACAACTGTGATTTTTTTTCAGTGGGAAAAATAACGATGCATCTATTCATAAGCAAGTAATTACAGAGAGGAAAGCAGCACTTAAGTCACATAACTAGAGGTCATTCTTCACAATATTGGTCTTCATAAAATTCCCTCTCAATTGCACCCAAAATTCTTTCCTGACTTTATGCACCCAGAAGTAACAGACCACAATATATGTACTGTTTCTTTTGCATGTGAACATTTTTACTTGTGCACTGGTGTGTCTGCATCGCTCTATAATTCCCGCCAAAACCAAAAGTCGGAAATGAGTAGGAGAAAATGTAATGCTACCAAGTGGATTAATCACAGTTCTTGTGGTCTGTGTCGCTACAACCTGCAATTACCTTTCTGTGGAGGTGCATGTCAGACTATAGTGTAGGGTACAGTGTAGCTCACCGATTTTCAAAATCTGTCTTGTTTTTTTTCTTGTAACCCTTCTAATTTTTAGATTAGTTTTTGTGAAGTGCTCTTGGTTTACACCAAATAAAGACACTTTTTTAAAACTATTGTGATTTGACATTACGTTGTTAAAAAAATATATCGATTTTCATATTACTTTTAACATCACGTTTCACATTTTTAAAAATTAATCTGCTTTAAGTAGTTATCTACTTTTTCTCTGTTTCTCTGTTGCTTGTAGTTCAAAAACTACCATAGCTTCCCCAACATGGCTGACTGGTTATCTTTCTGAACTAATCATTTTTCATTCTGCCTTCATTTTTGTGTAAGTAAAACTCCCACAAACTACAGAGTAGGGCAGGGTTTCCAAACTCTGACCCTGGAGGGTCAGAATCCAGCACATTTTGGCAGATTTCCCAGTTCAAACACACCTACTCATCCTGGTAATTAGCTGATTAAGATGTGCTTGTGCAGGGAAATCTGAAAACTTTGTTGGATCCTGGCCCTACAGGACCGGAGGTGGGAGACCCTGGCAGAGGGTCTGCGGATAACTGCCGACTCTGCAAACAGCTACATGAGCTTCCTAGCAAACTATCACCATGGTCAACGGCTTGTTCATTCGGTGGTCGACGTTCTTCCTCCAAACAGCAAGTCAAAGAGCAGAAAAGGCAAACAAAAAGGGGAATTTTATTTCACTTAGAGGGTCATTTCTGACAGCCAATGAGTTAGGGTGGTGTTACATTCTGCTAACCCCACAGGAAAACAAGCGGGAGGTCGGGCTAGCATATATAACTACATGAGTAATAAAATGATCAGTCTTTGGTTTGACTGCGAATTTTACACTTATCTTCTGTTAGTACTAATTTCCTTGTCTTTTTTATCTTTTTTTACACTTATCCTCTGTTAGTACTTATTTCTTATCTCTCATTTTTTAGTATGTTTTAGCACAGTTGGAGTGTACTTTTTTAGCCAGGAAAATACACGTCACTGTATGTTGTACCAGCTATAACTACATGTGACGAATAAAGAATCTTGAATCTTGATCTTGAACATCCTTCAAAAAAAATCTAAGAAAAATACATTTAAAATACATTAGAGGGCGCTGTGTGGCCCAGTGGGTCAGGACTGCCCAGGTCAGAAATTCAAAGCCCATAATCAGCAAACTGATGCTGCCATTTGGACCTAAAACAAGGCCCTTCAGCCCCAGCTCCAGGGGCGCTGCATGCTGGCTGACCCTGCACTGTGACCCCCAGACTCACCCTCACCGGCACATGTGTCCGTCCCATGGGCAGCGAGATGAGATAGATGAGGATGAATACAGTATCTCAAATCTATTACTTATGTCATTCAACTTATGTTATTCAAAGGAGAATCTATTTATGTAGCTGGAGCTCAATGACACTATGGGAAACCCTGTCAACCTTCATGCATTCAACTACTCCACCCCCTAGTGCCATGTAACAGGAATGTTCCCTTATTGATGTAAACAATTGGTTTAACTAACACAGGTTACAACATGTCGTGCTTTTTCCTTGTTGCTGACGTGCCAACGATCATCACAAACCTGAACAAACTTGTTGTGTAGCTCACTGGGTGAATAAAAAGGTGAGTGAAGAGGTGTTGAATACAGGGACGGGTGCGTATTTGGGCAACAGTCTAAAATACCCAGTCAGACAGAAGCCTCCTAAACAACCCTGCATGGCTTTCTGGGGCTGTGACCAGCTTATTTTTTTTAGTTGGCTTATAAAAAAAAATAAAAACACCCAACGACTAACAGAAATTGCAACAGAAGCATTCCAGGAACAGACAGGCAAAAACATGAGCTAACCCCGTCTGATGCCAGGAGGACCCGAGGTAGGAATGTCAGGGCCACTGTGAGAGAAGGTCATAACACCACCGTGCAGTTCTGGATGTAGTGCTGCCGTCAGCAACCGGAAATGAACTAGCCTTCAAACAGGGGGTCAAAAAGAGACAGGGGCTGAGAATAAACAGGAGGGGGGGGGGGGGTCATGGGATTCTTGCTAATCTTATTCACCTTAAGGTTCAACTTTGCTGTTTCAGCACATTTGAGCAGAGGGCAGGAAGAAGACACATTTCCATGTGTAACCCTTTCCTGTTCAAGAACAGTCATGGTGTTTTATAAACAAGCGTCCTTCTAGAACACAGTAAATATCAAACATTCATTGGTGTTTGTGTAAACGTTCCATTTGCAGCACCTACAGCAAAAGGAGAGCGCTTAATCACCCCCAAAGATTCTTGTTACTAATTATTTTGGTTGATCCCAGGTGAAGAACTGTTTCACCATGAGAGGTGCACAAAGCTGAGGACCGAAGTCTCTGTATGTCCACTTTTGTTGTTCTTCCTAAATGTCACTATCATTTTCCCCACCCATCGCTCCAGAGAGACACTCACGGCACATCGCTCCAGAGAGACACTCACGGCACATCGCTCCAGAGAGACACTCACGGCACATCGCACCAGACTCATTAACGGCGCTGAGATTCCTAAGCGCGTTCTCCGTGACCTGATCACACGCTGCGGAGCGCGTGAAGTGATCCTTTCGATTCCAGCCCCATATCAGTCGCACAAACTGATCTCTCATCCAGCTCTCAGCTATTATAGTAATTTCAGAGAGAGATAAAAAAAAAAGGTCTGGACTATTTCTAAGATGACAATTTAACGTGGGATAGAGTGTCTGATGAAAACATGGTTGCATAAATTCAGCGTGTGTTTCTGCACACCAGTACATTCATCAGTCAGATATCTATCTGTAGGTTTCATTCTGTATCTGCCCATGTAAAAGACAACCTAATGGCAAGATAAGGGGCAAAAGAGATAATCTATGGAGGCTTTTGGGTACAATGAAACAATAGTTCCTTGGGTATCCATGTTTTATAGCCATGGCAACCGTTTATTTGAACTCTGTAGGTTACGATCAACATTAGGACATTAGGTTTTTTATTAAATCGCTCTCATTCAGGGTGGTGTGAGCAAGCCCCCTGTTTCTGAATTAAGCCGCTAATTGGGTGTGTCGATAAAGGAGGGGGCTTCCCCAGGCAGAGGTACGTCAGTCGCCGTCACACCTGCGCACGTGTGAGAGAAACCCATCACACTCGACAGAAGGGAAACAGTGCAGCATTATGGGTTGACCTAGAAAAGAGGAAGGAGGAGGAGGAGGAAGTGGAGATTGTGACACTCACACACAGACACACACACAAAGCATGACATTTATTTTCGTGATGACTTGTCATCCGCTCTCACTTTGCTTTTAATTCATAGCCACACTCCTCCAACACATAAGAAAAAGTGTTTAAATACTCCATAAAAGTCGATCAAAGTAAGACCATGACAGGGTTAGTTTTTTTCCATGCGGTACCATCTTTCACATATTCTTGCAGATAATTAAACATCTACAGACGGACTGTTTTTTTTGGATCACAGAGGTCTTCTGCCAGAAAACGGAAAGCAGGCCAACTGATCTGGACAGGAGAGATAGTATTTCTGCTCTCGCCTTCTTTGAGCTTCCCCTCCCCAAACACACAACACTCACTTCCCTCTAGGCGGCTCATTGTGTCAGTCAGAAGGCCTCAATACAACCAGGCTGATGCAAACATTCATTTACCACGAAACGGCAGCCAAACCCTGCACCTACCCACGTCTGAGGAGCTATACTCAATCCAAAGTGAAATATTGCTTATTTAATTATCTTTGACGCTGCGCTATTCTCATAAACTTCTACATTACAACGTTAATAACAGCGATTACAATGGTAAAAATACAATTAATAACGTTCCCTAATAGGTGGCCGGCTCTGCAAATTTTAGGGTCAACATCCCTCACAGGGTGGCAAATGTATGACAGTGGCCCTTGGCTAAATTTTGCTGATAAAATTTGGCCCTCTGGTAAAAATAACTGGGGACTCCTGGATATATGCTATGATTATACACAAGTGTAGGCAGATACTGTAACTGAAACATTTCTAGGACTTGCTGGAAAGCGTTTTACAGTAGTTGCTGTTTCAGTTCCTTAATTCCTGTGCTACCTGTGACCATCAAAGTGTCACAGAAAACAAACCATGAGGCAAGCCAGCGTCTGAGCCGCATGTGGGCGAGCGTATGTCTGGCCGGATGGGAGGGGGGCTGACTGTCTTCAAAGCCTTCTTATTCCGGAGAAAGAGGGAAAAATAAGCATAAAATGTTCTGAGGGGAGAGCAAAAAATGACTGGTTCAGAGAGATAACCAATCACGTTGTAGAGAAGGTGGGTCCAAGCAACTAGAGGAGACAAGACCCGCCAATCAGGCGTCTTGGTCTCACCTCTTCTAGTTACTTGCTAACCTCCAACTTTCCACGGGCAGGAACCAGAAAGGCTAATAAAACAACAGACCTCAGAAAACCAGTCGTCCCTGGCTAACAGAGAGGAATATATAGCAAAATGGCCCTGGAATGGGAGCTAACACAGATGGAAATAAGCGATGTCTTCTAACCTCAGTTCATACAAAAATAACACTTCAGACAAAAATACAGTCTCCTAGTAGTTCATTGGAGTTGAACAGTTTGGCTAGCAGAACCACAGCAGAAATGCTTCCAAGACTTATTTAAAATGAAAAATTTGGGTGATTCACCTGGTTTGTTAAAGGCTGCGCCACCTGCAGGCCAACTGGTCTGTGTTTGGAAACTCTTGGCTGGGAACAGTGGCAAATCTGTGCACCAACTATAGCTAGCTCTTCCCCCTTCACTGCCAACTTAATTGTCTGCTCTTTTTTTTGTTTTTCTTCTACACTTTAGATTTTTCCTAGAGGAAAAACTAGCTAATGTTACAGTTTAACAGGGATTTTAACCTCAGAACGCTACCGATGTACCGAAGGCCCGACGGATCTCTGCTGACAGAGGAGCTGCTATCAGAGCATAAGACCTTACAAACCAAAACATCTGAGTAACGGAATGGGAACGTGAAGCGGACGAGCGGCTCTGAGGAGGCCCCTGTTACATGGTCACAGCATGGGGGGGGGGAGGGGGGTACGAGGAGGTCCTTGAGACGAAGGTGGAAACAGCTTGATTTACAGTAATCTACAAGGTCGAGTTTCAAAGGAGATCGGCTTACGCATAACGTGAACTTCTGTGGGCACACACACGTACCAAGGACATGCACACGTGCTCAGACATGGGCCTAATCACACAGCCAAAGGCAATACACACACACACACACACACACACACACACACACAAGCTAACCAGCAGGCTATGCAACTACAGTAGGGTTACAACACCATATTAAGTAATAAGACTTAATAACAGGATGGGAATTAGTCATATACTGGAGAGCAAATTGAAATCTATTACTACTAAATCTCAATGCCAACACTGAAGGTGCTATGGAAGGAGTAACCAAACTAAAAAAATCTACGTTTTCACTAAATAAAAGCCACTCCACACTGAATGTTATACAGGTATTTCAAGACACATCAGCCTGTTTGATACTGTTATGCTGTGAGACAATTGAAATGGACATTCAAAAAATTCTACCCCTTCCCTCCCTCCTTCACACACACACACACACACACACACACACACACACACACACACCACTGACTCAGAATGACGTTCTCATTCAGAAGGCTTTACACTAGCCAACGCCCCCATCAGCTACTAACTGCCCCTAGGGCCTCTCTGAAAAACAGCTTTGTAGAAATGTGCATTTGGAAGCTTCCGTTTACAGGCACATGCTTATATTTAGGAAAGCTGATGGGTTCAAAATAACAACAGTAATAATAAACAGAGCAGCTCTTGCAGTTATACTGTAACGTGGAAGGACCTGGGGGGGTGGTGGTACCAGTGAAATTCACCTAGTCTTTAGTCCAAATCGACGATTCCCAGACAGGACCCAGAGGTGTGATGGTCCTTGTAGGAGCAGGTACAACAAACGGCATTTTGCCCCTGTGTGTGGCAGTTTGTCAGTGACTACTGCTGGACCCCTGTGACCTAACTGACCTCATTAAATTAAAAGTAGTTTGGTCTGGACTTTGGAGGAATTACTAAGTGTGATCAGCCACAACATGAAACAATAAAAACACGCTGTACCCCGAGGACACTAATTTTAAACTTGAACAAAGCTTTTCATGAGTCAACCTTATCTTCTCACAAAGCATTCATTTAACATTCGATGTAATACGTTGTGGAAAAAAGCAAGCAGGGAGTTGTCATGGTAAAGGGGCCACTCACTCGGTTTTGTTCCGGGATTTGTTCGCTTGCAGCTGCACCAGGTCGATGATGGCTTGTCCCAGCATCTTGTCCATGCCCATGAGAGCACGGTGCATCACCTGCACGTACAGCGTGCTGCGATCGGCGCTTCCCTGCTGGAAGAGCGGCAGATCGAAGGTGGCCTCCTCTTTCCACATGGGTGTCACGCTCTTCTCGGCCACGGACGTGGAGAATTTGTCCTTGGCCACCTGCATGATGGCGTATGAGTCGTTGGTGCCATTCTTGCCCTTGATCCTCAGATCCTTCGCCTGTAGCACAGTCACCTTCACGCTTGTGGGGTACCACTGCTGACTCTGCTCCGCCAAAGACATGGGTGCTTCTCTGCAAGCTTGGGGCACCTCCGCTCAGAAAAGCTCTTGCTTCGGTGGAAAGAATTTCACAAGACTGGCCACGTCCCCTGTTTCGCCGAAGGCACTTTCATAAATTATATACTAACCCAAAAGTCGAATCAAAATATACACCAATATGTCGTATTGGTATATACACCGATATAGTTCTATATTAGATAAATTGCGGTCGATAGATTACGCTAAAGAAATATTTTGTTACTGATGTTCTCACCTACACATTAAAAATCAATTATCACACATAAAACAGATCAATAAGACTTTATTTATATTGCGGTAAATCGATTTCACAGTTCGGGCATTAGATACTTGTCAGGTGTTGTATATTTCCTGTAAAGAGCCAGTCCGACTAAATCCATTAAAATACTTAAACTTCAGCAGGATCCTGTGATGTATGGAAGAAAGTTTCCTGTTTCTCCGTTCTCTCGGGCGGTAACGGAACAGCCGAAAAAGATCCCGATCTGCTGGATATCCCGTCCGTCAAATTAACATCCACTTTTTCCGACCCACAGGTAGCCAGACAGTGTGTCCGCAAACAAAGTATCCAGTTCCGGACTCGACTATGTTACAATATGTTTTGTCCCGCGAAGTTTTCCTACTCGTTAGGTGTTAATGATCTCAAGACACTCCACCTCTGCTTCCTTCTACGAAACAGACCCTTGCGTCTTATTGGTTTAATGTTTATCAATCATTTTAATTTCAGCTGCTGATAGGAGGATACGGAAAGGGGGCGTTGACAGGTAGCTTCGGCCGCCAGGCAACAGTCCGTTGACAATTACATCAAAGCGAGAAGTTCACAACTTCTGTTAAAATTAAATGGGATTAAGCGACGCGGTGTATTTCCGTGATATCGTTGCAGCGGGGAAGTTTATTTGTTGATATGACTTCCCACCTTGGTGTGAGGTGGAGAGGGGTCAAAATGCAAGTTTTCTGGACCGTTACATAGTTTTATAAAGTGCAAATACTGTGTAGCTTTTACTAAAGTTTTTATGCACGCTTAGGTTTAATGAAACCGGTTTGGCCGGACCGCATTTATGTTAATTAATTTTGCAACGAGTATAAAATGCAATATCTTGTTTTCCAATAAGATGTTTAATATTTGAATAGTGTATCTTAATAATATATCATTTGGATTTTTAAATGTGGGTTTGTACGTGACATGAAAAGGGTATCAAAGACGTCAGACCTTAACGATTTGATTACATTGAAGTGTGTATGACTATTTAGGGAAACTGGGTATATGTCCTGTTTCGTCATAGCAACTGCTGCGTCAGATTTTAATCTGGTTATTTTACGTGGTTATTTAAATCCCAGCTGACCATTTCCACAAATCTTTTGATTAAAGTAATTCATTTCGCACAGTGGCACTTAATTACTCCTATCCTGTTATGCTGCGGCAGGGCACACAGTACCCGCGTTTCATTCTTTGTGCAACAATCGCTGCGCTGCTGGGGTGTCTACGCAGACTGGCCGCCCAATAACCCATCTGAGGGCCTCCACTCAGCGACTCGGTGCTTAATGCTTCGATTCATTTTGCGTAACTACTCCTAAAGCCTTGCAGCAACTTCTGAGCAACAGCTTGATCATGGGTACCACGCCCGCTTGTTTTCCTCATAAATATCCATTTTTAGTATGAGACAAGTTTCTCTTAACATGTCTTGATCTTGAATTAGAGGCAGAGTAAATGTGAGAGAACGATAGGGGTGCAATTACATTCATCACCCAGCAGAGGGCATTCTATTTCTAATACGCGGTCTGTAGTCAGGCCCTATCCTTGGGTGGGCATTTTGTTAGTTGCAGTCTTGTAGAAATACGTAAAGATATCAAAACTGGCATGAACATTGTAATGGCGAGAGAAGCATCATCTTTGCACGCGCCAGCAGAATCAGCTGAAGAGTGACTTTTTTGGTTCTTTACCTCTCCGTGTTACTGAGCTATAATGGAAAGTAGCGGCGCTAGAGAATCACAATCATACTGCAAGATGTAGTACGGCTTGACATTTAGACAATCAGCATCAACACTATGACAATTGAAAAGCCCATGTCCAAGTCTCCCACAATGGAGAGCAAAAGGTGCCTAATGAGTGTTAACTTCCTGCCTTCAGAGCAGCAGTCCTGCTGCAGCTGGGCTGAGAGTGGCTCTGCAGACCTGTCTCTGCCTTTTGTTTGTGTGCATGACTGACTGTGTGACCGCTCACGCTTGAAGATGGTGGTCCTTTGCAAATTTTCTTAGCTCACTGGCATCTACTACCACTTGAAACACAGGTGTGAGAGCTGTCTTTCTGAAGTTGGTATTTTTGCATATTAAAATTTGAGGATGTGAAACACAGTAAATCTTACACAGATGCTCTCTCACAGCACGGTGTGCCCAGCCCAAAGTGAGTAATCACTCTATCCTCCACTCTCTCTCTCTAATGATGCTGACCAGAGAGAGATGGATATTACCCAGAGGAAGGAAGGCAGTTTAAAAGGCACTAAGTGGCATGATTTGGCATTTTTAACATTCCTGTGTGCTGGCACACAAGACTAGCGTGGGCTTTGTTGTGGTAAGATCGCTTTCTGTGAAGGACCAGTCCAAAATGATAAATCCTTCATTTTCCAACTTGTACATTGGAATTTTTCTCTTCACCTACCCAATCTCTTTGCTATAGTTTGTAGAGCACAGCACAGGCTCAGGCAACGTGACACCCCTGCTGGGGAGGGGGCTTGCTGAAGCACCCGTGGACATGTGACTGTTCTTCAAAGGTCAGGCTCAAACCGCCGATTGTCTGATCACAGGCGCCGGATCTTAGTGCGCTCAGCCACTCACCGACCCCAGGGTATACAAACAAGTGAGGCTCTATGGGCAGTCGGGTGCAGGCGTGTCACAAAGTTGGAAAAATCAGGGAAGCAGTGCTCTCCTGTAGAAGATGCTCTCAAGGTCAATGCTTTGAAAAGCATCTTCCGGGACCTAGGTGTGCACGTGTGAGCGAGCAAACAAACCTTTCTATGGGAAGGTGTGTCCAAACTATTAGCTGGTACTGCATATTTTAATTTTATATTTCAATTGCTGTGATCAGGGTGTGCTGTAAAGTTTCTTTCCCCATGCATTGATAATCTATACAGTTTCATCTCTATATATGGTATTGCATTCTGTGAGTAAATGCTGTCTACATTGTCAAAAAAAGGTACCAATTTATATCTTTGAGGGTACAGTGACTTGTCACTGGGGGTGTACCCTCAGGGGTCTGCCAGTTGTGCCCTAGCTGTAGGTAACTGTACCTTTTTAGTTTACTTTAAGATAAAGAAATGGAACAGTGTGCAGGTCAATGCTTTTTTCCAGTGCTATCTGTATATTCCTCACATTGGAACAATACAGCATAAAACAAACTATTATGAAGTTGTATTTTATTATTCTGTTACCACATACTTCATTGCAATAATAATCATAATAGTTACTAGTTTGCCAACCATTCTTACTTGGCATCATAGTGGATATGCAGACTACGACTGCCCTGGCTATTCCGTTTTAACCTTGGGGTGCTAATTCATTCTTCCATGTACAAGTATTGCCCTATATATAAAGTTGTCGTTGTTGCTTTTTATAAACATAATTCACACATGATGACTCACAGCGGAGATCTTTAGGTGGCAGGACCACAAAACTCGGCAGAGCCGGCACATTCTGAAACTGAAACCCACTGCAGACAGGTTCGGAGACCTAAACCGCTGCATACCTGCAAAGCGCCATGTCGGCGAAGTAGGGTGTGAATCTAGCTGGGCTATAGGCAGTCCCTCATAAAACAGCAATAACGAGAATGATTATGGAAAAGACAACAGTTGCTAGTGAAGGAACATCCAGGCCAATTATGTTCCTTTCAGAAGGCACAAGGTTAGTATATTTCTAATTTTTTGTTCTTTTTTACATTATTTAAAATTCAATTGAGGGGAGTTCAGCTTGCGGTAAATGTAAATGCACAAATTGAACACTAGTACAAACCACAAGAGATCTCAAACTCCATGAAAACTGAAACTTCAGACCCTTAAGTGGCTCACCTGTGTACGTACCATTGCCTCATCTTTGGGGTTTCAGAGACGCATAGATGGTTACAAGTTGTCAGGATACGTTCAAACACCGGTTCACTGATACTAAAGTGACCACTCTTATGTAGATCTCTTGTAGAGAACCGCACTACTCTGACTGAGCTGGTTCTGTTCCAGCAGGCGTCTAGCAAGAGCCTGCAATCGGCACATAGACCTACAAGACCAAATTATCTGTTACTAATTCGTTCCAATAGTCTCGATTACATGTCCCAGCTGTTAAAACAACTGGTTCCAGCCCAATATAGTCACCATGACCAAATGACTGTGATTTGCGTTTTATTTTTTTTTGGATTTTCGCTTTGAGTGCTACGTTTCCATACCACTATGTAATCTGTCATGCATATCGTCTTAATTTAGGTCTGCACCTCAGTCCCTTCCTGCACCGCAATTCCTTCCACATTCGGTAATCGGGGTGCATCCGGACCTGGCTCCCTTGACAAAATCTGCCATTACACTGTCAAATATCATAGTATAGCGAGAGCAGGCTATCGTCCCGGAGCTTACAGAAAGAAAGAGAAAAGGCCAAAGGCAGACCACTTATCTAGCAGGATGTTTGCAAATTATCACGAAACAACTAGATGGAATGTCTTTGGTTCATAATTAAGTTCAGGAACCACAAAAATACCTGACAATCCGTTTTCATTCTGGTTAAAACTAGCTACTTTGAAAATGCCCAAAGGATATGGAAATCTCATTTTGACACCCACATGTACAACAGTGATAAGATCAAGAAAAATAAATGCCTTTCAGTTACCTTTCACTTTGTTTAGTCTAGGAGTTCAGATGCAATGATCTTTATCATTATTTCTATTTCCTGTGACACATAAAGCACAATCATCTACTGAACTGACATGAATGTAACTTGTTTTATGAATTACATTGTAAAATATGGGACAAGGCAGCACTTGATATCAGCCTAAAAGGTATGTTGCCATATAACCACTCATAGCCAAACTCTGCCTCCTGTGGTTCTCTCCTGCACCGCTGGGTGGAGGAGCACTTATGATTTCTCTAAAAAATGTTAAAGGAGAGACAAAGATCACAGAGGTTCTAGGTACTGCTTCTCCACCACTGTGTCCTTGTCCAGCTCATTCGCAGTGGAGGAATCCGACGTACAGAATAACAAGGGCAGTTTGTCACCGTGGGGATTAGAGGGTGAGGACCAGGGCTTTGGAGCCTGATCCCAGTGGCCAAGCTGGGCTTCAACTACTGGAGCAGCTACTAGAGTTAGATGGGGAACCAGGGTCTGACACAGTGACCGGTGTCTGTGAAAGTGAGGATGCTCTGGGGGGGTTCTAATGAGGAGGGGAGACGGCGGCTCGGCGCCCACTGCCAGGGCCTCGGTACTGCTCCTGGGCGTGCTTCTCGCAGAACATCTCATCCCCCACCCAGAAGTGGCCACGCATCTTCAGACTGAGGCCACACTGCGCACAGCAGTAGCACTCTGGATGTCGGTAGCGGCCCTCTGTGATGCGTACAGCCTGCGTGCTGGAGGAGAGGAAGACACATGGTCCACAGAGAAGTCTGACACAAGTATGAGTCTATACACCAGTCTCAGTCCATACAACAACGTGAGTCTGTACAGAAGTGCGAGTCCATACGGCAGTGCGAGTCCATACGGCAATGTGAGTCCATTCAGCAATGTGAGCCTATACAACAGTACGAGGCTTTACAGCAGCCTAGATATTAACACTGGTCTGAGTCTGTGTTACAGCCTGAGTACATACTGTGGTTTGAGTCTGTACAACTGCATCATTCTCTGCAGCAACCTGAACATACATGTCTGAATGATTTAATACAACAGCCTAAATGTATAATAATGTCAATAAAGCAGCAAGGAATTCATAGAGAAGCTAGAGTCTGTACAGCAGTCTGAGTCAGTACCAAGGTCTGAGTCTATACAACAGTACAGTACAGTGCTGCATGCGCTTCATATGGAACTGAGACGCTCACACAATGCTGGTGCCACATTTCTCACAGGTGTGCAGCTGCTGAGAGGCGCAGACGGAGCTGCTCAGCCGCGGCGGGAATCGCGAGCTTTCACCTGGAGCAGACAGAGAGTGGAGAGTGTCCTCATTAAGAAAGGGGCTCTCAGCAGTCACTGCTGGGCTTAGGGGGGGAAGCCGGTGGGCGATTCATTATACACAGGAGTAACAGGGACAATTTCTCTTCCGATTAAATGACCATGGGCTCTTGCTGATACTGTAAGTGCAAGCTGCTATATAAGTGTTGCCAGTTTAACCAGTGAGATGCCTTTAAAGACTTTTCGGACTTAGCACCTGGCCTTAAAGCATAGCTCTATTTGATCCGGGAGATTTTTTTTTTTTTAGCAGCGTGTCCAGATTTCTATATTGCTAAACCACCTTTGACGTCCTTGCCAGAGATATGCTTGGAGCAGTGGTACCCCCTGCTGGGCACAGGCAGGAGCTGCAGTCTCACCTTTCTCTCCTGCCTCCAGTTCCTCCTGCAGCAGGCGGAAGCTGTATGACTGGCGGGGTTGGGTGCGCGAGTGCCTGTTCTCCTGGAGCATCTTGTAGACCTCGGAGTCACGATCCAGCCTGTCCATGCTGGAATAGAACATCGGTCTTTAATTAGCTAAATTAACAGGCCCTTTTAGTTACTAGAACATGAGCATATTTATACTGTAAGCTCAAACATGCGTCTGTCATGTCAGCACAGACCTGATAAAGACATCTCATACACTCAATGTAAAATACATATTTTGAATCATCAATCACCAAAATGCTAAGGCCTGTTCACAGTCACATTTTACAGCATAGGATTTGATGACTTTTAACAATCATTTATGTCATGAGACACCATTATTGATGTACTACACATACCTGATTCATTGTTCTTTAACATGCACTACCTTTCCAAAACAGCCTTCTAAATATGGAGAAGAAGTGGCCAACCAGCTCCATACCTGAGTTCATTTAGTTCATTGGCAAGCAAAGCACATAATGAATTTATAGTCCTGTGCCTGGCTTATTCATGCATGAATAGGTCTATTAAATACCCTTAATTATGCCACACACAGCAGACCTCGAATCCTCAGGGCGCTGTGTGCTGAGCCCTTTCTGCCACTCCGCATCTCTGCCTTCACACATTTAAACGTGTAAATGGCTGATTACATTTAATAAGCCTCTGGTGTAGCTGAAACAGGAAATCTCTGCAATCACAATGCAAGCAGGGATGCCCGTTTTTTTCAGTGAGTTTACGACAAAATGGAATGAAGCTTCCAGCTCTGTCAGACAGCTTGCTTGTTAGGTAATTAATGGGTGTTACCTGAACACAGCGGGTTGGCTATGAGAAAATACCACAGGCAGCGAAAATTTGCTACTGCAGCTGTTTAATTTTATGCTTCCCATGAGTAATATTCTCCTTTTGCTATTATTTGTATATTGCCATAAATACACACATCTGTTCACAAAGGGAATGGAATACATCAGCTTACATTTTCATAATGTCTGTAAGAGAGAAACAATCTTGCACATGAGCCTGTCTGTGCGTGCATGCATCTGCATGTGTGTGCTTTTTATAAGTAGCTGAAAGGTCTGCCTCTTTTATTATTCTAAGCTCAATATAAGCATAAAAATAATCTCAAACGAGCGACCACAAACTCAGTATACAACAATAAACGTGCAACAGTTAATGTAAATAATTAAAAATCTTCCAATACCAGCAGTCATACAAGCAGCATTCTAATACCCCACATCATCATCTCAGTCCTTCTTGTTGGTGTTTAAACTCAGGCCAAGAAGGACAATAAACAGACCAGCATTTTCTCATAATGTGTTGGAAATATCTTGCAAAGGATTCTATACAGTAAGGTGTTTGTCATCTTACAAAAAAAAAATTCCACACATTTCTTTGGTTTTATTTAGTTATTTGGGTTTATTTAATTAGTTAGAAGTGCATGCCTAATTCAATCCAGAGATTCAAAAAACTTCCAAAAAAAAAAAACTCAAACTTCCAAAGTCATCCCTTTGGAAAAATGTTGAAATCCAGGTTTAGAAGCAGACAATCAACTACTCAGAATGAATGTTTAATAAAAAAATCAAATAAACAAGAACTGTATCAGAAAATGACTATATAAACCAATATAAAATCGCTGAGTGTTTTTTCCTGAGATTTAGTCATCTAAATACTCAAAACGAAGAGCAAAAAATGAACAGACTTACCTGAAAATCAAAATAAATTTCTCATAGGCCTGCTAATGCTGGTGGGCAGGATGAGAGTGTCTGCGTTTACCCAGCCTGCAGTCTGTGTTTCTCAGAATACATGCACACACATACACAAACACAGACGTGCTAACACACACCCCACAAAAATCAAATCAGTCCCACACATGAAAGAGAGTGGGAGGGCTGATATGCTGAGCTGGGTCAGCCACTCACAGGTTTTGAAATAACAAAAGGGGTGGGACTGTAATTGGAGCTGTCCTCTGATTGGGGAAATGGAAACACAACTTAACAAGGATGGAAGAATATTATTGGGGCATGGATGATGGTGGCCAGATTGCAGTATGACTTTATTGCTATAATTTCTTAATGCCTAAATATAGTTTTCAGTATTTACACATTTTCCCATTTGTGCATCCTGGTATTAGACTGAACAGACTGTACTAAACATATATCAGGAAATCTCACACACATCTGCATTGTGCAAACTGCCCATTAATTTCAAATTTCTAATGTGCTTAGTGAATCCGAACAAAAAAATGAATCCAAAAAGATCTCAGAAAAAGAAAAAATCTCGGACTAAAAATGTTTTTCCTTTTCAGAAAGATGAAATTGTGTTTTGAGCAGGTTTGTGGTTTTTCCAATTTTTTTGGTATTTTGTGCATTTTTTTCCAAGATAAATGCAATTGCCACTGGCATGTGGAGACAGACCACAAGAGGACGTATGACCCCACATGACTTTTGGCACCCTGACCTATGACCTGTGTCCTTGCTTTTAGTAGTGAAGATATGAGCACACTTTTGTTATTACAAACAGAGATATTTTAGGAAATATTACCATATGTATGTCAGCATTTCAGCCTTATCTTTTCAGCGTTATGCTCTGTTCATTTAACATTTTCAGCTGCACATCTCTTTTCCCTTTAATTAAGGCAGTGTTTCTCGAACCAGTCCTTGGGGACCCTCAGACGGTTCACATTTTTGCCTTCTCCCAATTTCCTGGAAGCTGGGAGGGAGCAAAAACATGGACTGTCTGGGGGTCCCCAAGGACTGGTCCAAGAAACACTGTATTACAGGTTGCAGAAAGGTGTGTAATGCTTACAGGGTACATTAGTACTACAAATAGTACGTAATTGCTACAAACGGTAATTAGTTCTGCAAGGCTGCCTGTGGTTTGGAGCGAAAAGCCACACATATGGACCTTTCTGTTATTCATAATGATGCCTGCCAAGATTCTTCTTCCGTAGCAGGTGTACCTGGCCTGTTAAAATGCCCACCTTTGCCCGTGGGGAGCGGGCATTTCTGTATCGCTGGGGTCCGGGAGGAACAGGCTTATTGGGGGTGGAGCAGTCAGACTGGGTGTAGAGCTGCCCCTTTTGGTGGCTGGGAGGAGATCCTGAAACACATGCAGATAGAGTAAGGGATCATTCATTCATTTAAACATCCGTTATTCCCACCCCACCGACTCCATGCCTAGACCAGCATTCAAGCAAATGAATTCGCCCTCATTTTCTCCTTAAAAGACCTTAAAAGTAAGACACCTTCCCTTCTCTGTGTTGCTTATACAACAAGTTGACAGATGGATGGAGGGCAACTAATAACTGTCTCTGTCCACATGAGGGAGCCCTTTATCCATTCAGGGACCCCGTACACAGAAGTATAGCTCACACACACACACACACACATACAGACACACACAGGTTTGTAGTTATATCTAGTGGGGACTATCCATTCATTTCTATGGAGTAAACTCTAATCCGAACATGATGACCTTAACCCCTATGCAGTTCTAAGCTTAACCATGGGTAACCAAACAAAATATGAGTTTCAGCATTTTTAGTTTCTTGATTGCATTCACAGATCTTTGTGGGGACCTGAAATATGGTCCCCACAACATTAAAATAACAGATTTTTATTACATCGTGGAGGACATTTGGGAGACAGATCCCAGAACCTGGGCTTCCTGTGAGCTCCGCCAGGGGGACGCCCCAGCCAATCACAGGCCTGTGCTCCAGCAACTTCCACAACCGACTCAAAAGCGAAACAGAACAGCTTTAGTCGTACTTTTATCGGCTAACGGTGCTTTTACATTGCTAAAGTGATTTAATGATCAGACACTGCAGAGCCAACTGTAAAGTCTGTGCTGAGAATCAGTGTTCAGCACCATGTCTGCTCCAGCAAGCCTCCATCCAATCATGCTTAGTTTGACCTGAGAGAGATGGCGGAAGAGCGATCCAGACCCCACGCCTTAGCAGGATGAAGAGACCCTCCTCTGCCTCCCCATGGCCTCTGGGCTGACACTGTTGCACGGGCCACCAACTTATGCTCCATATAATAAGTGGCTCCATGATATCAAGCTTTTCCTGACAATCTATGTTGGATTCTGTCTCCGGGGCCCAGCTGCCCCCACTCAACCCTTTCCGGGGGCCTACGCAAAATCTGAATAGCCTAGTCCTCATTCATCATCCCCCTTCCCATTTTGACAGGCTGATCAGTGTGGAGCACCCCCTGCTGGTCACTGGGCCCTAAGCGGCCATTAGTGTGTTTATACCTTGGAGGCCTCGCTAATGTCCGGCACGGCTCCCTGGCACAGCCTGCTTGGACCGCTTCAGACAGCCGCCGATAGACCAAAAAACGGTACTCCCGTTCGTTTCACCATTTATAGACACTTTTCAGCCAATTCGACCCCACATTCTGTTTAATTCCACCACTCCCCCCCCACCTCACCAACAGCACCTCCCCCCCCC
>JAABNX020000130.1:19420822-19433949 GCA_015163995.2 Mormyrus lacerda | reverse complement strand
CTCATCCAGCTGTTTCACATTAGCATTAGTGACAAATGCATGATTATAGGAGACTGACCAATCAGCAAACAGCAAGAGCTCAGTGCTCAAGTGAAATCCAGGTCCTTTTAATTGAAGCTGTTTCCCAGGGAGATGAGGTTGATTACAGACAGCTGATGGGTTTCCTATGGCTTTTGGGTGGAGGTTTGGAATAGGGTTTGGTTGTCATTGATGGGGCATAAATGAGGAAATTTAATGGCCAGCACAGCATTGGTATCTTCAGTGCATTGCATTGCCTTGCTTCAGAGTTACACTAAAAAACTACAACCCGACTCGAACCCAGCTGTACAGCAACCAACCCCCACATAAAAGTCCCTCTAAACAAATCTTCAGTAGCTGTTACCTCTTGACGTTGGCAGGAGTATGGGTCTCCATAATCCCCTTGGGGTTGACGGGTGGCTCTGGAAAACTAACTCTGGATGAGACGGGCTCCACGCTGCTGCTCTGACTTGCAAAGAGCGCCTCCTTCAGTATGGAAGATGGAAGTGCACATCACTGAGTGATCATCGAACTCTAGTTTTTAATGAAACACAGAGCACATGCAGCAGTACTGAGCCAATATCTGTGATGTAAAAGATCAAAATATACTACTAGGAAGGATAAAGCCACTACAACAGGTAATGTATATAAAAGCAGATACTTCAGCTAATACTGATCTTTATATGAAGGCTTTATACATCCATCCACAAGCTATTCATTATTGAAAAATGAAAAAAAAACAGCAGTAATATAATCGTGCTTATTTGGTTCTGCAGCACATCCATCGGTAATGGATGAACTTCTCTTGAAGAGTAAATTACATCATTGTACGTTAAACAGTACAAATGCCTGCAGGTTGTTCCCAGCCAGCTGCCATAAAAGCTAAACCCCCCCCCAACCGTGCAGGAAGGTCTCTGACCTGCTCCGGAGGAGTGATCCCACCAGTGCATCCCGGACGAGGTGATCCTGGCCTGCGGAGGCACAAACACAGAAAGGAACCAGTTAGAAGCTGTTTCCAAGCTGGGTGGTACCTCCCTAATCACTCACCCTTTGGGTTACACCCTAGTCATAAACTGCATTCCCTACATATAGCTGCCGTGGGTGCTGACACGGGATGAGGTTTGCCTTGAGGTTTCTATCCTAACCCTGTGTGGGATGTCCCCAAATGGACCAGGTCCTCTCCCACAACATGGGTGATGGTTGACCGAGGACCAGAATTCCACATCTGGCCTCCACTGATTCTAGAAAGGAAGTTCTGCTTCCCATTCTGGCTTCAACAATCCACCGCAACAGTATGGTTCTGCCAAAGCCCAGCCGCACATTTCTGGAAGTCATACTTCTAAGACATAAACTGAAAAAAACACCATTATTTAAATGTTTAGAAATACTGAGGCAGTAACTGCCGTATGTGGAGCAATGTGAGTTTCCTCTGCTGACTTTGTTGGAATGTATTAAACTTTCTTTTTTCATGGGTTGAGCCACTAGTCATGGAGCAGGACGTGAAAGAAGAGGTAGCTCATTTACACAAGATTTTTAGATAAGACGACACCAACAAACAAAGCATAGCCGTGTTTTTCAAATGATCCTGTGAACTTATAAAGCAGTAACAAGTACCAGTTGAGATGTATAAGAGATGATGGTTGTGCAGATTGTTTTCAGGCACTGTTCTGCTTTTTCAAGGATTGAAGCAGATGGCAGCAGTGGCGTCATTGTCATTACCATAGTGTGCACTCCACAAAGCGCACTGCATAGTATAAACTATATAGTGTACACTTTGTAAGAAGAGTACACACAGATGGGTATGTGCTGTATGATGTACACTAAAGGGCATACTCAGTACACTCCATAGTGTGTACTCTGTAGTGTACAATTCATAGGATAGATTAAGAAGGGTACACCCAGTACACTCAGTACTGTAGTATACACTGCTTAGCACACACTGCTGAGTGCGCAATTTTTAGGGTGCACAGAGCAGGGTGCAGCTGGAAGGTTATGCTCTGTAGGATGCACTCAGCAAGGCAATACACTATGTAGTGTACTGTACGAATAGGGCCATATAAGACTTATTTCTGAGGAAGCTCGGGTCTTTTGATGCGTGTAGCAAGTTTCTGGTGATGTTTTACTAGTCCACAATGTGTCCTCCCAAAGTGCGACCCCCATTCCCAGCGAGAAGGAGATTGATATGAGTGTGCAAAGTGAAGAAAAGCCTCTTACCGGACAACCAGCAGCCGAAGCAGAGTCCTGGAGCTTCTGATATTGTTCTGTGCCTCAGTGTTCAGCATCTCACTTGTGCTCTCCCCATTGATCTCCAGGATGACATCACCTACCCGCAGGTCTGCTAGCTCTGCTTTGCTGCCCCCACTGACCTTGAAGAGGAAAAGTGAGGCCGAGGGTGGGTGCACATGAAAACGTAAACAAACATATACATCACCAAAAAGACAGCAAACAAAAACAGGCAAACATAAAGATCTACAGACTAACAAATATATGGTAGAAGAATCACCTCACCACTGTCGCTGCTAACTCCTTACCCCAGACATTGCATACTCTTCTAAAAAACTAGCCAAAACATTATTCCAAGACCAACGTCACCTTAAATACTGCTGCCAATAAAATAGCACAGCAACATAAAATGTTTAGAGCCATCCCGATCTTACCTTTCTTCTTATCATATGCCTCAATTCAGAAGGTTAGCAACCAGTCTGTCACAGATAACAAAATAAAGACCTGGCACCTCAAATTACCAACCACATTGTCCCAGTAATGTCACCAATAACTTATTCTAAACCCACACCACCCAAAATCACCCAGCAGGCAGAACTTCTAGAGGCTGCTGGAGTGGGAGGAGTAGGGAGCTTTTCCTGGGTCAACCAACATGTCAAACCTGAGGCTCTATCCCACTCAGCATTCAGGGCTCACCTTGGAAACAATTAGTGCTTTCTTGAAATCCTTCCCTCCGGATACTCGGAAACCCCAGGGAGATGGGCCAATCAGGTTTACTGTCAGAGGCATCATGTGACCACAGGCTGCAGCTCACTTGTCTTTACAGTCACCTGTGAGATGATAGTAAAGAGAGCAGGAAAAGGATAAACCCTGAATGAAATGGAGGGGATACTAACAGAGATAGAGAAATAAAAAAATAACTGTGGTATAACACTGTTAAAGAGTGAAAAAGAAAGAGTAACATCCCTCTGGGGAATATACGCAACAATAACTCTTAAAGAGTCATGCGACATCATACAGCAACCAATCACTTTCTACCTGCGTAGTCAAGTAAATGCTAATTGGTCGGCTGAACAGAACATAACCTCAAGGACAAAGCAGCACCATTTCCAAGGCTGCTGATATGTTTACACTCATAGATTTAGCAAAACAGGAAAAACACCTGCCGAATTCCCTCTCATTTGCTTCTGGAGGCTGTTGTAACGGAATCGGGTCAGAGGTGACAGCGCTATCTAAGGCAGCAGTCAGTACACCGGGTCTGTATCGGAACCTCAGTTCCTCAGGAAACCAGACCTCTGCTATCAATCCTCGGGAGAGCAGAAAACACATGATTCATCCCTGGCTGAGCTTTCTGAGGCTCCGGAATCTTGTGTTATTTTGTTATGTTGCTTGAGGCCTGATTAGGACGCTATTAAGAAAGTTCAAAACAATCATTACTTATTGCTAAAGTACCGTTAAGTGTTGCTTTGTTTTTTTTTTTTTTTTACTTTTCATCACCATGGCCTGGGTCTGGTTAAGCTGCAGGCCAAAATAAGCACTAGTCTATACCCTAAACAACAAGCCTAACATATAAGATCCATACAAATGCTGTATAATCCCTGCGTGATACTTGCTTAAAATTAAGACATTCATATTTAAATTGTTTGCTAACTGTTAACTGTTAAGTTTGATTAATGATGAATGGACAAGAGATCAGTATTTAACTAACACTTATTTTCTGGTTAATGCATTATTTGAGAGTGTACTCCTCATTTACCTTCATTTATTTGTGTCCCCTTGAGTAAAGTGTTAACTCTTAACAAGACCTTAACCTTACAGCAAATATTTTTGTACCCATCAATACATGTTAATTAGGGTTAAGTTATGGTTAAGTAGCTTTCTGAAAGGAATATCAGCAGGGGACGCGAACCTGGCATGTCCAGGTTTTTATTTGCAAGGTACTTAACATTCTTAGCATTTTTTGGCTGGGGGGGGTATTAAATTATGATTGTTTGAGGTTGCTCTGAAGGTGCTCAGGCTCCAATGGAGACGTTGGATTTTTCCCAGCATGCCGTTCCCCTGATGGTGCCTGAGCCCATATAGCACTGCCACAGCACTCCCGTTTCTAAGGATGTGTCCGTGACCCATCCTGCCCTTCTCACATGGACCTCCTGAGAAACAAGAGAAGGACGGAACGGCTGAGATGAGAGAGCCAGATCAGACTATGGCCAAAATGGGATTCCAGGGCCAAAGGGATAATATATCCAATAAGATGTAGAGATAAAGTTTCTGCATCCCTCTCTCAGGGACACTTTGTAGAAGGTATATTATATAAAGGTGTTTAGCTAGCTCATTTATCCAAAGAAGCTTATGATTTTTATGTTTATTGGCATAAGTCAGGGAAAAAAACTGTAAGTAACGATATTGTTGAAGAATTCCATATGAACCTCAGGCAAGTAACCCTCTGGTTCTAAGTCTATTAGCTCTTTTACCTGACCTCTCCGCTTAGGGACAGAAACAGGCACACAACAAGGGATTATAAAAGTAATATGCATCTCTCTACAGTGAAGCAGCACTCCAGTGTGAAGTAGCACTCCAGTGCTGAGACACTGTCTCAATGTCACAATGCTTAGTTGTGCCATTACTTCCAGTGTCCAATGGCCCCCAGCAATTCAGGACACACCCCCCTAAACCAAACTCACACATCCAGGTCACAATCACAAACTCGCACATCCACGCTGTGCCAGTGATGATATTAGTCCAGTATATAGAAAAGACGCCTTTAATATCCACACATACCAGGGCTTGTGGCTCAAAGGTCACCTGATGTCCCAAGAAGACCCTTCTGCTGTACCTTTAACAAAACCCATACCCCTCTAAAAACACAACGGCATGAAAGGACATGGGTACCTAACTGTGAGATGGGTGTGCTTCTTTGGATAAATAATGCCATTAAAATTCTTGGCAGAGCAAACGAGGACCATTTCAGCCGTCTTGGCCAACAGACAAACCTTCATTTCAGACATTCCTTTCATCAAACCCCATCAGAGCAATACTTCTGTAAATGGTGGAAAGGGCTGCATTAGTACTTGAAGTAACGGTACATCCATCCTTAGTGATTTAAATGTGAAGGTGCCAGGAAAGGGGCTCATTGTGTGGGTTCAGACTGCATGGTGAACAGCACTGGGAGATGTGTGACCTTCACCTGAACTCACACTTCACCTGTACCTATAAAGAGGTAGAAATGGAAACACAGATGCTAAGTGCTAATGGTGACAGTATGCTTGAAAAATAAAAATACATACTTCGTAATTACTTTTTAATGATATATTCATGCATCCAACCATTTGTCCTGGACAGGGTGACAGAGGGATCTGGAAGCTATCACAGGAGCCACAGAGCACAAGACAGGGGTACAAGCTGGACAAAATGCCAGTCCATAAATCAATTACCCTAACACCAACTCTTTAGAAACTGACAGGAGGCAGGGAGAACACGCAAACTGCACACAGGAAGCAGAAGCAGCATCGGAACCACCTTCCCTGGTGGCTGGTATTTTGTGTGAACTTGTTAATATTTTCTCTGCATTGTACGCATGACAATAAATGTGCAATAAACATCAACAAAGACAACTTTTCGATATTCGTGGGTGAGGTGCTCCGATTACAGTAGTTTCTAGGCAGGGCACAAAAAACTAGATGCATAGCACATGTACACTTTATAGAAATCATCAGTGTCGGAAAAACTGAAGCAGATTTCAAAAGCGGTGATGGTACAATCTATTATCCCTTTGATATTTTGCTGAATAGAGAAGAACTATAAAAACAGCATAAGTATAAAGAACAGCATAGAAAGACAACTGTCACACAGATTAATTACGCAAAAAATGACAAGACTTTGCTATCCGCACTTAAAATCCCACCCTACATTACCTTGTACATTTCTAAAACTAATAAAACAACACTTTCCATATAGATCCATAAGCAAGAAGAAAGACCATCGATTTATCTGCTTTGTAGAACATCTATTACAGTGACGTGACAATGCAAGCGAACGTACAGAAATGGGTTTCAAAATATTTCCAGAAAACCTACCTAATTGCTGCGATTCGAGGGGTTAAATGAGAGGCACTGGATGTTAGTGCATCTGGTACTTTCAGAAGCGTAGATCCTCCGGTAGGAGGACATACAGAACCCGGAGCAAAGACCGGACCGGACTTTGCTTGGGCGCGTCCAGAACCAGGCGCAATCAGAGCATTAAATGATCCCGTTAGTATACCTCAGAGCTTTCCCTACTCCCGCCGAATTAAACTCCTTGAATGATATTTTGCTGCTTTCTGACGCTGTATGCGCGGCTTTTAATGAGCGGAAGGAGTGCGGACAAAATTTGGAGGCGTTTGTGAACGAAGGACCCCACGATGTCATCGCTGTATTGAAAAAAGAATGACAACACATTAAATCTTAAGGACGCTTGATTGTTGTGAGTTTTTTTTCCTTACAACAGTCCATTCGAGAAGACATAACGAAAGAAAAATTCAGATGAGGAAAGTATGACGCCTAATTCAAGGTGTGCACAGTTTATATACAAAGTTTATATTATATATATAAACACGATTATAACATGATTTTTTAACGTGTATTTCGAATATGTTTGTATGTCTGTGTATATGCCATGCATGATACGTGAAATTTAATCGGCAAATTGGTGTTACGTGCTATATGGGTAAATTATTCCTGTCATCCTGTGTCCAGAGCACTCAGGCGCGCGCGTGTTTGTGTGGATTATGTTTATATTACATTGTGGGGACCAAATGGACCTCACAATGTAATAAAAACCTGTTATTTTAACGTCGTGGGGACCAGACAAAAATCTGTGAATGCAATCAAAAAACTAAAAAAGTCTCGTATTTAGTTTGGTTACTTATGGTTAAGGTTAGGGCTGGGTAGGGGTTAAGGTCGTTATGTTGGTATTAGAGTTTTCCCCATAGAAATGGAATAAATTCGTAGAGTCCCCATGAAGATATAAGGTGTGTGTGTGTGTGTGTGTAGCTGGGGCTGTAAACTCAAAACCTAAAGCATAAACAATGGATTTTAAAACCAGAATCAATTTCAACAGAGCATTAACTTCTTATTACACTTTCCTTTTAACAGTCATTATGTTGCCAATGAAAAGACATATGTTCTGTAATAACAGACAATTAAAATTAAAAAAAAATTTTTTACAGTAAATAATGCATATGTATCAGAATATTGAAATGTGTAATCTGTATGAATCCATCAGAATCATTGACAAACAATACATTTAATGTTTAATGTTCTGCTGTTGGGAGGTTCTCCGTCGTTCTGTTAACCATCAACAGACACTGTCACGTGTTACATTCCCGATACACCGGATCCTGTCCTGATGATGAGCTTTCTTTATGCACTAGGAAGTCTTTCACAAAACTTACTTGATTAATTGATTTGACTGTTACCAAAACTGACTGTATACAGTATGTAAGTGCTATATGACCCAAGATCCATTTATAAGCACTTTGTGGAGCCTTTTGGTGACATTAAGTTTCTTTGAATCACTTGGCATTGAGGCTAGACCACACAGAAGACATTTCTCAAAGTCTTTGCTGTTCAGAATGAAAGCCACCCAGGAATTTTGCTGTTAATGTGTTCTGAGCCTGTAGACATCCACAATGGCGATGACATCATTTCTTGAAATACAGGAAAGAGTTTGACTAGTTTCCATTGTTTCTCTTGCCAGGTGGTGTGGTCTCAATTAACTAGGCTGGGGGTTTGACCATCCATCAGGGCATTTCAATACTGCTTCAATTACTAAAGACTGTCAGAGTATGAAACTGTGCACAGCAGGGATGTATGCTGTCATTCCAATCCCTAGCATCTCTGACTGACTTTTGGGAAAGCTGGAGCTCTCGATTATGGGTACAAGGTGGGTGAAGAGGCACAGAACGTCTCAGGTTTGAAAAGGTTCCGCTGGTTCTGAAACAAAACTCTGCTTCCGTCGGTGAACTGGAACACGCCTACTGGGGGATCACATAGTTTCCTGGGAAAGTCCCAAACGCTTTTGTCCTTTCAGATGTACCTGCGCAGAAGAATCATTTGATAGTATCATTCCTGCTCACATTACACATTGTGGTACTTTGACACATTTGACATAAGAAAAAATACCAGCCATAACGTCATAGTGCTGAAGAATGATCAGCAGAGGGCAGCCAGGTTCCATTTCATCAAGGCGTTACTGAATGCTCCTCTACATGACCCTGCTCATCACCGTCCAGTCATAGCATGGTATGGCATGTACATGCGACAGAACAGTGATCTGGAGGCAGGTGTTTTACCTATGAACCAGCCGTCCTCACACCTCTCATGCACATGGACAACGTCTTGCTCCCTCAGCTCTAGCTCATCTGCTTTCTGAGGCATGTAGTCATAGATGGCTTTGTACCTGAGGGAGGTTGGGGGATATTCAGCATTCCTGTCATCATCCTTTATCCCTGCATCACAAATATATTGTCGAGACTCAAGGGACCACCTTAAATAGCTGTCCAACAAAATGCATTCCCTGGGTCTCCATGCGTCCGACCATTGACTAGTAGGTGTAGGATTGAGAAGAATCATTATAAGACCCCAGCCTTAAGAATTAAACTGTCCCATTTTGTGATGCTATAATACCATGCCAGTGTCCACCACACACTAAAAGAAACCTGCAAATCCTACTATACTGTAACTTAAGAAAATATTGTACAATGCTTATTTAGAGACTGAACAGACTCTAAATAAGCATCCAGGAAAGAACCACATCAGCCCACTTGAGTGACTCACGTTGGCCAGTGGATCGGTGAGCAGCCGTGTCCAGTGGGTTCCAATCTTGCGGGTGGAGTTCTGTCAAAGCCAATGGATTGAATGGTGCTTGATGGAAAATCCAGCTAAGATGGGAGACAAAAATTGGGATCAGCAACAAAGCCTCACCCTTTGGAAATTTCGTTGCCACAACAAAGCTACAATCAGTCACATATTTATTGGGTAGTGTGTAAATTTAAAACTGAAATGCAACGTGGTTCAAGCTCAATTTTGTCATAAAGAGCAGAATGCAATGAACTTGCATTCTTAACTGCTTAACATAGAGTAAACACAGAATACACACAAGGGTTACCTGAGGGGAGCAGGGAATCTGAGGCACTGTCTTTGTAGTGGTCATGGCTGAGCTTGCAGATCTCAGGGCAGGACTAGAAGCAGCAGCTGTATCTGAGCCCCACCCTGTACCAACATTAGGGGCTCGAGCTAGTTCCTGCATGGACTGAACTGCATGCAGTAGAGTGGTGGAGGTAAAACCTGGAATGGAGACTGGCATGTGATTGGGGGCCTCTTTGGTGAGAGTGGGCGTGGTTTGGGGCTGGACCAATGAGGGAGGTACAGAGACTGGGGGGATGAGTGCCACTTTAGGGCTGGTGGGGGCTGGTGGGAGCTGAGAGCTGTGGCCCAGAGTCACGGTTGCGGGTGAGGAGGTACCACAGCTGAGGGAGCTGGCGAGGGGCATCCTAGTGACCTGGACATAGCTGGAGGGGAAGATGCCAGTCCGATTGGAGCCAGGGAGCTTACCCTCCAGCCAGCTGCTATCCACTCGCCGAAGAACGCAGACCCTCTCACCCTGTGGGGGTTGGAGAGGAGGGTTAACAGTATTGGTATTATTGTTATTAATTATAATTAACAGTATGTGCTCTGTTCTGCTGACTTGAAACACGAAAAATGGATAATAAAAAGCACAGGAACTTCAGGGAGCAGAATAATGAGATTGGGTGTTAATTACGTAGATTACAAGGCGTGTGCACAAAAATCACCAGGGTTTCAGATGACAGGCGTAAACATTTGTCTGGACGTCAGATTTTCAGTATTATATGAACGCTACTTATGCCCATAGTTTGGTAAGCAGGTTAGTAGTATGCCTAAAATATTAAGGAGAGGCCTATTGTGACACCTATACGTCATCTGTATAAATTTGACATATCCTTATGTTTAATAAACGTGTTGGACTTTAATTTGCAAGAAGTACTGCCACTCCATTGATGCCTTTTTACCTTGTTAATCCACAGTATCTCCTCTTTCAAAAGATGTTCTGGCTGCTGAGCTGTTCCTTTTTTCACCAACACTTCAGTGCTTATCCATGACATACCAAAATGGCAGTATGTGGCATGCTTCGCTAACCAAAGTTTTTAATCAGATGTCTTACCAAATTGTGGGCATAAGTAAACATCCATATAGTAAAAATAAAAGCCGGTTTCAGGACAAATGTTTGCACCCATCATCTAAAGTCTTGGTGATTAATGTGCATCCGCCATTAAATCGTGATTATATTGTGATGTGGTGTTGTGCCGCTCTAGTGTTAATGTGGCATTGTGCTGTGACCTTTCGGAGAGGCAGTTCCACAGGTAGGTCACTTTTGAAGTTGTACAGGGCCACAGCCTCTCCGAATTCCAGCACCTCCTGTATGGGGGCCTTGGTCGGTGTCGGCTTCTCTGTGGGAGGGAGGATCTGAAGGAGAAGAGAATACAAGGGTGAGAGGGGCTTCCATCAAAATCATCAACTGATCAGCGAGCCACCCTCATGCGTTTTTTAGCATGGTGGAGAAGTTACTTCCTCGGATGACATGGTTCAATGTCGCCTTCAGGTGATTAAGAATTTTGAGAAGCTCTGAGACCAGTAGCATCTCCAGGACTTGAGCGTCTACCAGCACCAAACGTTCTCTTTCTTATTTGCTATTTTTGCACTTTTCAGTCTTATAGTGATGCTGGTATGTTCTACCACTCAGAGTGACTGCCCAGTCATAGCCGGTCCAGCTAGTTTGGTAAGCTTTTAGACAGCCAATCCAGAGAGCTAAACTCACCTCCACATAGTTAACTGGAAAGAGACCCAGCTGGCCATGGTGTTCCCCCTGGTACCAGTTGGCATCCACCTGCCGATGTATGTAGGCTACGTCCCCCTTCTGCAGGGTGAGCTCCCTAGGTGGGCAGGGGGAAAGGATCACAGGTCACACCCCCCATGATGGCTCATTTAATGTCAATTAAAAATGAAGGACATAGGCTCCAATCTCACCTGGGCGATTGTGCCTGGAAGTGGAACTTGGCCCTGGCAGCTTTCATCTGCACAGGAACACAGATCTGCTCAAACGCTAAGCCAACACATGCGTTAAAGGGTCAGACAGAGGAGATAGGCACATGCCTAAATGACCGTGGTCATCGAAACTAACAGAAAAGACCAAAAGGACATAAATATTCTGAATGTAATCCACAGTAAGACATCCTGTTCACACAGCCTAACCACAGACCATCAAAAAGTGCAGTGGAATTGTGACAGATGATCTCATAAGAAGGGCTGTTGTATGTTTGCACATGTAAAAATATGCAAAACTCTTATTTATAGATTATTTTCCTAAAATGAATGCAATGTAAATGAAAGGGTGGTGTGCAGCTCGGTGGGTGTGGACGGTGTGCAAATCCTGTGGTTGGCAGAGTGATGTCACTGTTGGGCCCTTTGCACATGGTCCTTAACCCTCAGTCGCTTACAGTGATGTCACTGTTGGGCCCTTTGCACATGGTCCTTAACCCTCAGTCGCTTACAGTGATGTCACTGTTGGGCCCTTTGCACATGGTCCTTAACCCTCAGTCGCTTACAGGCTTGGCTGACCCTACTTTCTTATGCTTTGGTTAAAGAAACGTAAAATGTTCAAATTCACCAATAAAGTGAGTCAGAATGGAATGTTCAGAAGGATGGCCTTGGGACTGGATGCTCACCTTCTCCCTAGGCTTAGATGGGATTTCTGTGCATCCATGTCCAGTGTTGGGGCTACCTGTGGGAAATTGGGACAGATTCTGATGCGACAGAGCTGCACAGCCCAGACTGAGGCAGGAAACCTCCCCCCCCCCAGCTTCGCATGAGGGAAACACATGGCAGAGGTCAGTGCAGTCTGGGGACCACCAAAAGCTCCACATTTTTGCTGCCTCTCAACTCCCAACAATGTATCTGGTGGTCTTGATTATTTGATGTTTTGACTCGTGTGCTGGCAGGGTGTAAAACTGTAGACTAACTTAAAGTCCCCCTAGACTAGTGCATCTTACAGTCCTCGGGGACTCCCAGCCAATTCACATTTTTGCTCCCTCCCAGCTCCCTGCTAGACGGTACACATATTTGCTCCCTCCTTATTGGTACCTAGGAGGGAGCAAAAACATGTACTGGCTGGGGGCCCCCGATGAGTGGGTTGAAATGCACTGGGTTTGTGTTAGAGAAACACACTCCCCAGAAGCAAGCCTGCTTTTTCTTCAGACCTTTTGTAATTACTCACAGCCTTTTCCCATTTTGCACTCCAGTGTTGACTGAGTGGCCATTAACTCCACGGCAGGAGTCTGCTTCACCTTTGATTATTAGCTATGTGATTGACAACACACAATAATTCCACCCAGTCTGGGTTGACAAGTCTCATTTCCTGCATCACTGGACTAGACAGCTCAAGGGTACAGCAGGGTTCTTTGCCATGGCACAGTGGTGCATACCTCTGTCATGCACCGGGCTGTTGTCTGTCTTCTGCCCAATCACGGACCTGATAGATGAATGACTGACAGATACACCCCTGTCCACCGTTACGAGAAGCTTGGCTCCAGTGGAAGGGCTGAAGGCAAAAGGCAATGGGCAACATGCATAGTGCAAGATTATTTCAACAGATTACAACACGAAAAGGTAGAAATAAGCATAAGTATTGGACATTATCCATTATCACGGACATACAAATGTACAGGCCAGTAGCTAAACATCCATCCAAATGAAATATCCATACCTGAAAAAGGGAGAAAGAACAGACTCACAGCTAATCCAGGAGATCGCGCGGGGGGGGGGGGGGGGGGGGGG
>JAABNX020000130.1:19402215-19414624 GCA_015163995.2 Mormyrus lacerda | reverse complement strand
TTTTTTTTTACGTGGTCAGGATCGCGGGCCGCATTTGCATTTGTGACGGGCCGCATGTTGAGAACCACTGAGCTAAGCAATAAGCAGTACAAGCACAGTAGAATGAACTTGTTCATACTGAGGAAACACATTACAAGAGTGAGTGGAGAACCAGAACGAACATTAATGTAAGACAACCCCCTGACTGACTCCAAATAGATCTTGATTTCTCAACCCTTGAGCCTAACCTCTACTCTCTTTTAGCGCTACTTAAGGACGGAATGATAAAATGACGTGATCTATCATAGGCCATCTGTCTGGAAAAGCCAGTAAATACCGAACTGAACAGACTTCGCAAATGCTCCCCTGCAGTACCTCAGACTGCATCTCATATGCCCGTGGCCTCTGCTAGTGCCCACGGAGTCTGTCCTGGGTGATCCTGCAAAACAAACTGAAAATATTAAAAACAATTTAAAGGTGCAATGCAGAATAACTCCACTAGAGGGTAGTGCTACTGCGCAGATTATTAAAAAAACGTCATACTGTATACTCTCTGCCTATGTGTATGGCAAAAGGTAGTTAAGAAGTCTCAAAAACTGCAGTATAAATCATCAAAAGTAGTTTATCCTACATTAAATGGTTAAAACAATGGCATTTCAATTATATTAATGTTTTGTTAATATACCTCTGCCATAACACACATCATATCTCTCACTTGAGTGTCTAATTTGGAGCTCCTAAGTGACTGGTCAAACAGATCAGATTTCAAATGTACAGTCCCGTAATCATCCCCACTTCAGCTTCCAGACAGTTACGTCACACTGCAAACCACCTGGTGATGAGTAACGTCAACGCAGCGCAGTCATCATTCATCCGGTAACAGTTATGAGTTTGTGGGGGCGTCGTCCATTGCAAAATAAACAGAATAAGCCTGCAATTAAGTACAGCTCTTATTCAAAGTTTCTTCTGAGTTTGCAAGCAACAGGAAAAGCAGAAACATTTGTGACAATTGTCACGGCTAGCTGAAGGTCAGTGGATATAGAAGACATGCAAACACAGGATACTGGGGTGGGGGGGTCAACCAACTGTCTGAGTCAAGGCCTTCATAATGAAAAATGAAAATCACAAGTTCTAAAAAAGATGCCTGTGATGAATCCAAACCCTGAGCCAATTCCTCCAGTCACAACAGCAGAGAGGTTCCTGAAAACTCTACCCACTGCGACCGTGTGAGAGTTTCCTCTTCGTTTTCCTCTCACTGATACTGCAGGACCCCAGTGACATCTGCTTATTTCATAAGATATATGACTAAATGATAAAGAAGCAAAAACTCATTTTATTCCAGTTTTGAGAGAGGTCATGCCCTTTTGCTTTTACCGCAAGGACTCAGGGACATATCACAAATTTGCTTACTTAAGGACCTGTTTTAGAATTCTAGTAAAATCCTTTCAGGATTAAAAAAAAAATGGCTAGCTGCTAAAACGTAGTGAATATTCAAGAAAATATTCACCATAAATAGAGTAATAATGGGTCAATAATTGAATGTGCCATACTTCCCGAAACTTCACCACTGGTGCAGAAATCAACCGAAGCCCAGTCCAGCCAAGGGTCAATGCACAATGTCACCTAATAAGGGAAAAATCAGGGCTGCCTGACACAATATTAGAATGACCTGCATTCCTAGCAGCTTACTTGCAGCAGGCTGCAGTTGCTGCGTGGAATCACCCCCATGCCTCCCTCATCATTTCCAATGCCACGAACCCACCGTGGTGCCTTACAGTAAATCTGCTTACTTTTCTCTTTTTTCCTTTAACAAAGATGAAAGTAACACCCCAGTAATGACACAAAACACTCTTTTGGAGTCTCCATCTTTCAGGGTGGATTTCTGTATATAGCACCTTTCGTTCCATATAAAATATTCATCAGCACCAATGAACTGCTACAGAAAAATATCATCATGGCACATTTTAATCTCCTATAAATACAGGTATTATAAGAGCAACGATGTAGGAATGAGTGTTCAAACCAATATTAGGGCTTCATTATGCATCTCAAATTCTTATTTAACTTCATTTACTTTAGTCAATAATTCAGGAAATTGTTGGGGATTTGTTGGGGAGTAATAAATCAATGAATTAATTACTTATAAAGCAGTTTGGAAGATGAATGGATGGATGATTAGTTATATCACCAAAGTACTTATTACCACCTTAAAGTCAGCAAATATGTTTTTAATTATTTCAATATTTCAATCAAATATGTCCAAAAATTTTAGGACACACATGCCTTTACTATTCACCATTGAGCTGGAAAATGTATCATCATATGCAGAACCAGGGTCGAGCCCTTTGGGGCTCCTTTGTCCCCAGGGGCCCTTAAAGAGAACCTAGGGCCCCATTACTACTCAGCAGAACCAGGCATGTTGAGCTAATATTCAGGAAGAAGCACCGGGCTGAATGAAATGGAGAAGAGTACAGATTAGCTCACATCTCCATGTCCACTGTCTCTCCCCACGTCAGACCCCGCACTCTTCAGCTGTCACAGCAGGGTATTACACTATTTCAGTCACCATCAGGCACCCGTACCTCTGAACTGGTCAGGCCTTAAGTCCTCGAAAGCATGCAAGGTATAGATTTGAGCTTGAGGACCCAGAGACACTGAGCTGCATAAAAACACATATCTGTATGTTGTGTTAGTTGAAATATAGGAAGAATCTCGTCAGTCGAGTCAGTATGGGAGTGGTGTCCATCAGAGCACATGAAAACATCCTCCATTAGTTAATGTAAAGTGTATGATTATCTAGAGCAGTGGTTTGCAAACTTTTTGAACCAAGTTGCACTTCAGATCAAACCAAAGCACCACAAGGGTAAAAGAAAAATCCTAGTAACAAACTACCACTGGTACCACTGTTTGAGAACCATTGTTTTAGCAGTATGAATTACAGTTACAAGAGATAAGAATGTTGAGAATGGAAACCTTTGAATTTTGGTGCTACCTTCTCCTGAATTCATCTAGTGAAACAGAGAAGGTCCTTTTTAGCCTTAAGGAGTCATTATTGAGACAGAAACTTGCCAGTGTGAGTTAAAATGTTGATCAGCCTGAAGCAAGTGACTGGCAAAGTGATGCAATTGATGAACTTTATAACTGTCAGTTATGGTTGGCTTAGAGGTATTTAATGCACTGTTATTGGTTGTATAACACATGATGCTTGAACACACATTGTTTTAAAAGTTGATTCCAACCTTGATTCACTGAAAACCGCAATTTGTCATAAATTTTCAAGAATTTTTGTTGTCTAGCCCTCAATTTAATCCAAGTTCATGCACATTGATATTTATGTATGGAAAAAAAAACAGGTCACTTGCCTTTCTCACACTACAAAATGGCCTCTTCTGGGATCTGATCCACTGACGTTATGGTCCCACGTTGATACACACAAAGCTACCTGCTCATTTCCATTCATGTACAGTCAGGCTGCAGAGAGGACATCTCAGTAAGACACTTCTGATGACCATTTCCTGTCACGTTCTCATCTAAAGCACTGCCAATACATGCACATCCATGCATCACAACCACTCCTGATTATGCCATTAACTTCCTAGACACCCCAACATGCCTCAATACTGTGGAAAACCCTAGGAGCACTTTGTAAACACTTCACCTGCAGGTACCTCCAACAGTATCAATTGTGGAAAAAGAGATAAGACAACAAAATGTTTACTGAGGTATGGCAGCATATATTGTCAGAAATGAACTCTGTGACGAACATTCTCCTTAATCCTTCCAGCATATTAAATAAATCACACCTAATAAATAAGCACTGGACTGAGTTTTCATACCTCCAACTGCAAGTCAGGTCCTTGTAAACTGACCTAGAAGTAGTTTCCACCACTGAGTTGGCGCTGGTTACACTGGAAAGACACTCGAGCCTATGTGTCACCACACATCTGTCTCAGCTGGATGAGCTGTCGTCAGCCAGAGCGTCCTACTCACCAGCTGAGTCGTGGCGTATTGATGAGCGAGTGGGCGGGCCCCTTCCTGCACACATGGAACAATGTGCTCATCCCACGCAGGCCCTGTTCACTCCCAGCAGTCTCGCCCCTTTCTCCCTCTCCGGCTCTCTCTCCCCCTGTCCCACCTAAAACCCCTTCTTTTGACCTGACACGGGCTTTCGAAGGATGTTGACACATCCCATCCCAAAGTGTCCCCCCCGTGATCAGACTACTGCTACCACATGAGACAGAGGAAAAGGGAGGCCATTAATCAGCGGTTGGATAAAACTGCAGGCTCTCCTGTCCTGTCACTTCACCGTCTTCTCCTCCCCTTCTCCGCCTCTCTGCACTCTCTACCAGCTCTCTTCCTGTTCTTTCTCTGCTGGTAGCTTTTTTTGTGGCCTGACATGGGGCCCGAATCGGGGTGGATGGGATGGAAAATTAAAGGGGAGTTAAGCAGACCCTTTGGATTCTGCAGCCAATGAAAGCTGGTGACTCCCCCTTGGAATGGCCTGTGATTCAGGTTAAGCCAGCCTCAGTAATTCCTCCGCAAGAGCAGCATGTTATCCCAGTCTTTGGAAGTAACCTCTGGCTAAGGGAGCTTATCATCTTTTAGCAAGCAGTGGGAAAGAAGAAGCTGGTCAGCAGCTTCAAACACTCAAAGGGTTTCAGATGTACCAGAGGCTCAAGGGTGAAGATGGTTTTCACTACTACTGTTTATTGTGGAGGTTTGTACCAGGTTTGCCAACTTTGGTTCGCTGGCTGGCATGCGGTTTTCCATTCGAGACAAGTCTGCACTCACATGCACGTGCATTGACATATATGTAACAGTAGTGCCGATATGCATAGCTCAGAATGACAGTAGAAAGTTAATCAATATTCATAACGAAGGCACTTCCTTATCATCTGCATGCTATTGTGATGATCTTTGCACAAGTTAAAAAAAAAGCAATGTAACATCATTCCGCATATCACCAGTAACCTCCGCAATGTTCATCGCTGGTGACCACAGATAGCACTTAACTGTTTTTTTTCTGTATAGTGCAGTTCAGTACTTGGTCTTCTGACAATTTACACTGGCTTGTCCTCTCTGTCTAATAATAATAACAGTAATAATAATAATAATAATAATAATAAATGTTCCAAAATTCTGCTTTCTTTGTGCTGTATTAACAGTGTGTAGGCCTAATCAGGTTCCGGTGGTAATATTGCTGAATTTCCTTTGTGAAGTTAAGAAAAGGTTTGAGTTTATGTTATAAAAATAATCAATTATTTAAATCAATTTATGATATCCATATTGAATTGTTGCCTCAATAATCACAATTGAATTAAATCGCCTTGCAGAAAACTGTTTGCACCTATTACCTTGTTTCCTAGATTTTTTGAGACATGTGGCAGTTTTATTCCTTAGCCAGCAAGTGCATTAGTTTCTGAAATTGATTCACCACAGTCCAATGACAAGACCAGCCTACAAGTTCCAGTCTGAAGGCCAAGTTAGACCTGAGATCCTGCTGTAAACCAGATCAGTTTAGGCCTCCTGGGTGACTGCTTGGTCAGCCAGCAGGCAGTTCTTTATGATGACTAACTCACCTCCGAGGAGAATTGCTGTCGTCAGAGGAGCAGTTGACCCACAAACACAGGGCTGTGTGTGTGTGTGTGTGGTTGGGGGGGAGGTGTTTCCATAGATCACATTTGGGAACCAAAATGTCCCCAAATTGTGGTAAAACCTGAAACTTCCTTACTTTTGCAATCAAAAAAGTAAAAATGCCAAAAGTCTTGTATTTGGGTTAGTTACTTATGGTTAAGGTTAGGGATGGGTAGGGGGTTAAGGGTGTCGTGATTGGGATTAGGGATTTTTCCATAGAAATATATGGACGGTCCCCATTTAGATAGGTAGACCAACTTGTGTGTATGTGTGTATGCCAAGCAATATCCACCCACACAGCCGATTCAGCTGATCATGGGAATAATTTCCATCCACAGCTGGAGGAAGCGTTGGTTCCCAGGCCGGCATAGAGCCTTAACAGAGGCCAGCTCTCTCTTGACGAGGAGCCTGAGAAAAGAGGGACCCTCCCCCCTTGCAATAGGCAGGGAGACAGTCTAGACTGGTGCTCATGTTAGCATTTAGCAGTCCTGGAATTATGGGACCCATGTATCTGTCTTAAGAGGCTCTACTAAGATTAAAATTGACCAGTAAGGATCCTGATCCAAGGACAGGCTGATGCACCCCTTTATTAGGTAATCACAAAGAAAGACTACGTTATGATGATGTTAATGGTTGTATAGCACCACCTTCTGGCATGACCAGATACAAATTCACAGAGGGGGAAAAAAACCTTTTCCTCCCAGCTGTAAGTCACATGATTCTAAAGGAAATTTATCATACAGATCTGTTCTGAATGGGCTCTGGGCACATGTAAAAGTTTAAGTGTGGCCAGGAATGTTAAGACAGCACTTTGCCCTCGAACATGACACCAAGACAGACTCAGGGGAGGGAAGGTAGAGACAACATAAAATGATTTCACAGACAGGACCCATCATTGTTCATAGAAGGAAAACAAGATATACTGGGTCAGATTGTTGATCTGAGGACCATGTTATTATTGCCCTAAGAATCTAAAACAGTAAAGCTCAGGAACTAGCAAGTCTGGTCACACATTTTGTCGTGATTTAGGTGGCAAATCCGTACCATTATGAAACTACACAATTACAAGACCCTCCAGGTGTTTGTAACAATATTAACAGCTTCTGCCATAATTTCTGCCTCAGGAAGCTTTATGGATACTATAGAAGTTAAAGGTTTCCCCACATCCAGCACTTTCAACACTGCGGTCAAACGGAGCACAAAATCAACCCCACGCCCCACAAGCACCTGGCAGCCCATCTGTGTGCTGGATGTTGTCTGAGCCCAGAGGTTTTTACCCGTCAGTGGCTCCACAGCGAAGGACCCCGTCACTTGCCGTCACTCGCTCACCCTCTCTCTGCTGCACTCCTTTTTTCTCCAACCTGTGGACTGGGCTTTGCCTTGCCATCCAAGATAAATATTTAACACGATAAGTGGTCAAAGGTCGCATATTTCTCGCACTATTTATTTTTTTTTCCTCCCAACCTTTTCCTTGTTCTCCTGGGCTGGTGCGACATCCTCTGATATCTACAGCTTACCTGCGAGGTCCAGGGCTCCATCTCCACCAGAGATAGTCTTCTTGTTAGATCCAGACACCCACAGAATCCCACTATTAGATGATCGAGCTCATGTTTCTGCTGTGACTAGGCTGGAAAGAGGAGGCACAGCTGGGAAGGTCCCAGGTCAAAGTACCGCAGACACAAGTCCGAGTAACAGGGCACTCTGGAGAAGCTTTTGCAGGTTGTTTTCTTGATTGTTAATAAAGAAAAAAAAAGATACGAAATAGGTGTAATTATTAAATGACTAGAGTGCATCTCTGAAGCTGCTTTGCAAATATAACTGGTGTGACTGGCTTGATTTCAGATTGATTTCAGTATAGGAGTTAAACCACTAGAGGTCCTGGAAATAAAACAGTTGTGTCCATTTCTTCTCCAAATCCATTTCCTGTTGTATATTTTCAAATGGATAATGAAATGTAATCATGTCAAATGTTATAACTGAGCCAATAGCATATATATCAATAATTTTCCCTTATTGTTATAAATGTGTGCTAGCAAAACTCCATCAACAACTTGTTTGAGAATCACTTTCTAGATCTGACAGGTCAGCATTTAAAATAAAGTTACACTTGAATTAATTAATGTGTGGATGACTGGGAGCAGAGTGAGAAGCCTGTTTGTCTGCATCACTTGTACTATATAAGATTGGCTTCTTTTTGGTCCCTGCCGTGAAAACATGGTTCAAGACCCATATGCCATCGTCATTTAGTTATATCCTTGCAATAACTAGACCTCCACATGCGACAAACTGGCAAGTCACAATTCTAGAGCTTCGAGTAACATCAGAGTATATCCACATCGCCTTTGCTCTATATTTAAGTTATGTGTAATGTGGACACAGGAGGGGCCAGGTAACTTTGGCTGAGCCTATTGCATAAGTGATTGTTTTTTCACTGAGCCAATCATATTCCTTGCCAACGTTGCTTGACCACGCCCACTTTTCCAGGCTTCGGATCCCACTAGAAAAGATGTCAGAGGTAGCTCATGTTATAATTATGCCACTTGACCAGTGACCTGTGTTGACTTTGCACTGCACCAAAAGCAAACACTTACACAAGTGTATCTGCCACCTCCCATAGGTGTCTAGGGTGGGGGGGGGACATGTAATTACTGGGTCTCACATAGAGAACACCTGAGGACGGAATTAGCTCATTAGAAATTAGCTCATAGGAACGGCAAAGACAAGCCTAGTTTTGCTTCTAACATTGCCTTGACTTCACAAAATATCAAAAGGAACAGAAGAAAACACTGAAATAATGAGAAAATCTAATATGCATTGCTTTTAAAAAAAAGCCTTGAGAAAGTCAATTAAACATTGAGAAACTCAGAGTAAAAGCGGCAAGCAAATATTTACAAATTGTAATGTAATTATAATTTCAAAAATGCATCATCCATTTTTGAAAGACTAGGAATACAAGCAAATTAACAATCTGTAAGGCCAAAACAGTAGTTTAACATAACAATGGTAAGGAGACTCCTTGAGACACAATCAAGTCATTTGGCTTAGTCTGGCCTGCCTCTTCACTGGCATCGTCTTCACTGGCATTAAAAAAGTCTGGCCTGCCTCTTCACTGGCATCGTCTTCACTGGCATTAAAAAAAGTCCTCTGACTTCATTACCCAGTATTATACATTCTGCCTCTTCAAACAGCTACCAGTCCACTGGCCACCTAAAGAGGTAATGGAAGGAAACCAATCAGGGAGGCTCACAAAAGTCGAGAACCAATTACGGGCCAAATTCTAATCAGTCCCCTACTATATAGGGATCATGGGTGTTTCTGAAATGGAATGGGAGCAGGGGAGCATTTGCTGGTCCCAAGAAGCAGCCGTGAAAAGGCTTGCAGCTCCGCAAACAGAAGCACCTGGATTACCTGGAGACAAGTTGACAATGGTGGCGCCAAGCAGGTGCAGATAAGGCAGATCAGTGGGGTATTCCTCCCCTGCCACTCCGATCCAGCCATCACACTCACCCAAGTCCTACCAAGACATCAGATTGGATAATCTGCACATCTGAAGTTGCAAACTTGCACTCTTGCATATCAGGAAGCGTGGGGCAACTGGATGCCATCGTCCTTCATGGATCCCAGCGCCATAGGATCCCCCTGGCAGGACGGCCAGAGACTCTTTCCAGCAGACTTTCATACGCCATACTCTCTGCAGATCCCCCTCTCCAGAGCTGCCTTGTACACAGACCCGAACAAATGCTCCCTGAGGGCAGGATTTGGGACCACAGTCCGGACTGCAGAACTTCTCACCTGCGATCAAACCTTGGGTCGTGGTCCTTATGAGACAAATCTGAGCAGCGCATCAATGGGCAACTCTGGACCAGAACCAGCGTATGACTGGCGGGTTTGGGGGCAAGCTGATGGTAAGTCTCATTAGTGTGGCTAAACCTCAGGCTGTGTTTCTGCTTGCTTTTTTTTTTTTTTCCTTTAATTGACTTAATCTTGCACCAGAATTCATCAACATAACCATGGGTGCATTAATACCTAGGTTATCCTAGGTCCCCCAGCAAATATCAGGGCCCCCGCACCTCAAGAAAAATGGAATGTTGACTTAAATGGGCTACAGTAGAGTGTACATGCTGATGATATCCCAGATAAATTAATCTGTCCCTGGACATACCCCAGTCCCACCAAATGACATTTATCATTATATATATGACTGTTACATGTGTATGGGATTAGCAATGCAAACACCATGACTATGACAAATAGTATGTCCCTGCTTGACAACCGTATGCTATTAAAAAAAACATATTTCAGCAGCATATCTATGTCATTATCTGCTGGAACCACTAGTGTTTTTGCCTGCACACAATTAATTATCTGATATGTGTTCGGCTGCCGGATGCAGCATTTGACCCAGAGGGGATCAGGTTTACCATTAGAACCAGTAATGTAGAACAATCTCTAAGGATGGCATACTGGGAAACACTAGTCTGGCATTTGATTCAGGATTTCATTACCAGCAGTGTAGAAACTGAAGAATCAGGGGAATCTTTGATTGGTGACAAGACCACGGGTTTAGACTGCCGCACATGTTCAGCTGAGTTCTTCAGCCACAAACACAATGCAATTCAAAGAAAATGAAAATGAGCTTCAATCTGAGTGTTCTGTGCTTTTCTGGATTTGACTCCAAGTAAACGTGACTAAATAAGAACCAGGAGAATTACTAGTATGATTCTCATGTAAGTGCGTTTGGGTTTCTACAGTAGGATGAAGTTAATGACAAACTAAAGATTCTGTGGTTCATGCCTGAAGCCAAAATCATGCTAATTTACCCTTTACCATTAATTTATAATTAATCTCTTCATTTATTCCGAACGGTCCCTTTAATTAAAAGTTTGTTGCCAAGATGAACGGTGTGGTTACCATGGAGACATCCAAGCTGTACCCGTGATCACCTGGTGCGTTTGTTCCTTTCAGATGGCACCCACCTAGGTGAGGCTGCAGGCAAGAAGAAAAACACCAGACCCACTTTCTCTGGGAAGCAAATCTTCCTCCTGGAGAAAACGTTTGAGAAGACCAAATACCTAGCAGGCCCAGAGAGGAGCAAGCTAGCCCGCTCCCTGGGCATGACCGAGTCCCAGGTCAAGGTACCACATTCTTGTGCACAGATACATTCATGCATACAGCTGAATGCCTGTCAGCTTCACCACTATCTCAACTGGAACAAAAGAAGTGAGCAAATTTGGACCAGGCTAGGAAGATTCCTCCTCTCCTTTTCCCCTAGGTGTGGTTCCAGAACCGGCGCACCAAATGGAGGAAGAAGAGTGCCACAGAGCCCAGCTCGACACAGCCATCGCCCGGGGAGCAGGGTGCAGGTCTGTGGGCAGGTGAGATGGAGGACGAGGCCTATAACAAACCCTTGGACCCCGACGAAGACGACGACGACAACAAGAAGCTCCGAAGGCTGCTGAGAAAGCAGCAGTCGTCTGTGCTGAAGGCACACACGCAGCTCTGATACACGCACACACACACACACACACACACACACACAGGGAAGGAGCACATCTGCGGCACTTACACACTGTGTCTAACACACACAGGTACATGGGTACACAGAGCCCCTCCTAATTAACAAACACACACCCTGTCTGACACACACACACACCCCGAGGTACGCAAACACATTCCGTCTGACCCAGCGAGGCATGAAACACATACATGTCTGACACACGAAGGCACAAACGGACGCATGATAAGAAGTAATACATTTCTGCCCTGTTACTACAAAGAAACGGCAATCAGACGCACCCACAGTTATGCCCAAGGAAGAACAGGCGCCCTCACACACAGGGAACTCCATTAAGAGCTGAATGCCTGTCTGCTCTCATTTATTTATCCCACCCACTGGTCAGGATTAGACAAAATAGAGAAACTAGACTTGCCATCAAATGCACACTCCCCTCTCCCCCCCATTCCCCTCAGTGAGGGCTAATCGAGCAGAGATCTGGTATATAGTTAGAACCCTCAACCCAGTGCACCATTCCAGCAATGTACAGGGAGCGATCAGGGATTGAATACAGAAGGTATTGAGAGCTGCCCCATACCAACAAGGAACCGCAACTGGACGGATCACAGCTGAAGACCAAGCCAACAGGACCAAGGGCACTTACAGACTTTCATGGTGCTTTATTTAAAAACAAAGCGTATTTATTTTCAGAGGAATCTCCTTATACAGGGCTGTGCAGAGACTTTTTGAGGGGCAGGTGGTCAAAGGTTAGACAGCAGCACTCTGTACCTTTAAAGCTCAAGGATAAGTTCAAGTTGACATTGGATAGTTTGGGCAAAACCTTTCCCGCATGTGCCATTTTTTAAGTAATCACTGAATTTATTTTACAATAAAACTAGTGCAGTTTACCATTGCAACTGTGTCACTGTTGATTCCTGTTAACTCTCCACTGAGGTCACCCAAAAAACCTGCTTCTTATCAGAGCGCAGAAAGACACGGTCATGATTCCTGCCATTTTGCACAAAACATGGACCCTGAATCAGGCTGCCACGATATTCTACGTCTCAGCAATATTCAGACAGGAGAGTTCAGGGGAAAACGTGAGCGTGGAAGAGAAAAGCATGTCCACCTCACAGAATGCACATACACAGCAAAATACCTACTGATAACAGAGAAACAAGAAAAGACCAAGATATCTAACACAAAAAAGCATGCAGAAAAATAGGTAAGTAAGAACATAAGAACATAAGAAATATACAAACGAGAGGAGGCCATTCGGCCCATCAAGCTCGCTTGGGGAGA
>JAABNX020000130.1:19378384-19402115 GCA_015163995.2 Mormyrus lacerda | reverse complement strand
AAAACGCCGCTCACGCGACTCCCGCAGCTCACTGTCAGTAACAATCGCGCTGTTAATTAACAGACAGGACAAACAAGTAAAAACATAGATAAGCATAACAGAGAAGAGCAAGCCCTTCTATGTCCCCAGGTCATTCAGATGCAGGCTCTGCTTCACTTCTGCCTAAAAAAACCAAATCTATGACTAATAGTGCTCAGATCAAACAAATAGGGAAATCCCTACTCAAAGTTCCCTTGAGAGGAGGCCCAGGGAGACAGTGGTGAGAGAAAAACTCCCGCAAAGACAGAGGAAGAAATATCACCAAGAGGAAGCATAAACTGAAACTGAATTGATCACACTCTCGTCCTCCTGAATCTCTCGTAGCGTCCTGATGTCCCATTAACTGTACCATCTTCTCCATCAGCCTAGGCACTGACCTTCACTAACTCACAAGCAAACATATCAGTAACATTGCAGAATGAACATGCTGCACTCCACAGACGGAACAGGAACCACTATATCCTACTATGGTAAGAGCAGGGTACTCTGGGATGGGAAGTACATTCAAGATTTTATTTAAAATGAAAAATTTAGGTGGGATGAAGTCCACTAACTGCTCAGCACAAAATAATACTGATTTATATTTTAACAAACTAATAATTAAAAAAAAAAGTTAAATATATTATTACTTTCAAACAGATTAGTTAATCCCTAAGACAAACTCCTTACTATTGGCGCAGCAGCCCAAATAGCAGCAATAGCATTTTACCTCTACGTATCCAGAGGTCAAAGGTTCACTGATGAAAAAGGCTGCCACCTGCTGGCAGTGCACAGACCACACATCACTTTTCATAACCAAAGCAAACTCTGTGCACTCCCATCTGTCACCCAGCCACGTTTCAGTTTCTACTTAGTCAACATGCTGGACGATTTGAAACTGCTGCTACCCTATGAACACACTGCTCTAATGAACACAAACTTCAGCAGTAAGATTCCTACGGTGTTTAGACAAAGAATTGCCTCTTTAGCCCACACACAGCTACAGCAAAAACAAACACAACTGGTGCATGAAACCATGGCAGGAATGATGATTTACCCATATAATGGAATCGACATTTCTGAATGTGCCTGCTTATGTGATCTCACTACCCCCTGAGATGCCAGGGTGAACCTAGAAAGGGGAATTTTACTGCAGATCAGACTGACTTCCGTTGTGGTTACTCACTGCCGCAAACACACGCATCACTGAAGCAGAGAACCTCAGAAGCCACATCCTGTATGGAACATCACAAAGAACAGCTCACATGACACCTGTAAAGATCACACGCCGTCGCCACAGAATTTCACGGCACAGGGAGTCACATCAGCATGTGGCTACAGTGGTGTAGCGTATGGGTTAGAGGTGAAAGATTGTGTACTTTGCAAATATAAATGGCTAAAGGAAACTGAGGCAGGGCCGTTTTTTTAGTTTACCTCAAGTCAGACGGAAAACGCAGTGACCAAACAAAGAAGGTTTGAAAACCCTGAAGGTCTATTGAAATGACAAATGGCCATTGCTGTATACTTTAAAAAGTGCAAACTTAGTCTTAATATGGAAATATTATGTTGAGGGATGGATTTAAAAGGCACAAATGTAGATTGTGTCATATTAATAAATTAATAATTAATAAAGTCGTGATTATTATTATTATTATTATTGTCGAAGAACTAAAAACGAAGCTGACAAAAGTATTTTGGTGGCAGTGTCCATGACGTTCCGGCTCAGACACACCGCTCTGACTTTCCTTCCCGTCAACGGTGAAGCCCTATGTGTTCCGTTACTATGGTTACACCAATGACGGACACTCAAGGATCAGTGTAAAGGATTACATTTAAGGAGCATAAAACAAACATTGTTGCATTGAGTCCACAAACTTGGACAGCAGCTCAAGACAGGTGGAATCATTAACATTTTGTTTGTAACAGTCAAGAGCCCCAAAGATATTTCAATTTGCAACTGCCTGACACTGCCACGAGCCAACTGAATAACCGAGCATGCTGCTCAGCCCAGCTTCAGTCAGATGCTGTGCCGTGGGCAAAGTCCCCTCGTGGAGGAGAAGGGAATACAAAACTGAATCTATATTGTGTAGTAACTTTAGCCAAAATTCAGTCAATGGGATACATCACTGTAAGGCACCTAAACAAGCAAGCTAACATCATATTACAACACATTACATTATGAAAAACAAATTTAATGCAATTTTCACAGCGTAAGCTTGGTCGTAATTACAGGCTAATACTATAGTACAGGAATGACCGAGTAGTGAATCAGATCAACATTATGGGTCATCCAACCCATCCAACCTAACCAACCCATCCAACCCATCCAACCTAACCAACCCATCCAACCCATCCAACCCATCCAACCTAACCAGCTCCAGTTGAGAGGCATTGAGGTTATTTCCCCGAGGCCGTGGGAGTCTAAACAAGGCTGTGTACTTGTTTATTTTACAAAACAAATACAAGGAAGTCCTAAATAATTCCAAAAGTGCGGCCATTTTACTTCTCGGACTTCCACATAAAGGAGAGCCAGGCTGGTGCAGAAGGTCATCTCTGAGAAGCCAGAGTGTCATTCCCTCCACTTGGATACTCGCCTACATAAAGCCCAATACCACCCACTGTGTTAACGATAATAAATATTAACATTCATAATGTCTGCCTCAAGAGGAAAGTTAATAAGAACAGTATCATGTTAAAAACTTAACAGAACAACAGACAACATCCAGTGGGCGAAGGGGGGAAAAAATAAAATAAAAAAATACAGTCAGCTGACCCATAGGCAGAATATCAGTCTGCTGATAGCATTGCGAGGTAAACCCGTGGGACTTTGTGCGTGACAAATGGAAAGAAAGAGAAATGGAAGATTAAAATAAGGACAGTTATTTAAAAAAAAAAAAAAAAAACACGCTGAAGTAGGATGTATCGCTACAGGTGCACTGGGGCTTTGGGGGAATGATGGCAGGCTGACTGCTGACTGGACCACAGGACCCATAGGTGAGGGTGGGCGCTCGCTTCCCTCCTCACGAGCGGCCGCGGTCCTCATGGTTCCCCACCAGCGTCTTGCTGTAGAGCTTCTGCTGCTCCTCCTTGAACACGTCCTTCACCTTCCCTCGCTTTAGGCCACCATCCCTGCAGCGAGGCAGACACGCACATGTACGTGCATCTCCTGGTGCGTCAGCATGCCCGAGGCCGAGGTCCTCTGTACTCACCACAGCAGGTCCACCAGACCCCCCTTGCGGGCGATGGCGGCTTTAACTCTGTTGGCGAACTGCACGGCGTCCTCCTCGTCCTACACGGGGACACATGTGAACAAACTGGACACAGAAGACCCAGAGGGGGTAAAGACACATAGTTTGGGCTCACCTCTCGCTGCATGGGGGGCAGGTACCAGACACTGCACACGATGGCCCAGCTGCTCATCATCCTCAGCAGGTAGGCCACCATGCCGAACTTGCTGCTGTTCCAGAATGCATCACCAAACCGGGGGTCGTACTAACAGCCAATCAGAAGCGAGGGAGAGAACAATGAGAAGGGAAGAATGGGGAGTACAGTATAGAGAGCGTGGAGGGCAACGGGAGCAATGGAATGACACCTACCTTGATGGCCACTGGGTACACGGTAGAACCAATCTCAAAGCTGCCCTTCTTAAACATCATCACAGATGTGTTGTTGATACAGGTACCTGCACGGAAATAGCCCACGTCCCATTACGTGGGACGCCACAGCATACCAAACACCACAGAGACAACCTACCCAACTCAGGAGAATGCACTCTGCAGACAATCTTTGAAGAGATATTGTCAATAAGGCAATAACTGCCACTAGATACCAAGGATTCTATCTAAATCTGAGAGAAATGTCTGTCATAAGCTACTAGACACCAATGTGGCACCCTCTGAAGGATCGCCCCCAGCCGACTCACCTTCGGGGAATATGAGGATAGGGAGTTTAGTCCTGTCCTCCACATGGTCACTCAGCCTGGAAGACAGGAAGCAGGGCGTTCCACAATGTCAGCACTGCCTCTGACTGCAGTGTAGCTGTCCCACACAGCACAAGGGAGATTCGTAATGCAGTTACCCACACAGCTACCATTCATTTCACAGGTCATTTAATTTCTTGAGTGAAACATTAGCCTGGATATCGCTGACTAAATACTGAATCTTGTGTGAAGGATGGTCTAGATGTTTCATCAAAGAAAGACATCAAGCGGGATAAAGGCAAGGGGAGAAGAGCATTTATGACTACAGGAAGTTCTCGCTTTCTGAGCTCCAGATTTATGAGTGTACGAGAATTCTCTGCAACAAAAATAAAAAGTTCCTATTCATGGTTTTTTATTAAATTTGCATGCAACTCACCCAAAACCCAACCCAAAAACACAATCTGTGGCCTGACAACGTTTTCAGGACTTTGTTTTGTGAAATATCTGGCTCTGCATGCTCCACCTGCATCTCGAATGTCTGCCCGTGCGCAGCATTACACGTCAAGGCAGCGGTCACCAACCCTTCTCCTGGAGATCTACCACCCTGCAGAGTTAAGGTGCAGCCATAATTTAACAAACCTGATACAGATAAGCACTGGAGCCAGCTATGTTAAAGCTAGTAAGTCTATGGTACTGAGATGCATTTGAAGGACCTGATTATCTGGAGTATCAGGAGTGCTGAATTTGGGCAGCACCTAAGCTCTGCATAGTGGTAGACCTCCAGGAGCAGGGCTGGTGACCACTGCTTCAAGTCATATTTTATGATGGTGCCGGATTTGTACCGCTTCGTTTCTCTACCCATGTATGTAAAAATGTATGATAATTTTTTTTGCTGGAAATTCGTATTTTTTATAACATTTCTATGGGTGGAGTGGTGGCTCTGAGGTTAGGGAGTGGTTTCAGCAATTGGAAGGTTACTCGTTCAAATCCCATGAATGCCCAGAGTGATCCTACTCCGGTGGCCCCTAGAGCACGGCCCTTAACCTGCAATTACCTTGTCCCGGGTATGATGTTAACCTACATCCAGCCCTATAAGGAGGTCCTCAAACTAAAAACTTTGGGGTTTGGTGGTAAGATTGGCACTCCAGCAACCATTTGGACTAGTGTGGTGCTGAGGTGTCACCCACCACATGGCTGCACTCAGGTTGTCATCCCTGAGGTGGTTTGTCGTGTGCTGGGTCCGGCAACACGCTGTAATCAGTGCATGGTCCTTACCTCGTATGAGAAAATACCTCCTTGCTTCTCGAGTTCTCAATTAATGAGTGATAATTTGGAACGAATGAGCTCAAAGTCAAGAATTACCTGTATAAAACAGAGATGCTCCTCACTTTACAATGCTGGGATAGCAATGTGCCATACAATACTTTCTACTAATGCTGGGTGATGACAGCATCCACACAGCCATGCTTCCAGTCTCTGCAGACATCTTGAGTGTGAACATCAAATACAGCATTTAACAATGCATTGTATGGTGTTCTTTTTCTGATTAACCAAATTTTATAATGTCTAGCAAACACTCAAGCCTGTCATATACTCACATTCAACTTAGGATATTTTCAAATTGCAATGGGTTCATCAGAACATAACCCCATCAAACAGGTTAAACAAACCACATCATTTGTTTTGGCAAAAAACTGCGTGCACTGAAAAACAAATGTGGTGTTTAAAAGACCTCTGCATGAAATGACAGATGTTACAAATCATGACCATGTAGGAATCCATTTCCTGCCAAACGCACATCCCATGAGCCCCTCGGCCAGCTCAGCAGACATAAGGGATGTTCTGGTACAGCTAGGACAGGTGGGAAAGGCAGCTCTGGTCCCCACCAAGTGAGGGAGAGGCCAGGGCCTACCACCATGCAGAAACAGTGATGGGGAGTGGCTGAGCTTGCAGTGATACCGTTTGGCCACCAGGTGTCGGTCTTTCACTTCAGAGCGCTCAAACCAGATGTGGGGACAGGCCTTGACCATGGCCCTCTGAATGATCCCCATGAGCCCCCCATGCACCTGGCCCACCTAAGGGGAGAACACAGCGCTCTTAGGGTCTTCACAAGCCACCCCTCTGCTCCACGCAGGCACACAGAACATCACTGCCCACTGGTTTGGAGTTCCCACCTACCATTGCATAGCAGCCATCACTGGCCAAGATGATGACGTCAATGGGAGATGTGTGATTGGCTACACAGATGCCACCGTTCTTGGGTTTGTTCTCACTGTGGACAGAGTCAGAAAGCACAAACCCCTTGTGTATATTTACTGTGCACCTACTCCCAGCTGCGCTATCCATCCACTAAAGCCCTGGTAGGTGGTCGAGAGATGAGTTCCAATATACATCATAAGCAGGGATTGACATAACTGGTAGGCAAGTACGCATTTACAATCGATTATTGTAACGGCATGAATGTGTACGTATTTTACGTGCATTTGCACCAATACGACAAGAAATAATTGCATTTCAACGTCTATATTGTAAATGAAGTAAGAATTAGCATATAAAGGTTAAAATGCACATAAAATACGTACGCATTCACACTGTTACAACAATCGATTGCCGCACAAATCATTTTTAAAGGCGAATGCGTACTTGAGTTCCAGTTATGCCAATCCCTGACTATAAGAACAAAAGTATCGGGACACCTGGCCGTTACACCCACAGGAACTTTTGCGACATCCCATTCTAAATCCATAGGCATCAATATGGAGTTGGTTCCCCCTTTGCAGCTGTAATAGTTGCCACTCTTCTAGGTGGCTTTCCACAAGTTTATGAAGTGCGTTTGTGGGATTTTTTTGTCCATTCATCTAGAAAAGCATTTGTACAATCAGGCACTGATGATGGACATGGCCTGACTTAGAAGGCCTGGTTCGCAATGTCCATTATAATTCATCCCACAGGTGTTTGGTTGTGGAAGAACTTGACTGGCCTGCATAGAGCCCTGACCTCAACCCCATCAAACTCAAACTTTATGGACTTTGCTTGATGCACTGGAACACAGTCAAGCTGGAATGGAAAAAGGCCTTCCCCAATCTGTTCCCACCAAATTGGAAGCATAGAATTACCCAAAATGTCTTGGCATGCTGATGCATTAAGAGTTCCCTTCACTGGACCTCAGGAGCCTAAACCAATTCCTGAAAAAAAAACCCATCCCATTAACCCCTGGTACCCATATCAAGACATTTTGGACAATTCTATGTTTTCAATGCAGCTGTTAAGAGTGGCAGCTGTTATAGCTGCAAAGTGGGAACCAACTCCATATGCCTATGTATTTAGAATAGGATGTCATAAAAGTTCCTGCCAGTGATATGGCCAGGTAACCCAATACTTTTGTCCATATAGTGTGAACACAAGCAAAATGGAAGGAACTAGTTTCTGGCACTTATTTTTAGGGTCATGGGCCGAAACATTTGGGAACCCATAGTATAGAGCCCCCCTATTCAAATCTGACCCTCAATTCCAAATCCAGGCCTTGTTTAAGTCTCCTAGTTAGTTAGCTTAATAATTTCTGGCTCTAATTGGAAAGAGGTTTCACATCTGGCTCTCAGGTAAAGGAAAGCTGGAAAAACAGCAATGCTCAGCCCTTGAGGACTGTGATTTGAATAGCCCTAGTATACAGGGCGACACTAAGTCTGCAGCTGATTCCAGGAAGCACAGGAGACACCCTGGATGGGTACAGAGAAGTATCATTCTGCCAAGGGAAACAATCACCTAGAACAGTCTGTTCTGTTTTTGGATGTTTGGTAGAGTTGAGCAACACGTGACAAACACCCCGTAACATGCCAGAGATGTTTTCTGCCTTTGCCTCAATTCTTACACAACGATGTGTTACCAGGATTAAAAAAACAACACTTGCTAAACTTGCTGACTGACATACCTGCAGACGCTTCTCAATATAAAGGCTCAGCAGCTAATTAGCTAGTCTGAAAACATGCCATTAGGTAAAGTGAAGATGGTTTGAGAAAGGAGCTGAAATGTCTTTAAAACTGAGCTGGGTGAAGGCCTGTGCTTTGAGAGACAAAACGGGAAAGGGTAGAAGAAAAGTACAGAAAAAAATAAGACACTAGAGACTCCTTTCAGAAATGCCACACAAAGGACGTAGGAGGAGCTCAGACATAAGCAAGGCGTCCATGTGAGTGTCCTGTACCTGTCATGATAGGTGATAATAGCGGTCAAGGCCCGTGCACAGATCCTGTAGCACATGAGATGAATCTTCTCAGAGAGGGCGTTCTTCAGCCTGTGGGAGGCAAAAAAGTCATAAATATGCTGCTTAGAGGAAATGTGATTACGATCAATGTAGCTTCTCACATTAAACTGGGGTATGATTACTGTTATACCTGTGTACACACCAGAAAGTATGGATATTTAGTATTCACCATGCATGCGAAAGACATTTGCTTCAATTATATAGCACTTAGTTCCAGCTAAGTATTTGTGTGGCCATGTGCAACCACGCACATGTTCACCATCATGCGAGAACGCACGCAGCACGACTCACCTCCCGCCGGGCAGAAAGCCAACCATTGTGGTCAGCGCTACTAGGAGACCCACTCCTGTGAAAGCCAGAGTTACCCTGTGGCAGCGGGAAGGCACACAGGTCAATCCAGGCAGACAGTATTTCATTGTCAGGCATAATGACCGTCAGGCAAACATCCACAGAACGCATCTCAACAGTCTGAGCTTATGACCAGAAGGTTCTTTGCTCTAAATGCACAAATGAGCCCCATTCACCAGGCAACAGCACTATACAAGACGCCAGGAGAGGGTGACAGGAGGCAAACTGTAAGCAACAGTGTTGCATTTCATCCTTTTTAATCAGTAGTTAAATTAAAGTGAAGTCAGAGTCCTGACCATCTCTCATGATTCAAATATGTTCAGTTCACAAGAGCAGCAGTTATGAGAACCTGTTCGCTGTGCAGGTGTTCACAAGGTGTAAATCTCAGCACCTTGAGCTGTGAGCACATGTGTCTACAGGCCATTGAAATAATCCGTCTGACCCACAAAAACTAACAGTGTAACTACATTATGCACACATTTTTTGAGTGGCTGAGACAGATGGCCTGTAAAAGATGGTCTTTTTGGGAGTACAGCTGCTGACTCTTACTTCTAAATACGTGTCCCTGAGACCCCCCCCCGCCGAGTCACATTTGGTTTAGAACTATGATATTCTCTTTGTTCATGAAGTATTACACAACCCACTGGCCAAAAGCTAATTTAACAAAATGCCACCAGGGACATGTCTGACAAATTGGGTAGCTGGTCACATATCAGACTGATGAAGCGCCTAATCATTGGTGATGCCCTGGTCACATGACCGTTTCTCTAAGAAATACAGGCAGAAGATGCCATTACAGTCACTGCACAGGTAGCAAGTAAGATGAAATTTCAATCTCCACATATGCCATTTGGTCTCCAATGACAAAGACAGATACACAGATAAGAGCAAAGCTTGGGGTCAGACCACAGGGGCATCCATGAAGCAGTGCTTGGGGATAGGCGCCTGGATCAAAGGCTCACTTGTGATGTGAATACTCATATTATTCCTGGGATTCAAACATGCAACTTCTGGACACAGGCGTAGAGTCCTAGCCTGCGGAGCCACACCGCACCCAGGCACTGTTTGATGAAGCTGGCAGTCACACGGTGCTGGCCCACGCTCACCGTAATGGCAGCAGGAAGCCGTAGCGAATGAGCACCCCCAGGCCCCACAGCACGGTCAACCTCAGGCTGAGGTGCTGGAAGTGGCAGCTACTGCGCGTCAGCAGGTTCCAGGACTCCAGCTCCTCGGCAGAGAACCGCTTGGTCACCTCGTCGTCCACGATGCTCTCCACCCCGCGCCGGCAGAAGCAGAAGATGTCAGACACGTCAAACTCAGCCGCACCACCGGGGCCCAGTTCCCGAGGGCTGGCGCTACGTCGCACCTCCTGAATCTCCTCCTCCAGGGAGGTCGGCTCCTTGGCAATAATGCCTGCATAGAAGAGAGATGAGGCAGCGGGGAGGGGAGAGAGAGAGAGGGCTTAATTTGCTATTAAACCTAATAAAATAATAGCTAAACAATTACCAAGCATATCCAAGGTAGAATCCCACACAAACTGACAAAAACATGTCAAGGTAATGCAGAGAGCCAATTAAGTGACTCACCATTACTATAGGGTTTGTATAGAGGGTGATTCCTCTCCTTGGCTCCCCTCTCCATCCGCAGAGTCGCCCACTAAAACAAGAGGGAAGGCGGCACTGAGGATAGCCAAGCAGAACGGTCAGCCAAAGGCTCACAGCGGGCCAGGTGACAAGACAGCGAGGACAGAAGCATGCCAATAAACACATAGCTACAAAACACCAAAGATGTTGATGCTTCTCATATTGCTTGGTCCTTTCTAATTGTGTCATTACAATGGGTTTGGGTTTTATGCTCATTTAAATCATGAAATTTTAATACACTGGTATATATCCCCAAGTATATTATTGACACTAGTCAAAATGACACAAACAGCATGTTATTCTTTTCACATTAAAGAGATTAAAATACGCAAAATTTGAATCACTTGCACATACCTAGAACATGCTGGGAACCCTCTTTACTAAAACAGTAAAAGTTACACATACATGCAGACACACTTCACTTCAACTAACTCACACCAAGTAAAAGGGTGACGTAAACATGGTAAACATGACATGGTAAACATTTGGTGACACACTGCAATAAGCTGCAAGGTCAACTGTGATAACAGACCTGATAAACTTAAAGTACAGCAAGGTAAATGAGAACACGAAATGGTAGAACCATCCCTGTATCATCATCAGAAAGAAGGCTGAAGCAAACACACTTAGCCACATTGGCAACTAAAACAGATCAAACATGAAAGTTATTTTAAAATATGTATATACCAAAATTAAAAAAAAAAAAAAAAAAAAAAAAAAAAAAAAAAGAAAAGGACAAAAAAATTGAGGGGACAATAGGATATTTCACCAAGTATTTTAGGGGACAATAATCAGGGCTTTCGATAACGGGCAAACCAATCTGTCCAAATGCCAGTTTCAGTACTATATGGACGTTTATTTACGCCCACAACTGTGATTTAAGAGTGTGAAGAATATATTGCAAAATATACCTTACAACTAAAAGGTACATGTGTACAGTAACCAAATTTGTTTCTGCTTTAAAAATAATACTCTACCCTCTAAGCAAAAATGACTAGGTTGTATATCTCACTTAAAAAATCCCTCCCTATCTCAGTGTATTTTTCACCTTACCTCCCTGCAGAATAAGCAGGAAATTATTGCAAACAACTAAGAACTGGGAATAATTTAGATGACTGATGGAAAGTGCAGATGTGTAATTTAAGCAACCGCCCACAGCCTGGAGATAACAGTTTCTGAAAGCACAGCAGCGCCCCCAGAGCAGAGAACTTAGAAATCGCTGGTAGACACTATTGATCAGACTCACCTCAAAGATCTTGAGCAGGGTCTTCATGTAGAGCCGTCGGATGCCAAAGGACACACCAAAAATGGCGGGGACGATGATGAAAACAAGCAGCAGGGTGAACCACACAGTGAAGGAAATGCCCAGAAGCATACAGAGCAGGTTGTTCAGGGGAAAGATGTACCAGGCCATTCTGACAGCTGCTGGGGAGGGCAGGCTGCCGGCCTGAGAGAAGAGAGGGTCCCCTGCTCAGCGAGACCCACTCACAGAGCTCGATCCTGGTCTGTGATTTTCTACAGTGTCAGTCTTTGCAGCTCGAACTTCCAAAGAGCCTTCATGCAGATGCGTGGAGTGTGATGCCCCTTGGCCCCGACAAACAGGAATCCATCTTGAACAGATACCTATGCCCACCTCTCAAGAGACATTCGAAGGAATCCTTTAGACATACAAAGGGCAGGGGTCGTCAGATTCAGTACAAGTTACCTGATGACAAAAAAGACAAATATGTTAATCTCATACATGTTAAGAGAGAAAGCTAGACAGTCAAATAAGGACAAATACAAGTTCAACTAATTAATTAAATGCTTAAAATGTAGCACATGTATATGGACCAGACTATAAGGACTAAGGTGTATGATATCCTATACAGAAACATACAAAAGGGCCATTGGGAAATATCTATAGTAATGGTTCCCAACTTTCAGATGGTCACAGAATGACTGGCTCGGGGGATGGGGAGGGGGTTTATTGACTGGAACGATTTCTTAAATTTCTCCGAATTAGTATTCGGCCTAAGAACTGACCAGTCATTAAGGTCATAAAAAAAATCGATGGAAAAACCACACACACAAATATCACAGTGACACTGCATTACTTATATGGGGTAAAAAAAAAAAAAAAAAAAAAAGTCCTTTTCACTACTCACAAAAAGACAGTCAATAAAGTTAATCATAAGCTTGGTTAAATGATTCATTCAACATTTTAATTTGTGGTGGTCAAAATCCTACTCCAGTAGGAGAAATGCGTTAGACAGGGGCCAACCTAGACAGCCAGTCCATTTTTGGGAAGTCACAGATGCACACATTAACTCAAATGGCAATTATTGCGTGCACTTCAGAAAAAAAACACCTATGTTTCTTCATCCTATGACTTCTGCTCCTGCTGCTGTTGCAAGTTGTATTTTACTAATTGCTTAAGCCCTGGGGGATGTTTGCGCACAGATTATGAATCCCAAGTGTGCTCACATTAGCTAGCGGGTAAGCGGTCTCCCTTACGGGGGAGTCTGAGCATCTCCGATACACTCCCCCGGCCTGTGTCCGACATGCTGCTGTGCTTATTTGGCTGGATGTGAGTCGGATAGAATCTGCCCACCCATCGGCTAACTCGGCATCCGGATATCAGTACTACTTCACCGAGGACACCGATGTAAAAGGAGTTCTTATTACGCCGTTATTCCTCAGCGTCCCGCTTAAGTGAAACTCTACTGAATTTCGGGAGTTCGCTCCATTAGTTCGCCGAAGCTGTCAGTCCAGAGTTTAACTTCTCGCCGTTCGTGAAGAGACCTTTTGTTCTGCACCCATTGTTCCAGTCGGTGACCACGACATTGGAGTTATCTATTATTATCACTTACTTATTGTATGTTACACCATAACGTGACGCTAATTAAAATCGCCTGGCTCCCGATGTTGCTCCCGCGTGTCGACAGTCAGGAACCCGAACGGCAAGTCAATCGCGAGCACGTCTCGCGCCGGTCCAGTTCCAGGGATAAAGCGGAGACTACCGGTCGCTTCAAGCCGGTAGTTATCGGCGTAACTAGTACTGAATTACGAAACTACAACTCATCTCCAGCCGTTAAGGTACACATCGAAGGATAGTCGGTACAGCTTTTAGCGGGGAAACTAATTACAGCGCCCTGATAAGATTAGCTAACTCGATTAGCAACGTCCAGATTAACAGTGTGGCTGGCTAACGTCAAGGTTTGAGCACGGTCCGTCCCGCTAGCTGATCACCGCCGCCCATCGTCCTTCCGTTTTTAGAACAATGCAGCACCAAATCATGGAAAAGTCGCGAGCGAGTCAACTTCTCTTTAGTTACGCGATGTCTCCGACCAGTTTTACCGGCACAGACGGCCCCAAAATGACGGCATCACAAGTTCATATCCATGTCGATAGCATCCAGCTCCCTCCCAATAGCAAGATGGCTATATGACGCTCCGCTCATCAGCCCGAGATTCGCTTGCTGGCCCAGAACGGCTTTCACAAAGTGCAGCGCATTGCAAGCGGTGGTATTTTGTACACGCTGGCCGCACGGACACTCACCCGAGTCGCGGCTGCTCGCTTTGCTCGGCGGCGCAGTGCGCCCCGTATTTGTGCTGAAACGTCCAGTTATGTTACGTTAACCAAATTGGTCCCTCGGCCAAACAAGGGCCTCAGATCGGCTCCCGCGTCATGGCTACCCCCTCCTCAAGATGTGCAAACGACACCTGGCGGCGGGCCCACTGCTATCCCCCCCTCCGTTACGTCAGAAATACTTATCCTGCTCTAATAATGTTTGCGTTTAAACTGGGCCGTATAATCTTATATGTGTTTACCTGGTGCAGTATGTTTGCGGTATTTTGTACACAATATCGCTATTAACGGAATTTAAATTATCAAAAAAATCGTCAAACCAAACACCTGCATTTTATATACACAATTGCACAACTTATAAAATACTTTTAATACAAGTAGTTGAGCGAGCTGTTATACATTAATATTTAAACACATTCTAGTGGAGTTAACGTTTTCTGCATGGGTCTCTCCGGGCTTAGCACTGTTACTTGATCTCCAGAGTTGGCAGTTCAAATCTCATCTTTGTTCTGCGTGTATATGGTTTGCATGCTCTCCCTGGATCTCGCAGGTCACCCCCTGCGGTACAGAGAAAAAACAATCCAGGTAATTGACATCTCTAAATTTCCTGCAGTGTGTGCGATTTTTTTTGTCCTGTGATGGACTGGCATCTTGCGCAGGGTGTACTTTATACTGTTCTGTTCGGGAAATGCTCACTGGTACAAGTGTAAGCAATTAAAAGACTTATTGGGACAGCTGTGAAAAATGAATGAAATTCCATATTCAACTAAATTTAACATGATTAATCATAACACGATCGCCATTCAAATACAGTAATCACAAAGAGAAATGGATGGTTTATCAGTCGTCCAGTTGTACAAAGCTACCATTAGAGGGAGTAATTGGCACATTTATAAAAAAACACCTTTGGATTTTGGGAAAACGCACATTCTTAATTCTTAAACGCCCTACAAAAAAAGGAACTGTCTGCCGGTCTGTCACGCTGGTCCTGTTCAGGGAGTGAAGAAGCCAATCAAAAATACAGAAAGACAACGGCAAAGAAAATTTTGATCCCCAAAATTTTTAGAAAATCCGTCAAATGCAGCAGTAGGTAGTGACAAGACGAAGCTTTAATGTCTTAAAGAGTTGTTATGATACCCATGTGGAAGAAGGCTACGTTTAATTCGAATAAATGTTTCAAAACATGTTTCTGGTGTGTTCTGATAATTTTCATCAAAAATAAACCCATAAAAGTTATACTATTTAAAACGTCTTTGTGGAACATTGCACATCTCCACATAAGCTTATCGAGCTCAATTTATTTAGTTAATGTGGTATGCTTTTCTAGCCCCCTACAACAACAGCATATTTTTATGTGCACGAACTGGCATACGCCCGTCAATAGGGCGTTTGTCAGTTAAGCTATCATTTCATAGAGGCAGTTTCACTAGTTTGGTATGACGTTGGTGCGCTGAATACTTATATACATAATGATTGTCTGAAATGTATACGCATAAAACCACACAAAATAACCTTTCTGTAACCATAGACGACAACTAACGTACATACATGTCATACCTAGACTGATGACAGTGACAAACTAGTGCGACATCCTAGTGTTGCTGTCATGCCCATATATGTATTCTTTCAAAACGCTAGCGTTGCAGTTACTCCGAAGTTTACACTTGTTATGAATAAAATGGCATGGTAATCAGTTAAAATCGTTACTCCTCTGGTAATAGTTAAATTAAGCTCCCAGAACAGCTGTATTAGGATGTTCAGAATCTTTAAAGCACAAGATATGAACCTAATTGCATGAATTTCGTTTTAAAACAGAATAAACCCATGGCCAGCAAAGGCAGATTTTCAAGGTTTGTATGGCTATCGTAAATGCTGAAAAAGAAATATGACTGTAGTTTGTGTTTTTTGAGGTAATGGCTAAGATTTATGAGAGCGACTGGGAATGTGAGAGGGAACTGACGAAAGCTGTTGTGAAACCTTCACACCCACAAGCATACACTCTTCATGTCACCAAAGCACATTCCTTAAATGCCTGAAAGCTTAGCGATAGTCTCTTTTTTCTGTATTGCTCATATCTAAACATAGGCCTACCACTTTAAGACATCATCAGGTGTGAAGAAACAGCCCGACTTTACACGCATATTTTGAAATTTACATGCCAATTAACAACCAGGGGAGGTGAAAATGCACGTTTATAAGCTGTCCTAACTTCACCCAATCATGCTCAGCCAACGTTTGTGCAAGCATGAATTTGTGGAAGTTAAACAAGACAGCACTTGCCATGTTGTGGTTACTAGGTGCTCTCATCTTTCCGTTTCTCCTTTGCTTGGCATCACGGTAAACAAATCAAAGGTCCTGCTGGAACAAGCCTGAAATGTGACATCAGATTACATCATCAGAATTCCATGGCTTAGTATATATGATTAGTTTAATACTTACTGTACAAAACTATAACAATATGTGCTATAGTGGAACATCTTCCGTAATCATTTTTTTGTCATTACACTTCAACCTAAAACTACCAAATGAACTAGACTTAAAAATTATTTTAGATATAATTACCTAACTGAAATTGTTACAAAACAAAAAATGTGGTAGGTCTCTAATTCTCTTCAGAATTATGTATTAAATCTCCTGCAGTGTCATCTTTCTGAAGTGTTTCATTCCCACTTCTTGTCTCCAATGAAATCCCAACACACACTATTTCAACATTTGTAATTATTACTACTACTACTGATACTAATACTTGTGTTAGAAATCATGTGAAAGTCCCATTCTTTATGCTAACTACTCATTGTTACATAAACTATATGGCCAAAAGAATTGGGACGCCAGGCCATTACACCTGCAGGACATTTTATGACATCCCATTCTAAATCCATTGGGATCAATATGAAGTTGGTCCCCCCTTTGCAGCTATAACAGCTGCCACTCTTCTGGGAAGGCTTTCCACTAGATTTTGGAGTGTGTTTGTGGGAATTTCTGCACATTCATCCAGAATTGAGGTCAGGTACTGATGTTGGATGTGACAGCTTGGCTCACAAGCTCCATTCTAGTTCAAACGTGTTTGATGGGGTTGAGGTCAGGGCTTTCTGCAGGCCTATTAAGTTCTTCCACACCAAACTCACCCAACCATGTCTTTATGGGCTATGCTTGATGCACTGGGGCAAAGTCAAGCTGGAACAGAAAAGGGCTTTCCCCAATCTGTTCCCACAAAGTTGGAAGTATAGAATTGTCCAAAATGTCTTGGTTTACTGAAGCATTAAAAATTTCCTTCACTGAAAGCGTGAAGGACCATTATCCCTCCTCCACCAAAATGTACAGTTGACATAATGCAGTCAGGCAGGTTACATTCTCCTGGCATGCACCAAACCCAGACTCGCCCATCAGACTGCCAGACAGAGACGTATGATTCATCAATCCACAAAACATGTTTCCATTGTTCCATAATCTAGAGGCAGTGTGCTTTACACCACTCTATCCGATGCTTAGCATTGCCCTTGGTGATGCGAGGCTTGCACGCAGTTGCTCAGCCACAGAAGCCCATTCCAGTGCAGTTTTTGTGCTGCAGTTAATGCTAGAGGGAGTTTGGAACTCTGCAGTTATTGAGTCAACAGATCATTGGTGACTTTTACACACACACACACTCTGCCTCAGCACTCTGTGACCCCCATTCTGTTACTTTACATGGTCTGCCACTTCATGGCTGCTTGTTCCTAAACTCTACCGCTTTGCAATAATACCACTTACAGTACAGTTTTACTGGAATCTCAAGACAAACCAGTTAATCTGAAATTGTATAGGAGATAATTCACACCGTGGTCTGCAAGGAGCATCAATCACTGGCCATCTAGGGTCTAGACACAACAGTTACGTGTTGCTTAGCTTCCTTCCGTGCAACGTCTATCAGCATATACATCTGAGGCCCCATGATGGTTACAAATCCTGATTGGCTAATGGGACCCAGCAATGCAAGGGGCCATAGTGCACCATATGTAGCTGGTGTAAACAAAGTGACTGCGTTGCCAGCCATATAATGGTACAATGTATATCCAGCTCATGTGATAACATCACTATGAAATAGTATGGGTATGTATTTTTCATTTTGCCATTGTTTTTTGTGTACTCCTATAAAATGTATTTCTATTGAGGCAGTACACTGTATAAGTTTTATAGCATATATGAGCTGGCACCAGGCTGAATACAATGCATCAGGCATGTAGCCATATATAGTAAAAAATAATGGGTTTGAACCAACCCCCTTCCCTAAAAAGTCTATTTGCTACCAATCAGGTGCATTAGCAGGTAGTGAAATGAGCTTGGACCTCCCCCCTAATTTGCTCCCACCACCCAGTCAGCAAAACCGACTCTGGGACACCCCCCACCAGATTTATATATTAAAAAAAAAAAAAAAACCACACCACACCTCTCCCTAAATCAATCTTTAGGGTTTAGGTCTGATGGACACTATATAAAGCAGACTGACAAGCAAATTGAAATAGTCAAAACATTTAATTCACAACAGGTTCACTCATAAATAGCTAAACATTAAAAATAAAATAAAAAAAAAACACACACTCATAATAATAATGCTGTAGAAACTTTCATGAAAGTTATACATCATACATATTCTGAAGTTTGAAGTGGCTGAAGACCAATTTAGAGTAATTCGTCACCTGATGAAATCCTGCATCCAAAAACAAGATACAACCACACCAGTTCAGTCAAACCTTGGGGTGGTTTTAAGCAGAGTAATGCAAGTGATGGACACCTATCACGAGGAATCTCATCACAATGCATCTCAGATGTAAACAGGAATTATCAACTGTATCAAGACTCAGACCTTCATATTAACCAAAAGTGCAAACTCGCATTGAATGGAGAACTAGCTTTAACTGACAGTGGTCACAAAAGCACCAGTAAATCATGAAAGGATTGTCCTCCAGGAACCTGGAAGACATGGTGAAGGATGGCTACTTTACAGGAGCTGTCAATAAGGGTCAGTCGTGCTAGCAGAAGGGCAGGATGTGCTGCAGTCCACTCCAGCTATGGATGGCTGGGTAGCTATCAAATGAGCAGTTCAGCCCATTCTGGGTGCCATTGGGCTGGAGACACCATGAGCCATCATGCAGCGGTTTTCTAACATAATTAGGCTGCTGCACAGAGGCCCAGTAGACTGCCTCGGGGTCTATGCAGACAAAGACACGGTAATTCTGGCCCCTGTTATTGTCCCATAGGGGCTCGGCAAAAGCAGCGGAACGATAGGAGACACAGAATTCAATGCACTTCCCAGGGTCAAGATTGTGAGGCAGATGGATGTCAAAGGCAAAGGTGTCAGTTTCTCCGCTAGCTCCAGCACGCTGTTGCAGGTAGGTGCAGGGAACGTCATGATAGCTGCACCAGGAGTCAAAGGTGATGCGGATGTGCACGGCCTTCTCGAAGCTGGTGTTCCTCACCCGTACCGTGCCGCTGAGCCCTCGCGGCGTCACACTGCAGCTCTCCAGGTGGACCATGCCTCCAGCCAAGCGCGCTTGGAATGCTGGGAAATCCAACCAGGGCTGAGGGAAACCCAGCTGCAGGCGGCAGGCTCTCTGGTCCACGGAGTCGGGCACAGCAGCCCTGTCAGTGCACCCCAAGGGCTTTGCAACAACACCAACGTCCCGCAAAGAGGGACTCGCGTCATCCTCCGTCTCGAAGAAGCGTATTGCAGTCAGCGGCAGTCCCAGAGCGTCAGCAAACACTACGTTCTTCTTTCTCTTGCTTCCTCCGCCCGTTCTGATGATGCTGACTGGGGTCTTGACCTCCGTCTGATTCCGTGAAGGGAGGGGACCAGTCACAGGCTCCCGCCATCTCTGCTGAGGGGGGTAGCACTGTGTCTGGGTCTTCAGAGGGGATACAGCCAGCAGGCGGCACAAGGGAGGGCTCTGACTCAGGCACAGCTTAACAGCCAGGTCCACTGGCATAGCCGGCTGGTGATACGTGTGCCCAAACACCTGTAGCACCCTAGAGGAGTGGAGGGCAACAATAAGCAACATACCTTTAGATAGACATACACCACAGTTAAGTGGGTATGGGTACAGCCATCTTAGTGCAAGCATACCCCCACCCAACTACAGGTTATTTGACAGTTCAAGTCAAAATGCTGCATACTTACTTTGTGCAGTTCATCTTCACCAGTCGGTGCCTAATCGGAAGTTTCACTTAAATCAGAAACACCTGAAAATTAAAACGCTAAATCAAACTCACAGGTAAAAAAAAAAAAAATGATATACATATAATCACGCAAGGGCAGAGAGTTTTCAAACTATCGACCAATTTCGGTAATACAATTGCCTACAAAAATACTGCGCGCCAAACCGTATAATCCGTGAAGGCTTGCACGCACGGAAAACAATGAAGGTGTGCGGCAATTTGGACGTCATGGAAATGCACCAGACCCGAGGAGCTATCCTAAGTAACGTTAGACTAAATAAAGCCGCGTTAGTAACATAATAAATACGGCCCTTTCATACATTACGTAGCTAGCGGAGTACTAGAGAATAAGTGAGGCGCATTAATCTCATAAAACAACGAAAATCTGCGACAATTCAGCAAAATCTAAAGAGCCGAAAGTTAACAATTCCTAAGTTTCAGACTTTGTCATCAATAGCTCTACGGTATGAAAAACATTCAAAACTTGTTTGCCGCACATCATACACTATTCATGACATATTTGGGATTATTTATTTACAAATATATGGAAAGAAAGGCCACCAAACAAATGCAAAACCATAAGAAAGTTGCACAAAGCAAAAATCCCTAACCGGGAACTTACAATCTTCTCCTCCGAGCCCAGGAAATAAAATGCAAACGACCTCAAAATCCAAAGAGAAGTTACTAAAAATGTTCTGAAAGAAACAATAAAATGAAATGAATCCGAGGAATAAGCAGCAAAGACACGCCGTCGTATCAGGTGCACAGCTTCAAAGTGTATCTGCAGTCGGATCATTTTAAAGTTACCTAAAGGGCGTTGAGTTCCCCAGCTGTTGTCCTTACACGTGAACGTCGCCTCGCAACCAATGGGCTGTACCCTCTTAACGTCATTGGCCAATCAGAGCATTCCAGAGAACGAGCCAAGTGGTAATCGCGCGGTGAGAGAGCACAGCTCCAGACCTACGGAGAATGCTTCGCTGATGAATCATGACAAAGGTATTGCCGTCCCAAAGTCGTCCCGTTTTATCTCGTAATGTCCTAGCTCACCTTATGAAACAGGGACGCTGTCCACGCCGTGAAACTATTAAAGTTGTGGCAACCTAAACCACCAACAGATTAACGTACTATAATTAGTAACATGTTCCAATGCAATATCTCTGCATTAGAACAGGTTGTGTGGTACGTCTGTAATGGAATATTTCAATTTGCTTGTTAGGATATGGAAATAGTAAATTAAGGCATTTTAACTAATAAACCAAATTTACAAAAATACAGGGGAAATCATATATTTTCAATCACTTATCTGGCATTTAACTACCTATAAACTTTTAAATCAAAAGTATTGGATGCCCCAGTGTTCAGTTGACTGACATCAGGGATGCTGTAAGGAGGGGTTAGGATAATTCTGAGTGTAAGGGCATAGTTTTCGTTTCAGCATTGGTAGGGGCCAAATTAGCCCCAACTCCCCTGCCCTCCTAAACACACCCGGTACTCCCACAGTATTAGTATGGACATACCCAAACCTATGCTCTGAATGACAGAGGCTCTAGGCTCTAAAAATTAAATAAATTGGTCTGGGTTGGGGCCCCATATGGTATATTTTCATGGGGTCCGAAATCCCTAATTGATACACAACTTAAAAAAAAAAATCATGTCGCATAAAAAGTTTTTTTGCACCCGGATATATATTTGTATATATTGTATTTGTATTGGTTAGTTTTGCTACTGTAAGTGGTTGTCGAATATTGTACACAACATTGATTTACGTCATTCCATTGCTTAGTAGACATGGGGCTTTTGCGCAGATTATCACCTGGAAGAAGTGTTCTAAAATGGAATGGGGACACCAGAACTGGAGTAATGGTCATCTCAGCCTGGCAGAGACAGATGCTTTCCCGGCAGCAAGAACAGTATGATCCATTCCACAAATGCTGTTTTCTAGATGGGCACAAACATATAGTTCCAATGATGCTCTTTTTATTTGGAGATGTAATTATAAAATTTGGCAGCAACCCAGATTCTTGGTGGGGTGTTTAAAGGCTTGATACATGTAGTATTGCTATGCAAAAAATACAGTGGAATTTCTGAGCCCAAGTTCTAATATAAAGTCGAATCATCTATCCATCCATCTTCTGACTGCTTATTCTGGAAAGAGTTGCAGAGGATTATTAGTATTATTATTGTATACAATATTTTAATGCTAGATGACTTGAGTGGTGGTGGAAGAGTTTCCATAGTAATCTGTGGGAGCGGGTCCACTCTCGATTTTGTTATGACTTGGGTAACAAAAATGCTTCAGCCATGTTTCACAGTGTTGTGAGTCAGATCCCTGGAATATGGAGCTATAGGGCGTGTGAGGGCTGAGGAATTAGCTCATTACCTCAGGTGTGGCAGGTCACAGCCGAGGTACATATGAAGGTGTCAGGTTCACTCCCTCTGGTGCGAGAATGGGGTGTGGAGGACATCTGACCTTTCGAGTGAGAGGGAACAGTGGGGGTGTGGTAGGCCAGAGACCCGACAGTGATGGGGATGATGGCATTGGCTTGGCAGGGCATTTGTTGCTATCCTGAACTGGAGGTGGAGTAGCTTATGATGTAACCACAGTGATGATGTCAGACCATGATGGAAGATGGTCTCCTTAATCCATGTGATGGAGCATGTTATGGAACATTCCATAAATCTCATTTTACACACTGTACACCTGATAGTTAAAAAGAGTGGACTTTAACCGTAAGAAAAAAAACAACTTTGCAGCTCCTATGGAAAAGTGTGACATATGAGAACTACTCATTAGTGTCAAAAATGATAGTCTTACAAGCTGGGATATGGACACAATAAAATGTCCTATTCGTGATTGGGAGGTTCTTGTGCAACCCGGAAACCGCTTAGATCAGATTGTCTTGTAAAACATACTTGAATGGTTATCAAATGTGAGCAACCTTGAGTCCAAGGAGAAGTTGCCAAAAACGACTCCATCGAAAAAAAATGGCTGTACTTGCTCCCCAGGAGTTGGAGCATTTTAAAGTTACCTATAGAACCATCAGTCAATAATCAATAAAGTGTAGAAAATATAAACGTGCTGGCATTCTAACAGGAATAATATTTCACCATGTAAATACAAAGCAATCGTAAATTTACATACCACATCTGCCATTTATTCAATTAAAACAACTCTTGGAATATTAAATTGGAATATTTAATATATCTATTAAAGATTCATAGAATTTTTATAATGTTATTGTTGAGTGATGCTTTTACAAGGTAAGGTTGGCAGAAGATTTGCGGAAACTGCTTCAGTTGCGAGCTGAGCAGATTCCCTTAAAAGTGTTGGCAGCTGACATGCCACCCCCCGCGATTCCTATGCCAGCAGCTCACCCCTTTTGGAGAACTTACCTGGCTCTTAAAGGGGCCAGGTCAACAGGGAAGGCTATTCCCCGGCTCCCCAAGATCCTTAAAGGGGCATCGGCAGCTGCGGAGACACCAACCCTGGCTCCCATGTATGACCTGCCAGATGTTCCTGTCCCGCCAATGCCTGTTCTGCCGGTCCCGCCTGATCTATCTGTCTTGCCGGCGCCGCCTGATCTATCTGTCTTGCCGGCGCCACCTGTCCATCTGATCTCGACCTGCTTGTTCCGATGATACCGCTCAGTGAGACTCTGGTTCCTGCGGTGCCCCCTGCTGGTCCTGAGTCGGTGATTCCTACACCATTGCCCGAGGCCTCTGCTGTGGCTGCTGCACCACCCAAGGCCCCTACAGCTCCGCCCGTGGCTCCAGCGCCGCCTG
>JAABNX020000130.1:19347129-19358637 GCA_015163995.2 Mormyrus lacerda | reverse complement strand
GTGGCCAGTGGAAGTCCAGTTATTTTCTGGGCTGTATTTATGACTCCTGTAGGGCTCCTATCTGGACAGGATGCCTGCTCCTCACCAGGCAAACACACAGATACTATGAACATCTTGGATATCAGTGTGGCCAGTGGAAGTCCAGTTATTTTCTGGGCTGTATTTATGACTCCTGTAGGGCTCCTATCTGGACAGGATGCCTGTTCCTCACCGGGCAAACACACAGATACTATGGACATTTTATATTCTCCATTTCCAATACCTGCATGTTTTTGGACTGTGCAAAGACACCAGAGAACCCTGAAAAAACCCACATAAACACAGGGAGCTCTGTGCACACAGTATCTGGATCTCTCCCAAGGACAGAAAACCTTCAGTTTAGACCATAATGTCAAGCAGTTTGTCAGCATGGGTACCGATTGTGTCCAGTTCTCATTAGCTACACTCTGAAACTTTTGTCAATACCCCACAGGCTCTGCTCCGACATAGAACAGAACAGATCAGAATAGAACAGAACACATTTTTTACACATTTGAGTACAATGAAATTCACTCTGCAGTTCCTTCAAACAGGACATTTAACATTCCATACACACTCACTCCTCGACACAAAATATATATAATTGAAAAGATATAAAACTACTGATATTGCAGCACATATAAAAATAGAAATTGCATTATTGGTGCATTCCCATCATGTAAGAGAATAATTTAAAAAAAACTCAAATTAAACACATTATTTTGCAATATTCAGTTCAATGATGGTTCTGGGATAAAAACTGTTTTTGAACCTGGAATGAATTTGTCTTTAAGACCCTGTAGTATCTTCCAGAAGTAAACAAAGAGGAGAGGTGATGGGTCGGATCCCCCAAAATGCTCGTGGCTCTCCAAACGCATCGTTGTGCTCCAGTGTGGCCAGTGGAAGTCCAATTATTTTCTGGCATGTATTTATGACTCGCTGTAGGGCTCCTATCTGCCGCTGAGCAGTTGGCATATCATGCTGTATGTCAGTAAACTCTCTATAGAGCAGTGATAGAAGGACGCGAACAGCTCCTCACACAGGTTTATGTTCTTAAGTGTCGTTAGAAAGTAAAGCCGTTGTTGAACCTTTTTGACCAGAGCAGAAGTCCATCGTCCAAGTGAGGTCCTCTGTGATGGAGACACTCTCTCACCTTTGTCATTTGCTAATTGGTTTTTTTTTTTTTCGAAATTTCACCCCTACTATATTTACTGCGCAAATTCCGCATGGTGGTAAGCTGCTAAACTGGTGGCATGATGGCCTCTTCCGATTTTAGATTCTCACCCCACACGGTGCTGTTTGCGGCCCATCGATGAGCCGAGACCCAGTGGTTGAGAAACCTGGTGCTAGTGGTCGCATAAAAGAATACATGTGTGTTTTGGATGGTTGCTATTAATACTCAGGTGATTTTAGCAGAAGTTTTGAAAAGGCTAAGCTAACAACCTTTGACAGGCGTAATAGCATAGTTTAATACGAAAATGAAGACTTTTGTGGAGTACTGTATATATCCATCTGACCATCCATTTTCTATAACTGCTTATAGTTATTCAGGGTTAACAGGAGTCCAAAGCCTATCCCAGAGGCTACGGGCACAAGGCAGAGAGCAACCTAGGACAGGGCACCAACCTACACACACACACACACACACCATTTGCTCACACAGGCACATACACATACGGGCGATTTGTTAACTCCAATTAACTTCAATATGTTTTTGGACTGGAGGAATACCTGGAGGAAACCCCACAACAACCCAGGGAAACATGCGGGGAATCTCAGTTTTATTAAAAATCTGTGACTGCAAGCAAATAACTAAAAACGTCAAGTCTTGCATTTTCTTTGATTACGGGGTGGGTAGCGGTTGTTGTCACTGATGTTGGGATTTGGGTTATGCCCATAGAAATGAAGGGAGAGTCCCCACAAAGATAGGAATACGAACGTGTGTGTGTGTGTGCATGCGTGTGTGTGTATACAGTTTTAGAAGCACTCTGCTTGCATCTTGTATCTTCTGAATATATATTTATATAACTGCAACATGTAAGACACCTGTCACAGAGAGCTGGAGCTGGGCCTGACATCATCACACGTGTACTGACAGCAGAATGACTGGTCATAATTAAAAAAAGAAACCAGAACATAGACAGCTGACATTAAGCATTCAGGACATTTCCAGCTGCGATTCTATTGCAGGGATATTCCATAGACATCAGAAATTTCAAGAAACTTTGCATATTGGGTAATGTGTGAAAATTCTCATTCTGAAAAATCTTCCAGTGCAGCTAGATAGGAAAACTTTTTTTCTCCTTTTTTAGACTCGTAGCTGAATGAGTTAATATGGCCCTATCTTTAAAGGGTACCACAAAATATGACTGTACAGAACCCTGCCATTATAGATGCTGTAGTATTTACATTAGTTATGCCATGCCATGTATACCCAAAACCTGAGACGAGCTTGATGGGCCGAATGGCCTCCTCTCGTTTGTAAATTTCTTTTGTTCATATGGTCACTGTATGGATGTGCATTCACACCATGTACGCCTATATATTGTACAGTTGTTTCTAGCGCTACAGTGGCACTGAAGTGTAAAACACAAAAACAAAAGAACAAATAGGAAACATGAAAACAACTTGCAACTCAGAAGTGCAAAACACAAACACACAAAAAGAAAACATGAAAAAACAGAAGCAAGCGGCCTGGCTGCAAACCCAGCCAGTAAATTACAGAAATACGTCACTAGCTGCTTCATCTTCGGTATCCCTGTAGTTTTCGGAAGACTTGAGAAATGACAGCCATCCTGTAAAATCTCGTCCCCAAATATGTTTTATTAGATTATTAAATTATAGCAATATGTTTTATCGAGTAATATTTTTATTATTATTGATGGTGCATACATAATATAGTATTATCCTATTACTTGATGATTAAAAGCATTTAGTCCTGTTCTTGGTGAATCTGTTTGAATTCACCAGATTGCATCTGAGATCTTTAATAACACACAGAATGTTACCAAAAGAAGAAATAGTTGTCCAGTAGAGTGACACAGGAAATAAGCAGAAGCCCAATCTAACACGTATATAAATAATTATGCGAAGCAAAAGGGGGGGGGGGTTCGTACATATGACTTCTACAGTCCCTAAACAGACAGTGTGTCAGAAAGAAGAGCAGCAGAGATGGGACTTCAGTACACTCTGAATTTTTGGATTCTAGCTGTTGTCTTTTTACCAGGTAAGAAAAGCAACAGCTCAGCATGTGATAGCATCTTTTGTTTAGATTAAATTAGCAGAAATTCTCCACAATGTAATTACAATCTAATCAGTTTATTCCAGTAGGTATAAGGGCCTAAAAATGTTTAACTTCAAATGTGACTTTTTTAAAAATAAAAAAGGAAATTCTGCAACTTGCAGAACATTTGCATATGTTCGCATCAACATTTCCCTTAACCTTTTTAATGTAATGCTTACTTTTATACACTGTTGCCTTTTTTTAGGCATTTATCGTTAAACACTGTAACTTACAGAAAATTCAATTCTGTTTGCGTCAGCATTGCTCTTAAACAATCATTTAAAGTGTTATGTTCGGTTTTATATAGTGTTGCCTTTTTGTTATAATTTTTCCAGGGGCCCTGGGTAGCGAATGGGGTGTAGACTATTCAAGAAATTCACTCTGTGCCATCAGAAGATCCACTGTGGTCATTCCCTGTTCATATAAATATCCAGATTCATTAAGAGTGGAGACAGTTATATGGTATCATCGTGGTGATAAGTCCTATGATGAAGAAATATACAAATTTGACAGTAGTAATACAGACGTCAGTACTCAGTACAGAGACAGGGCAGAATATTTAGGGAACAAAGAGAAGAACTGCACATTACAGATAAAGAACATTACAGACAAAGATGAAGGTGTGTATTCATTTAGGTTCACGACCAATGAATATTGGGGGCAATTTAGTGGAGTACCTGGAACGACTATTGAAGTTGATGGTAAGTCTTGGAAAATACTTGAATTTTTAGCTAATGCTATAATCAGATAGAACAACTCAACATGTTTGTTTAAAATTTGAGGTTTAGCAGCACTATTTGTGAAAAGCAGGAATGTTGTGATTTAATAGTAGAATAAATCTAGCACAGTTTTCTTCTTAGAAACAAAACAATAGGCATAAGGTGCATAAGTCTTTAAAGTCTTGAGGTTTTCTGGTTCTGAGAATGTCCAAAAATAAGGAAAGGATTATGGGTGACTTTCTATAAATCTAACAGGCATATGTTATCCTTCAGAATTAAAGGTGATGTGGACCTCACAGAAAGGGGGTAAAGAAGTCAGTGAAGGAGACTCTGTGAATCTGACATGTGGCACAGACAGCTGCTCTCTCGGCCAATCAGAATTCACATGGTTTAAGGACGACCAGCAGCTCCCAGAAACACAGTCCACACTTCACTTCAGTCCTGCCTGCAAATATCACTCTGCAAACTACTCCTGTGGATTAAAAGGCAACAGACAGACTGTGTCTGAAGAAGTGAATTTGTCTGTTGAAGGTTAGTAGCTCAGTCCTTGTGGGAGGAATTTTCATATTATAGGAGGCATTTCCTGCAAAAGCAACAATGATAATAACATGAAGATGCCAATTATAAAGTCTGCGTGCAAATCTTCAACAATTTGCGGCATCATCAGCGATAAACTCAAAAAAAGGATGAACTCTTCTTCTTTCCCTCTATTTTTATTTGAATATTTGCACCAGTGACCTTTAGTGGCGACAAAATGCAGTTACTACATAGTCATAAACATAAGACAGCAAACATATTGCAATCTGAGTATACAAATTTAATTCTTTACAGTCCCTCTTATACTCAGGTTGCTGAAATATAAAAGAAAACTTACACAATAAATCAAAAAATGTGGGTCTCTTCCACATTCTCTTTTTAGCTACCGATTCCCTGGGACGGGAAGCAGACAACGGAAGCAGTGAATATAAATCAAAAGGGATTTATGGGGAACTCCAACACAAAGACACGTGATCGAACTGGGGAAACAAACTGAAACACGGACTAAATACACTGAACTGGTGAACATGGGAATTCCACACGAGGTAGAGGAAGGGCCGTGGCACACGGGAGGAGTAGACGAGCGGGGCATGACAATCTGCAAACTTAAGTTTTAACTTAGTCACCAGTTTGGTCATAATATCTGCAACCATTTCTTCGGTAGTGCAAAATAACAGACACATTTTTTCTTCATTTACAATAGAAAAATTATATTTTATGTCTACATGTTTGCACCTCTGACGGCTCACAGGGTTTTTAGCTAAAGCAATTGTTCCCTGGTTGTCCTCATAAACTACTTTTTGTGTGTACAGTATTTGTAGCCATCAATACCATTCAAAAGCTGCTTTAAATATGTACACTCTTGCATCGTAGAAGCCAGAGCCATATATTCCACTTCACAGGTAGAGAGTGCTACAGTCAGCTGTTGCTTGGTCTTCCATGAAACTAAAGAACTCGCTAAGGTTTACACAGTAACCTGTATTACTGCGTTTGTCTGTAGTATCACCTGCCCAGTCAAGCATCACTGTAGGCTACTAAACCTAGACTTTCAGTGTTGTTTCTCCTGAAACATAGCTCTCTGTTCTTAGTCCCTCTGAGATACCTAAACACATGCTTCACAGTTCATGGAGATATTGTGACAATTTGCTTACCACAAAACTCAGGTCTGGACGGGTAGATGTTGTAAGATATATAAGGCTGCCTACAGCCTCTCTGTACATCCTCACATCTTTCATCGCAGTAGCACCTTCTGTGTAGCACAATTTTTGATCAAATGGACTTTCTCTGGGTTTACAGTTCTGCATGTTAACCCTCATCAGTATCTTTTCCACATATGCTTCTTGTGACATCTTTACGCATCCATCAGACTGAATGAAATTAATCTCTAGGAAGTGCTTAAGTCTGCCTAAGTCCTTCATCTTAAATCTGACTGAAAACATTTCTTTCACGTCCTCCATTACCTTCTCATTGCTTGCTGCAATAATCAGATCATCAACCCAGATGATCATGATCAGCTTTCCATGTTCCATCTCCTTTGTGTAAACGTAATAGTCTGCTGGGTTTTGCATGAAACCGTTCTCTGTTAGATAATTGTGCAAAATCTTATTCCTGTTACGACCAGACTGTTTTAAATGTGACTGTTGCTCCTAATGCAGTGGTTGACTTCACTGAGATGATGTCCTGGGGGTACGATGGAATTAACAGTACGCCTTTCGGCGTTGCTCTGCATCGCTGCCCTGTACTATCAATTAGGAGTACTGTACCTCTGCATTACCTCTTCGTTGAACGATGCCTTTGCACTGGGTACCATCTGCCAGTTCTACGCATACGTGTCTCCGCTTTCAACGTGTCATTGAAGCTCTTAAACTTGACTGCATCATTAATGATGTGTGGAGTAGCTCCAGTGTCCACCAACAGGATGCTTCTGAGCTGTGATGTCTGCGTCTTTGATCCTGAAGGTATAATCCGCTGCTGCAGTCTCGGATCCGTTGCCGTTTTCATCTGCAACCTTTCTCACTCCATCCTGTTTATCTCTATGTCTACATGTGGTGTCATTGTGTGTTGCTCTTACAATGACTGCACCATGTCCTCCGTCTGCATTTGAAGTATTCAATGTCAACATCACTCTTCTCTCTGTGTTGTTATCACCAGATTCAGGCACATTTAACTTTTCAGTGTCTTCAAAAATACGTAGTTTTGTTTTGAACTCTGGAAATGTTTAATCGTCCTTATTGTGTGTCATGTGTATTGCAAACGGTTTAAAACTTTCGGGCATTCCCTTTAAAACCATAGCAATCAGTAGGCCATAGCCTAAAGTCTCACCCTCGTTGCGTAGTGCCGTAATGGCGTCCTCCGCCCTGATGATGTAGTCTGTAACCGTCTCTTCCCTCCTTTTCTGAAGCGACGTCAACGTGGTGTACAGGTTGATGATTCGGGCTTCCCTTTCAAGCATAATAGTCTCTTAATATCTTTAGTGCCATTCTCCCATTATTGGGTGCATCTCTCATAATTATTGAGAGGCTTTTATCGTCTAAAAGTTGAATTAGCTTGGAGTATGTGTCAGCATTTTTCTTAGCTTCTGCTGCTTCTTTAGCCTGACCATTCAGATCTTTCAGGACGGTGTCTTTTAATCCTAATAAGTGTAAATGTCCAAGCACTTTGGTTTCCCAAAGCTCATATTTGGTCTCATCTCCGTCAAACATAAGTCGAGGCAGCCTGCTTGCTCCTCTTTGCTCCATGTTGCTAATTTAGCAGTTAATCTGTTATACATCGCGATACTACTTAGCTGCACTAGATAAACTTAAGCACTAAAAACAGTGATACACTCGACTCAACAGTGATAAACTCGGAAAAAGGAGAACTCTTCTTCTTTTCCCCTTTTTTAATTTTGATCAGCACACAACAAAAAAAATCTGCGCCACCTGGTCCCCTCTGCCTTCCTCCACACCTCCCCTGGTGCCCCCTTCGTGGTTCCCTCCTGCTCCTGCCTCCCCGTCGCCTGGGGCCCCACCGGCTGCCGCCCATCGTCCGCCTTGGCTCCCTCGGGCTGCCTGCTGCGCCCAGAATGCATGGTTTTAGGAGGGGGGGGGTTCTGTCATGACATGTTCGATCCTCCTGTGTGCCACGCCCCCTTCGTTACCTCGTGTTAATTCCTAATTGTCACCTGTTTCCTGTTATTTTCGGCTTGTCCTGTGAACTTAAATCCACGTCTGAGTCCGTACCCCCAGATCTGTCATTGTTGTCTCGTTGCTGTTTCGTGTCAGTCCCTGCTTTGGAGTGAATTAACCCCATTTTGCTCTTATCACAGCTTCCTTCGTCTGCTACCCCGACCTGAACGTCACATTTGTTTTTCCGTAGTGGAGATTGATCATGATAAAATAAAAATACATTCTCATTTTCTTTTTTGTGGGTGATACCTCTCATCAACCTCCCATAATTCTACACATTTATTCTGATGATTCTAAAATCAATACTTTACCAAAAACAATAAAAAAATGCTTCATGTTCTCTGTGGATTATAGATGGTGCATGGACTGTGCGTTACTCAGAGAGAAACATGTGTGCAGTGAGAGGATCGGCTGTGCTCATTCAGTGTGAATATGAGTATTCAGAGCCACACAAAGTCGACTCCAGGATGTGGAGTCGGAATGATGTGGACTGTACTGGAAAACCATATGTCTATCACAGTAATAATGCAAACATTAGTGCTGAGTACACAGACAGAGCAGAATTCTTGGGGAACAATGTGAGCAACTGTACATTGCAGATAAAGAACATTAGAGAGACAGATGCTGGAGAGTATAGATTCAGATTTATAACAAACGGGTGTGAGAAGTGTGGTGGACCTGGAGTGACTCTTCAAGTTGCTGGTGAGTCTTTGCCTCAAATTTCAGCTAATTCTTGCATAACATTAACTAAATTTAACATCTTTGTGGAGTATTTAGGTTTTATGTAAAATACATACTATGTTTAAAATAATATACAGTTAAATAATGCATGATTTATGTTGCATCTGTTAATGAAAAGGAGAAACTTAATACCAACAGAAGTATATGCACCAGAAAGCAAATTACTATAATGAGATTCTAACTGCACAGCAAAGTAACCAATGTGCTCTGGAAAAATGTTTAACTTTCTTTTAGTGATAGGATTTCTCCTCTTTGCTATATTGTTTACAGCCTGTGTCAGAAAATCCTTACATACAGCTAGAGAAATTCTCATATTATATAATTTTAGAACTGAAGGTGGTGATGACCTCATCCAGAGTAAATGGAGGAATAACGGAAGGAGACTCAGTGAACCTGACATGTGACACAGACAGCTGCTCTCTCAGCCAATCAAAATTCACCTGGTTTAAGGACAACCAGACGCTCCCAGAAACACAGTCCACACTTCACTTCAGTCCCATATCCTACAATCAAACAGGAAAATATTCATGTGCTTTGAATGGCAGAAATGTAGCTGTATCTACGGAAGTGAATATCATTGTTGAAAGTAAGTTCATCAACTTTAAAAAAGGAATAAGTCTCTAATTCGGCTGTTAAAAGTATGTATATACCTTTTTTATAATAGAGTAATTAAGTACTGACACAAGAGTGCAGAACAGCAGCTGAAATCATATCTGTAAAAATTAATTGTGTGTTTTACGAAGCAGAGTTATTGTTGTGTGACTCAGCATTTTATTTACATGTGAAAATTCCAAACTTTGCTGCTTCATTGTTGTTTTTCATATTATGCTCCATGTTTACATTACAACACATTTATTTGGTTTAAGATGACCAGTATTTATAATATTTATGTTACATATTGGGATCCTTATAGTTAATCAGTTTATCCTATTAACACAGTTAATCCCTCACTGTCAGTTCTGAAGACACTGGGCAATAACATTGTAAGGTTACTCCATCGCTACTGACAGCTCTGTAAACTGTGTGTATCTGACAGCTTAGCATTTGTGTTTCTGATTGGGTCAAACAACGTTTTCCTTGTTTTCTCTGTTTACAGGTCATTTTAATACAATAATTATTATAATTACTGTTGTGGGAGTATTATTGATTGTGTTGACTGGAGCTGTTGTGATTATTATCTTCGTGAAAAGGTAATGTATTGTCTTTAAAGACCTGTGTCACTACATTCCTTTCTTTTAAATTTAAAATTAAGCTGTGCTTAATTTTAAGTATTTAATGTCTCTGTCATGATCCGCTCCGTCCGATCCTCCCGTGTGCCACGCCCCCTCATTCGCCACGTGTATTTCCCTGATTGTTTTCGCCTGTGTCCTGTTAATCCCCAGTTAGCGATGTATATGAGTCCACGTCTCCCCTCGTCTGATGTCGGTCATTGTTGCTACGTGTTGTAATGTTACGATCGTTCGTGTCTGTCTGCCTGTTTCCACCATTAAACCCTGCTTCCTTGTAAGTTCCGGCTCTGCTCGCCTCCTTACCCGCTCGTCTGCCACTCGATCGTGACAGTGTCTCTGTTACAGGATAGATTCACTCAATGTGGACAAAACCAAAGAAGGAACCAAGAAGGTATGACCTCGTTTATGATTATTTCTTGGTCACATGATGTGACAGGTTTTATAGACAAATTTTTATCATTTGAATTCTCAGAGAGAAGACAAGGACCTGTGCAGCAATTCAGAAAAACGGGCGGAGTCAGTTATTTATGCCAATTGCATGGCAAGTCTAAGCTATAGTGCTTTCATCAAAATGTATATCTATGTAAATGTGGTTTTATGCTTTTTCTGTTTTCCACCTTAGGACTCTTCTAGGGAAAAGAGTGAAGTCAGCAAGAGATATTCCGAGGAATCCTGTGAGCTCCCAGATTATGAAAATGTAAATATTCAAGAAAACGTTTATGGAAACGTAAATATCGAATAAACAGCACAATAACAGAGCTGGTGGAAGAGAAACAACTTGGGTCAGAAAACATGGAAATAAATACAGGTTTTTGTTGGCATTATAGTTTTAGCATCCGTGGCTGCATTTTCTTTTACTCTAGTGATAATTCTTGAAATATATTTGATGTTTATTCATACAGCCATAACGAGTGTAAATTGCATTTGAAATTTTGAAACATAAAAACTGAATAAAGCTTTTTTTTGGTTTATATTATCAAGCTGATATGTATTTCACATAAAATGTATAACTAGGCTCCACCCTCCATGCCCCAGACTAAGATATGCTGTTAGAGGATGGATGGATGGATGGATGGATGGAAGGAATGTGTATAGGCTTTAGACCACTGTGAGATCCTTTCCAGCATAAGGGGTACAGAAGTAGGCAACAAGCAAGGAAATCCCTGGACAAGATGCCAGTTCATCACAGGGCAAACTCACGGACACTATGGACATCTTACTGTATATTCTCAAATGCCAATATCTGCATGATTTTGGACTGTGCAAAGACACCAGAGAACCCTGAAAAACCCCTACAGAAACACAGGGAGCTCTGTGTACCCAGTATCTGGATCTTTCCCAAGGACAGAAAACCTTCAGGTTAGACGATGATGTCAACCAGTTTGTCAGCATGGGTACTGATTGTGTCCAGTTCTCATCAGCTACCCTTTGCTCCCCTGAAACCTCTGTGAATACCCAACAGGTACCCACATACTGTAGAATAGAATAGCTTTTATTGTAATTGCACATATGAGTACAATGAAATTCCCTGTGCAATTCCTTAAAATATGACATTTAACATTCCAAATGTACTCACCCCTCATCCCCACAAGCACATATACTCCTGCAAATACAAAAAATGTATGATAAAAGAAAAGAGAAACAAAATGGCATATGAAATTAACTATAAATTAATAGATAAATGAAATATCATTCCTCTCCTGGAGCCGACACCTTATCGTGGTGGAGGGGTTTGCCTGTTCCAATGATCCCAGGAGCTAAGTTGCCCGGGGCTTTATGCCCCTGGTAGGGTCACCCAAGGCAAACAGGTCCTG
>JAABNX020000130.1:19333175-19347029 GCA_015163995.2 Mormyrus lacerda | reverse complement strand
TTACCATATAGCATAGAACGAATGCTTGCTCAACACAATGCCCATAGACAGATGCTATATAAAATCAATGATGATTTATTATGTCTAATAACACCACTGTAATAATTACAATATACAAAAAACAATACACCCACACAAACAAATACACAGGTACACAAATACATCATATAACCATATATATTCTGTAGTGTTGTAGTCAAGAACGCCTAAACTGAGACCAAGACATTGGCGAGACCAAATAGAGTCGAGAACAGCACAAGACCGAGACCACAAAAAATTGATCTCGAGACCAAGAACGCAAATCGCAGCCAACGTGCATCTATTTACTCTGGAGGCCTTACGGATGGTAAAATTGACCAGTTTGCACTCATGCACTGATATAAAAGTTCACAATGTGATTGCACCGATTAAGCCGCCTTTGACTTCTACATTTGCTCAAAGTGGTTGCCATGATTGTCCAGATACTATTGATTACAACAAACTACTGCTTGAGGAACAATGGCTAAAGTGTCTAGTGAGATTGTGTGTAGGTTTGAATCCCTGACCAGCAAGGTACCACTCAGGTACCCTGAGCAAGGTTCCGCCCCCAAGCACTGCTCCCCGGGCGCTGAATTAGCTGCCCCCTGCTGAATCACATATGTGTTAAATGCAGAGGACACATTTCGTTGTTGTGTGTAACAATGTCGTTGTTTCGTTGTTGTGTGTAAATAAGGGTCTGATCACCAAATTCTACTTATTCCCTGTGTCTTTTCATTTTGTTACACATAACTTAATTTATGGACTGATTTGTTTTTATTTATTTGCCTGCATGGACTACTTGGGTTGTTGCTGACATCTGGTGTAAATTTCAATAGTCCCATTAACAATATATTTATTGAGGAAAAGTAAATATCCATTTTGAACAATAACCGTACCCCTGCCATTTTGTTTTAGCGTCCTGCCTGTTACGGGATAACATTAGTGTTTATGCGAGTCATAACATCTTCTGAGATAACACCTTGTTGCTGTAATTCAATTGAACTGCATTGAAGTCTACACAATTGTTTGCCCCCTCTGTATAAGTATGCCTTTCTAATTTAGACATGTGACCAGCAATTTTTGACAAATAATGTTATATTTAGATTGATTCCCCCACTCTAAACTGTTTCTCAGATGCTCTCTCCCATCTCCAGCTCCCCACTGCTGTCAGTGTCTCCTCCAGTCTCTCTGCTGTGGCTCACGCGAGTTGGAGGCATGTTTAGCGGGTCAGATTATCACAGAGAAGGAAGAGCTGCACGTTCCAGCAAATTGCTACAAATCAAATGTTTGGCAACACTTTAAAATTTAAGAGGGAGAATTTGACAAAATGCATGCAATTTGCAGAATAGGCCGTGCCGCTATGAAGTACACAGGCAGCACGACAAAGTTAAAGTGAGGACAGTGTGAGTGCTGAGACACCACCTCCCCCTTGGTTTCACACCTGCTAGTCCCAGCAGTAAAAAGACTGGTGAACAGATAAGTATTAAAAATTTTTTCCACACCCTGTTGGTTAACAGCTCTGCTCGGAACAAGGCAGTAACCAACGTCATTGCTGTCTTTATTTAAGATCTTGGAACCGAGGTATCACATACCAAATTGGAAGCTATGATGAAGTGAGACACGAGAGAGCTGAGTCACTGTGCAATGACCAAAGAGCTGAGTCACTGTGCAATGACCAAAGAGCTGCAGTAACAGCTGATGGCTGGACATCTTGTGCCACTGACTCACAGCCACAGCAAACTATATCGGCAGCGACCGGGGCATTTTTCAAAACTACATTTTGCAAACCAGCGTGTTTAATGAGGCTCACACAAAAAATAATCTAGCAGTTTTACTGCAGACAGTAGTGCGAGTTAAATATCAAAGACAGTAACCCAGTGTTGGTCATGGATAATGCAAAAAACACAACAGTGTCTGGAGTTGGTGCAGAGATGGACTCCCATGTGGGACGCATCGCGCACACACTAAATCTGGCTTCACAAAAATCCTGAAGATGGACAGGGTGTCAGAGCTGTGAGGAAGGTGGTAACGTTTTCTCACAGAAACCCAAAAGCAGATGAAGTCCTACGTGAGACTCAGGCCCAGTTGCACCTTCCAAACCACAAGCTAGTCCATGATCTTCCACTGCTTTCAGCCTTGACAAAGATCCCCCTGTGCATCCCAGCAGCAAGTGTATCCTCTGAAAGAGCATTTAGCACAGCTGGTGACATAATTACAGTACAGCACAGTTTCCTTCATCCTGATCACGGGGAACAATTAATATTGCTGAAGGAAAAACTTGTTCTTATAGAAGCAGAATCACTGCTTTCTGCTCACTGCTGAGTTAGCCTACCTGCTGAAAGCGAAAAGCACGTTATGTTGCAAGTTACGGCACATTGCACTATGTGTTAATCCTGAGCATCCTTAAATTGCATAACTGTCAAAATGTTTGAGGTGTTATAAATGTGTAGCTGGAGACAGAACAGGATCAAATGACTGGTTAAGGCAAGGCCCAGACCTGGTTTTGTTTTATTTTTTGTCAAAATCTTTTTTTTGTTTGCACTACAGAAATTTGTGAAAAGGTCTGTTAGTGAAAGGGCCTAGCTTGTAGTTAATTAATCGCGGGGTAGGAATATTTTATATTTGCACTTTGTGTCAAGTCATTGAAACACAGCATGGCGTGAGGCATGGAAACAAGAGATAAGAGATAGATATTTATTGTTACTCTTAGAAGAACAGTGAAAAACAGTTTAGCAGCTCTCTGTTTAGCAGTATATGTTAAAGTAATAAATAAGAGAAAAGAACAACACACAAAAAAGAAACAGCCATCCCATTACAGTACGAGTGTCTGAGTACAATGTGTACAATATGTCAGTCTGAGGTAATGTGTGCTAAGTGACCAGCCCTAAGCATTGAATTGCATAGATTTCAAAAACTTGTTCAGGTTGACCTCTAGTGGCCACTTTGCACAAAATTATATGTGACCGCTACCGGAAAAATAACGTATCATACTGATAATACTAAATTCATGTTTTTTTTTTTATCATATAATGATATAGTTTGCAGATTTTGTGATCAACAAAATACAGTTATTGTAATGTTTCTCAATAGATTTAAAGAAAACTGTTCTTTAGCAACACAGAGTTTATTATAATTTTTTTCAGGAGCGCCACTCCAGCAACCGCAACTTCAGTCTTTTCCCTCTTGATCAAACGATCCTCGAGAGTGTGACTACTGACACCTAGTGGTCAGATTAATACTGATAACTCAACTACATTCTATCACCACAGTTATGAGTTTATTGCTTCAGGGTCATGTGTGTGTGTGTGTGTGTGTGTGTGTAAACCAGGGGTGTCAAACTCATTTTAATTCAGGGGCCGCATACAGCCTAATTTGATACCAAGTGGGCCAGACCATCAAAATCATAGCACAGCACATCATAGCTATAAATAACAATAAATTCATGTTTTCCCCTTTGTTTTAGTGGAAAGTATAATTACATTAGGATATTTTTAATTTAATGAACTATCCTTTTACAAAACATGTTAAGACCAACTTCAGATTTCTCAAGAAAAACGTGCAATTTGCTTCAGTTTATCATTTACATGTGTGCATTACAACTGATCACAGTGTTTGTACAAAGGCACAAAACTTTAAGTCACAGGTATTTAGAACTGAAAGCACTATTGCACTTTAAGATTATATCAACTTATTAAGATATAGGAATTATTTTTACTCCAATTTCCGCATTGCGTACGTTTGACACCCCTGGTGTAGACAGTTACGAAAGCACATACTGTTTCATCTTGACGGTCAAGGATATAAAAATTATACCAAGCAGTACATTTTACTGTCATTCTCAGGACTTATCAGATGATCATTTCTGCATGTCACTGTTTGTGCCGCCTCATTGGCCCACAGTGAATTCCAGCTGGATGACACTTACAGTTGCCTTTGCACGCCACCAAATAGCCACAGTAGAGTAGTAGTGAGCAGCCTTGACTGCCATCCTACAGATCGGTACAAGCGGCATCGAACTCTGAGCCGCTGACAGACTAGATGGATTGGAGCCTGTCTCAACGTCTTTTCTGATCCAAGTCTGACCCAGAGCTCAGAAAGTTTCAGCTGTTGATAAAAGGCAAGAATGACCATGTTGGTGTCCACTGTCCTTGTTGTGTCCTTGCTCAGCCCCATGGCGCAAATACAGCATCATTCATGCACCAGCTTTTTCTTGCTGGCAGGGGGTAAGGCTGTTAAGGCAGTTCATTTGTCGCTGAGCACCAGGTCAGCCTTTGTGGTGAGCGGATGATATTTTGCACCTACGGTGCATTTTTGTAGTTTCTCACTGAGAAACTGAAATAGCTGATCCTTGTTGTAAGAATTTCTGCCATTCAACCCCCTATGGCAGAGGTGTTTGTGCCGAGACCCTTGTTTGCCTGCTTGCGCTTTAACCACGTCTGGCCTGAGTCTGTGATTTCAGGCTTACATTTTTATACGTTTCCCAGACTGCTAATCTCATTGTGTTGTGCGTCATTTGGCTCTCCAGAAATGGAATTAGATGCACCTGATGACGGCAGCGCACTGGGATTTGACGATGTGTATGACTGCTGACATATACAGAGCAGCCCCGGAAACACCGTTTGGTGCGTCAGAGTGACTCTACTCAGGCACTCCTGCCAGACAACCAAGAAGTGCTGACTTATGAGTTCCTCTCAAAAGTGCTCACTGATTAGATGAGGCAGGTGACTCATCGTGTCAATTCAAATAGAGCAAATGAATGTAATTATAACCAGAGTTAATGCAATTTTTTCAGTAAAATGGCATCTAAATATTTTTTGAACCTTCACATAACACTGAACCACACAGATCACATCAGAACTGGATTATTAAGTGCAAAAAAACAGGGGTCAGCACTGTAGCACCCAGGATCAGTGCTTGCATGATCACAGACAGGAACATAATTTTTCTGGTACTGGTAATTTGTAACATTTTGCACACTAGCCACTAGTGATTGATCTCAATTTGCTTCCGATGGTTTTTTTGACACCGTGCATCCATGCTTAACACCATGCCAATTTTTAAAGACTTGGCACCAAAAAAACCAGAGGGATTCTAAGTGAGCAGATTGAACAAATTGGGCATGAGTGAACCTGGCCGTTTCACTTTAGTGAAACATGATCTTTCACCCCTTCTATATGTTCAGTGAATGACTTGCTGATAAACCAGGCAAAGATGTGCCCACAATGCATAATATATGAACCCTAGTGATTTGCACTGTACCTCACATGTTTCCAAAGAGGGTCCAGATGAGCAGTACGAGAAGGAATGGTATGAATGCAGGTCAGATAGGCTAAAGCCTAGTTCATACTTTATACTTTGCGCGTGCGCTTTCATGCAGTTCCGCTCCGGGGACGGTCGTCTGTGCGGCAGCTTGTGTCCATATTGTGGATGCAGACAATTGTGGTCAGTGCATGCATATACTGCACTGATATTCCTCCAGAACAGCAGAGGGAAGATGTCATCTCCTACCTCTTAATGAAGCTTACGCAAACCAGGATGAGATACGGTTTATAACTGCAAGTTTCATGTCTTCTCTGGCTTTTAAAACAATAAAAACACAAGTTTCCTTTGGAAAACTACTTGATTATGGGTGGAGGGACCAGCTCATTTGGTTCACATCGTTCACTGAATCTTCCGATTCACTGGATCTTTCGGTCATTCTCTGAGTCTATGGGCCCTACACTGTAGTATTGCGCGGGTCGACCCGTGACCCCCGGGTGCGGACGATTTTAGGGCAGATATTTTTTAAATATCCTGGGTGCGGGCAGGTCAGAAAGTTACAAAATGCATTTCTTATCGATCAAAACGTGTTGTAAACGGGGTTCGAATTACCACGAGGATCTCAGGGAAATTAAAGGAAATAAAGCTATCAGTAGATAAACTGATAGAGTTCTCAGATCTGACGTTACATCAGATGTTTGACAGCTAGTGTGTTGTGTGAGAGATGTCTTTCGTGCAATTTTCCGCAACCCTTCAATAAATAACGATGTAAAAATTGATCTTTCGGTTTCTCTGTTGTTGTTTGTTACAGTTAATCTTCTGACGGGTCCGTTTCGGGCGGGTGTTAAAAAAAGCTGACCCGCGCAACACTGCTACCCTGACTATGTGATGACATCTATTGGCCAGAATAAGTATTGCTGCAACAAGTGAGGATAGTATAAATAAAAAAATACAATATAATAGAAATAGAATATAAAGAAAAAAAGAACGAATCAATGAGTCAAAGATTTGAATCATGTCAGTGAACTGAATGAAATTAATCAAATCACTAAAAATATTCAACTTGCACGTCACTACGCCCAAGGTTTCCGCTAGACATAAAAAATTGTAAAAATTACACCATGTCCGCTCGTCCACAACTGAAAGTGCACGCGATGAAATGAAGGAGGAATTGGCCTTTAGGTTGGAAATGATATTTTGGAGTGATAGGAGATGTGCTGTAAGCGTTGATGCTACTGGAGGACACAGGGGAAAAAAATCACCGCTACATTCCAGGAGTGAGGGGGAGTACACCACATGTATCACTAGCGAAAGCTGAAGAGAATGAGTGGAAGGATTTGGGCCCATGGGTGAGATGATGTAAGAGTGCAGATGACTGGGAGTATTTGTGTGACCTGACAGTGAAGTCCAGCCCTTCCCTAAAGACTTATGTGACTTATCTAAATTACAGAGTGATTGACGAAAGAAGCGTACAATTGGCAGTAAAAGACCGAACAAACTAACGTGGGGAGGGTGAGTTCTCTGCTTGATACGGACGATGGGATCCTGCAAGAGTAGTAGGTGCAGCATACCCTAGTGTAGAGCCTGATGGGACCAGATCCGGACAAAATTGAGGATTGGCCCGGTCCCTCGTCGAGGAAAAACTGTGACCACTTTGCCCGTCCCTGAAAACTGCAATAAATCTTGAAACCAGAGGCAATAGAGGGAATCAGGCCTGTATTTCAGTCATTATTAAAAATGGGAGTAATAGCGCCATGTGAAAACTCACTGGTGAAAACGCCCAATTTTCCAGTTAAAAAATGCACCAGAATCATGATGTTTTGTGTGAGATCTGCAAGCAGTAAATGCTGCATTACAAGCCAGAGCCAATGTTATCTCAAATTCCACCTAATAATTAAAACCTAAAATTAGTAAAACTAATTTTTCTGTAATTGATCTGGCAGACGAGTTTTCAGCATACTGATGCACCCACACAGTCAGTACTGACAATTTCTAATGAAGCTCTTAAACACGATATGAGCTCTCTCTAGTTCTCACCACGGCTCTCCCACAATATGTAAATGACCTTCTCTTAGTGGCGCCATCCAATGGACAATCCTGATATGGAACTGGTTGTAGATGACTCAGCCTCAAGGGTCACAAAAACAGGACGCAGCAAGATCAGATTTGCAGTTGTCTCCCTGCATGAAACCTTGAAGTCTGGATCTCTCCCAAGCCATTATTCTGATCAAGCAGCAGAAGTGGTAGCCTTGACGGAGGCATGTAAGCTGGCAGAAGGTGGAGCAGCAATGATTTACACTGACAGCCAATATGGCTTTGGAGTGTCACATGATTATTGAGCCCTGTGGAAGCATGGGAGTTTTCTTACATCTACAGAAAAACAAGTTGTGCACCTCCAACTGATGTGATTTTTTTCAAGCTATTCTTTTACCAAAAAAAAAAAAGAAATATGTAAACATGAAGCTACACTAACGCTACTGATTTCGTTCCCAAAGGTGATGCAGCAGCAGACGCAGCAGCCAATGGCAGCACAGCACAGCCGCCCAGACACACGATGGTGTGCACAGATAATGGCTGTGGAACTACCCTTGCGATTTCACATTTGCAGGCACTTCAGCCTAGAGTAGCACAAAAGGAGAAGCAGGTGTGGAAAACAGCGTGGTGTGAAGTGAGGGGGGGGGAGGTGTGGTACGGTCCCAACAACAAACTGTGTTTATCTTAATACCTGCTTCCTCACTATGCTAAGTTGACAGATAAGAAGGGTTATGTGTCAAAAGGGGAGATATACAGTACAATAGAGAGTTTGGGCACTGATCTCAGACAACACTGCATACCACCCTGCCAGTTGGGGGAGGTAGAAAGGGAGAACGGGACTTTGAAAAACAAATTAGCAAAATTCTCTGATTATATGGGCTTGAACTGGGCAAAAGCACTACCAATAGCTTTGCTGCATATGAGAACCAGGGTAAGAGCAAAGGTGAACATGAGTCCATTTGAAATCATTTTTCGCAGACCCCCTAATACAGGCATCAGACCCAAACCACAATCCAGAATGTCCATGAGTATGTGCAGTGATGAGATGTTGCAACACTGCACATGGGTGTCTCTGTTCCCATGTACAGACGTAGGTAAAATATGCACTCTGGAAAACTGCTCAGGCGTAGGTACGTGACCTAGAGATGTAGAGGATCGTGGTAAAGGACTTCCAGAGGAAGAATTGGAGATCTAATCAGTGGATGGGACCTTTCCAGATTCTGCTTACGACGCAGACGGCTATGAAGGTTGGAGAGAGGGTCACCTGGATACACACCTCACACCCGGCAGGGCTCAGCATGGGTAGCAGGTGGAGCAGAGTCATTAGGAGACAAGTGCTGATTGGGCGTGCCTGCACTCTGAACGCCAATAATGAGCAAGAAAGGAACTACTCACTGAACTTACCTTACTCTCATCTACCCGTGATGCAGACATGTGCATCTTACTGGGTGCCTGCTTGTCTGTGTGACGGCAGAGGAACAGTTTTGACTGAAGTGGATTGTCAGAAAGTCCATAACCTATGAACACAGAGAGGAGCCCAGGTCCTGAGCATTCAATTTGCTCACCAGCTTATGGGAGAAGACTATATAAAATTCATGTCAGTTTCAGGATGCGGAGCATGCACTGATGCAACACGTTGCCACACCCACCACATGACGAAACACCTCAGGATCTAGTCCAGCCCTCCGGAAATGGCTATCCATCTGCCGCTGCACGGTGTTACTTGAGCGTCTCCTTGGCCTGGTCCAGCCGCTTGGGTCCTAAGTAATGAGGATCCTGTGAGCCGGATCACCTTCAGAGAAATGCGCCCCATGGGCGTAGTGCTGTAACTGACACTCTCTCACAATGCAGGTAATGTGCCTCATTCGGGGCTCCTCTAGCAACCACTCATTTGACACAAAGTCAAACCAGCAGTATCCAAGGATTGTTCGAAGAGAGAAATTACCAAAGGAGTCCAGTCTTCATCTCAGCTCACTGGATAATGTCCATGTCTTACAGCCATACAACAAGACAGGGAGCACCAGGACTCTAAAGACTTGGACCTTCATCCTCTTGCAAATATATGGGGCATGCCACATACCCCTTTCCAGCAACCCCATATCCTATCCCAATCCTTGTATTAACTTCATAGGAAGAGTCACCTGAAACATGAATGTCGCTGCTGAGGTAAGTCAACCTCTCAACAAAGTTGACATTCTCCCTGCAGACAGACAGGCTACTGATGGCTGTGCCCAAGAGTTTGTTTAAAGCCTAGATTTTTTATCCAGGACACTTGCAATCCTTGACATTCAGAATCCTCGCTTAGTCTATTGAGAGCCCCGATCGGAGCTTCCACTGACCCTGCAAAGATCACAGCATCATCTGCAAAGTCAATATCATTAAATCTTTCTTCACTAACAGATGCCCCACAGCTGATGGACCCCATGACCCTGCCCAACACGCTGTCCAAGCATTGAAAAGAGAAGGAGCAAGAACACACCCCCGGCAAACCCCAGAATCAAATTGGAAAAACACGGATCTTCTCCCTCCGCTCTGAACTGTACTCACAGTACCAGTGTACAGGCCGGCCAGCAAATTCTGGGGGGTCCCACAAAGTCTCAGGATGTCCTACAGGGCTCGATCAACTGAGTCAAACACTTTATGAACATTGACAAAGACTGCAAAGAACCTCTGCATTTGCACTCAATGAGAACCATCAGTGCCAGGATGTGGTCTAGTCTTCAAGTCATTTAGGATGATACCCGTCTCCCAAATGGAAGCAGAAATTGCATGCAATGCCAGGAGGACAGCCTTACCACCAGCCATCAGGAGAAGTTCAACCTGGATAACACAGATCCCTGCAACTTTCCCTACCCCCAGCTGATTCATCACCTATGCAATCTCAGTGAGATTCGGTGGTTGAGAGCTGACTGGAGGATCACCCTCAAGAACCGTGGTCCCAGAGATATCCAACATCCTAGCTGGAGGATCAGCTTTAAACAATTGCTCAAAGTAGATGGCCCAGCGGATCACAACTGCAGTGTCATTTGTATGGACCGTTCAAACATCTACCCTGACTGAAAGTCTCCAAGAAACAGATTCAGATATATGTAGTGCTTCGATTCCTCTGTAGGTAGGAACATACATGGCCACAGATGGTGAGTGACCTGCTCGCAAATTCCTTTAACAAACACCTCCTTATCTCCCCTCAGAGCCCTTGTGACTGTCCTTCTCATTTCCTATGTAATGGAAAGTAGTAAAGATGCCCCAATGTTCTTGGTTACTCATGTGAAGGCAAACAGTGTTAGCTATGAATGATCAAGGGGGAAGCCAGGGAGAGAATGGGGGTTCCAGTCGGCACCACTAGGGTGATAAGGAAGATAATTCAATTGATAGTGGCTAGAGAAGCTGGTTGAGCTACCATTTGCTCTCACGGGAAATCTCCGTCCTGTCCTGTCCTGTCCCTGCCTCAGGATCCTCACACTCCTGGGGGTCACTCTTTATATGCAAATTCACTCACAACAGCTACACATAGCACCTTGTTGGGGAGGGTCTTTTGAGATATAAAGGGGGGTAAAGAACTGCCCTTAATTTGTATTTGAGCTGCCTTTCAATACCCGGTGTATGTCTGCACTGTATTACATTATATTACTTTTTGCTATTTAATAAACCACCATTTTGCTGAAACTGCGGAGACTCTGCAAGTGGATTTCTTACACCTAGTACAGACTGGAGTTGCCATCGAGCAGTGTATAGCAACTCCTCTTGATAATTTCAGGGGGCCCTGTGAGATTAAACACCTTCTGGGCACACCAGCAACACCAAAACAACCCTCAGCAACCTTCAGGATTTTGTCACAGAAGGTTTCCCACATCACATTAGAACCAGAATCAGAAACAGCTTGATATTGGAGTCTGGCTAAGTCCAGTCTTGTTCCCCTAGTAGGTGGTAGCCTTCTAGACCTAAGATGACTCCTCAGAGTAGCAACAGGAAGTCTGTGACCAGAATTCACAAGCTGCGCACTTCTGTAGATCACAAGGATGTGATTGATCTCTTTTGCCGCACCACCAGTATTGGAGTAGCAAGTCCAACGATGTGGCTCAGGGCATTGGAACCAGGATCCAGTGAACCATAGCCCCTGACCTTTTGCAAAGTCAAGGAGCATGGAGCCACTTTCAGCCCAGTCACCAGACCTATGGAGGCTAACACGAGGCTAGCCCTGTCAGTGCCATTGGTTGCCATATATTCACATGACAGTTTCAAACCCTGGGTCAGACGTGCTCTATAATGTCCATCCTAAATCAGGGCCTTTGTCATTTGCTAATTGGGGTTTTGTTTTTCGAAATTTCATACTATATTTACTGGCCAGATTCTGCATGGTGGTAAGCTGCTAAACTGGTGGCATGATGGCCTCTTTCAATTTTAGATTCTCACCCCACACAGTGCTGTTTGCGGCCCATCGATGAGCCGAGGCCCAGTGGTTGAGAAACCTGGTGCTCGTGGTCGCATAAAAGAATACATGAGTGTTTTGGATGGTTGCTATAAATACTCAAGTGATTTTAGCAGAAGTTGTGAAAAAGCTAAGCTAACACACTTTGACAGGCGTAATAGCATAGTTTAATACGAACATGAAGACTTTTGTGGAGTACTGTATATATCCATCTGACCATCCATTTTCTATAACTGCTTATAGTTATTCAGGGTTAACAGGAATCCAAAGCCTATCCCAGAGGCTACGGGTACAAGGCAGAGAGAACCTAGGACAGGGCACCAACCTACACACACACACACACACACACACACCATTTGCTCACACAGGCACATACACATACGGGAGATTTGTTAACTCCAATTAACTTCAATATGTTTTTGGACAGGAGGAATACCTGGAGGAAACCCCATAACAACCCAGGGAAACATGCGGGGAATCTCAGTTTTATTAAAAATCTGTGACTGCAAGCAAATAACTAAAAACGTCAAGTCTTGCATTTTCTTTGATTACGGGGTGGGTAGCGGTTGTTGTCACTGATGTTGGGATTTGGGTTATGCCCATAGAAATGAAGGGAGAGTCCCCACAAAGATATGAATACGAACGTGTGTGTGTGTGTGTGCGTGCGTGTGTGTGTATACAGCTTTAGAAGCACTCTGCATGCATCTTGTATCTTCTGAATGTATATTTATATAACTGCAACATGTAAGACACCTGTCACAGAGAGCTGGAGCTGGGCCTGACCTCATCACACGTGTACTGGCAGCAGAATGACTGGTCATATTTAAAAAAAGAAACCAGAAGGTAGACAGCTGACATTAAGCATTCAGGACATTTCCAGCTGCGATTCTATTGCAGGGATATTCCACAGACATCAGAAATTTCAAGAAACTTTGCATATTGGGTAATGTGTGAAAATTCTCATTCTAAAAAGTCTTCCAGTGCAGCTATATAGGAAAAGTTTTCTTCTCCTTTTTTAGACTCGTAGCTGAATGAGTTAATATGGCCCTATCTTTAAAGGGTGAAAGAAAACATGAAAAAACAGAAGCAAGCGGCCTGGCTGCAAACCCAGCCAGTAAATTACAGAAATACGTCACTAGCTGCTTCATCTTCGGTATCCCTGTAGTTTTCGGAAGACTTGAGAAATGACAGCCATCCTGTAAAATCTCGTCCCCAAATATGTTTTATTAGATTATTAAATTATAGCAATAGGTTTTATCGAGTAATATTTTTATTATTATTGATGGTGCATACGTAATATAGTATTATCCTATTACTGCTATTAAAAGCATTTAGTCCTGTTCTTGGTGAATCTGTTTGAATTCACCAGATTGCATATGAGATCTTTAATAACACACAGAACGTTAACAAAAGAAGAAATAGTTGACCAGTAGAGTGACACAGGAAATAAGCAGGAGCCCAATCTAACACGTATATAAATAACTATGCGAAGCAAAAGGGGGGGGGGTCGTACATATGACTTCTACAGTCCCTAAACAGACAGTGTGTCAGAAAGAAGAGCAGCAGAGATGGGACTTCAGTACACTCTGAATTTTTGGATTCTAGCTGTTGTATTTTTACCAGGTAAGAAAAGTAACAAAAGCAATAGCTCAGCAAGTGATAGCATCTTTTGTTTAGATTAAACTGGTTAAAGTTCTCCACAATGTAATTAAAATCTAATTGGTTTTATCCCAGTAGGATCATCTTTTTCCTCATCTTTTCTTGTAGTTAGATGTTTACCTTAATAGGCTCCCCTTCTTCCTGTCTGTAATATGCACTGCCTGGTCCTACCCTTTCTGTCTCCTTCCCATTGGGCCAGCAGGTGATGCTGGCCATCCTGTTCCCTCTGTCATTGGACTAGTCCCTATTATTGCCTTGTTCCCTGGGCCACTGCATGGCTCAGTGGGTTCACTATGTGCCACCAAGGCTGTCACCCCTCCAGTCTCGGGTTTGAGGCTGGCTTTTGACCTGAATCACTGTTTGCTTTTTTTTTGGGGGGTGAAACGTCTAGTAAAACCACCACTTCACTGTGCCCAAAGCACCTGGTAACTGCTACCAAATATAATCAGTCTATA
>JAABNX020000130.1:19272075-19293779 GCA_015163995.2 Mormyrus lacerda | reverse complement strand
CCTTTTGGGATATCAGCCCTATGTACTCACACAACCTTTTGGGATATCAGTCCTGTGTATCCACACATCCTTTTGGATATCAGCCTTATGTACTCACACAACCTTTTGGGATATCAGCCCTATGTACTCACACAACCTTTTGGGATATCAGTCCTGTGTATCCACACATCCTTTTGGATATCAGCCTTATGTACTCACACAACCTTTTGGGATATCAGCCCTATGTACTCACATATCCTTTTGGAATATCAGAATCTTCACTACTTCCAGGGTCATTTTCCACATGTTGCTTGATCTTTTCCTCAAGCCCAGTGGCGTCAGCTCCTTGGTATTGATCCACCCGCACCTTGTTCCGGAAGAACAAAAATGTAGGTGTTGCTGAGATGTTGTTTCCAGCAGCAGTTGCCTGCAAAGTAAATAAATAAATCAATACCACACAATCTGAACATATATCCTGACCAGTAATACTGTGTGTGACAGGTTAAATAGCTTTGATGTAGTTAATTTCTTTGCTTCATTTTCCTTATATTGCTATTTTATACTTGCGAGTTTGTCAACACAGGAAATTAGGTTCCTTTATATTCCTATTGTTCATAGTTCGCTACGCATTCACAGAGACTGACTTCTGTTTTTGTTATCAGAGCAATTACGTACTTAAACACTTCATCTACATCTCAGAAATCTGCCCTCTGCTTATAACTTTGCTAGTGAATAGTTCTGTAATCTTAGGTTGTGGACCACATTCTCTCATAACAGTTTTTATAAAGGCACTGCTGGTACTTCATTAGTAAAATGTTGCCAATCTAATTAACTTCTTTCTAAGATCCTGCTGTGTAATATCCTCATTTCTAGCTACTGGAAAGAATATTAAACCTTATGTTACCGTGTAGCACATCACTGTACTTTATATAAATATGTACTGTAGTATTTATTTCAGGATTGAGTGGTAATGAATCCAATGGATTCATAGATTAGTGCTCTCTCAGTCACCACATAAAGTGATACACTACTACTGTGCCAATTGTGTGAATTGTTAAGACACCACAGCCATTAGGATTGAAAACTGTTACACCTATTCGTATCACTGCAAGCAATGCCTGCACATTACCATCTAATGAACCTTACCTGACATACATGCACATCAACTTCAAGAAACACAGCTTGTGGATACTTGGCACTCAACGAGTTGAAGGCAGGAGCTATTCTAATGCAGGGTCGACACCTATAGAAGAATTATTATTATTATTGAGATTTATTTTGAAATGTTACTGTTACTACCACAGGTATTTTTTCCCTGATAGGGACGATAAAAGGAGTTTAACAATGACGTTAATATCAGGCGAACAATCGTTATAAATCCCACTGACCAATCAGCTTCTGACTTAGTTCGCAACAGGGTGGTAAACATACCGCAACACGGTTTACAGCCTTTATAATGCCACACGATCCAACGTATTCCTAAATAAAACGGTCTTCTGCCTCCTGTTCAAGGCAAACCAAAACTATAAATCCACGCAGTTACTGTTTTAATCTAATGTTCCGCCTCCAGCAGCAGGCTCAATGTCGGTAACCTTCACTCCATGATTAAGATAGAATTACACATCTTACATAGATTAACTGTCCGATATATTTACACTGAAATGGACGTACTTATAAAAACAGTAAGGTATTAACATTTGATTCCATTTTCAATGCCCCATTATTCAGGCGGGGGTCGGCCACGTTATTAGAAGGCAGTAACACGCTTTCTATCTGCTTTATTGTGCCCTCAATTTGCAAAGACTCGCTCCCCAGCATTGGCTCCGTAATCGGAAATAATACACCAAATTTAAAGAATCCCACAAGCCGTAGTGCGGTATTTCGCACAAGACGACACTGCAAAATAAACTTGTATTTAAAAAATGCGAACAGACACAAAAAGTAATGAGGCATTACCTGGACGGCTAGCTAACAAACGTCAAACGGGCCGTAATGTAAGAGAGACGAATGGGTATCGTATTATAAACTGTCAGAACTAGTAGCGAATTATGATATTATCTGGACCTGGTTAGCATATGTTGGCTAAATATGATGACTAATGTGTACTCAGCATTATTACAATGCAATGCTAACTAAAAGCAGCCTCACCGTCGACTAACCATAGCTACCAACTGAAGTATATCAATCAAAATTATGGAGGACCATGTTCAGATAAATAGGTATATTTCTACTGTCAATTGGCTAACCGGTTATTTATGTAAAAGCATGATCATACAAACAAATTTACAGTAACAGAGAATGGAGCCAACGGCTAGATTTCAGCCTTACCCGGCCATTGTGAACTTGACTACGGCGAGTCTAGAGCCGGCGCTTGTAAGCTCAGACTGGAATTCAGAATCATTCCCGATTACCTTCACTCTTACCATTTTTCAAGAATGAACGTTTTCTTATTTAAAATATCAAAATGTCTCTCATAAAATGTCCCCGGATATACTGTAGTGAAAATAAAATTTTACTAACAGTAGTCACTTCCTGTGCTTCCCTGCGACACTTTTTGGACGGCAGGTCAAGCTCTCCACCAATCAAACTGCATATTTTAAAATAGGCGTGGCATCACGGAAAAGACGACGTAAACTGAGGCAAACTGTCGTAAAACAGCTGTAAATCTGTATACAGCCACTTCTATGGAAGGAAAATGGCATTATCAGCAGCCTAACGTCCGACCGCTTGTCCTTTACAGAGTTTTCGAAAAATGACAATATTTAATTGGCGAAGACTTTGTTCTGGATAAAATTTGTCAGTAATCATTTTGACTGTTAATGGAATTTGATCAGAATGTGTCTGATACCATCCAACTAGATTCGGTGAACATACAGTACGTGTGAGATTCAGGTTGTCATATTTTGATATTATACATCCATCCAAGCAACTTTTCCTGGGTAGGGTTATCGGGGCTGGTGTGTATCTACCGCCGCACTAGGTTGGGGTACACCATGGACAGGATGCCAGTCTATCATAAGTCATGACTTAACTTTCTCTCTTGTTTTGAAGCTCTTCACTGGAAGAATAATTCCTACTTACATATCAAAATGACTGATTAGTCATTGGAATGATCTTGCATGTACAAATGTGGATCTCTTCCAAGCCCAATATCAATAGAATTCTTTATCAGAGCATCATATTCTGTATGCACAGTTTAAAAGAAAATATACAAATATCTTTTAAAATATATATTTTATCACCTTATTAAAATAATTTAATTAGTTGCTCAGTAACAAGATGAGTCAGTCATTAAATCATCTTTTACTCTTTATGATAATTTAATTTTTAATAAGTAATGCCCCAATAAAAATACAACTTATCAGTTATTTTTATGTTGGGGTCATACGTGTAGTCGCTTATAAAATTCGTGGAATTTAGTTTGCCAGACTAAACCCAAAAGAATTTCCTACTTCCCTGGATGTAAAAAATCCACGTGGGCTCATTATATTAGCTTTGTTTCTTATGCAGAACAACAAAAAAACAATTGTGTAAGTCATATATAAATACATGAGATGTTTGATGTTGGGTTTATTTTATATTACTGTTCTCAGAAGTAGGCTAATAGCAGTGGTGTTACTTTCAGGTGCCGAAGAGGGGTGGATAGGCGGAGTCCACTGCGGTTCCTTAGCGGAGGGGTTTGGGTGTTTTCCATATGTATGAGCGTGTTACTTATCAGTGCATGTGGGCAGTTGTAACATTGCAGAGACAGGGTCTCCAACCTAAAAGGGAATACAAAGTAAATATATGAACAAAACGAGGAACCATAGTGCTCTTTTCTTGGCGAGACGGGGGACGCTTTTACATCAGCACAGCTAACATGGCACTTACGGCCGGCGTGACTCGGTCACTCCGGGGTGAGTTTCAGTTCGTGAAGTTTCATTGTTTTATTCACGGGCAATTTATTTCAAATTTAAAGATATGTCGATTGTGTAAGTTTCCGGTTTATCATAAAGCATGCCTATGATGACATCTTTAGCTACATGGCTACCTGACTGTACTGTCGCACTGGCATGAACGCATCGTTCACCCTTCGACTAGCAATAAATTACGCAATTATTATTTCTTTTTATCCAAAAGCGGTGCTTGCCTACTTATATTAAATAAAATCTTGTAGAGCTATTAGTATTATGTTTATAATCTTTTTTTCCTGCAGTCCTGAAGAATCGCAGCGCCGCCGGATTGTGTTTTAGTGCCTCATACAGGTGGCAGTCAACGGCGGCAGCTGCACCCAAACCAACCGCAAAACACATGCCACAGTCCAAGGAAAATAGGTGAAAATGTGTTTGGAATATCTTTCTGTCCGTTCCTCCTTAACCCCTTATCAAATGCATGAGTATATATCCAGCAAAAACAGGACATGGCGCCCTGGACAAGATCCCAGTCCATCACAGGATGCACATTCCTACACTATGGGCTCCATTGACATTGTTTGTCTAGCCAGCATGTCTCATGACTCTGGGGATACAGGAAGCATGTACAAACTAGACACTCTCAGATCCTGGCTAGGAACTGAGTATACTGAGGAAGTAACTTTTATTTAAAACACCATTGAAAGTACTGAAATGTGATCCTCACTATTGCAAAACATGTATGATGCTGTTGCTTACTAACATTACATTGCTAACATTATTGGGTCTTTTGGGTCTGGCTCAGAAGTACTTTTTTGTTCACATTGTGCTTTTAAGTGTTTAGCGACATGGAGCCAGTGTTAACTGGTGACCTGACATTACATTTAACAGATGAATATGTCAGTGTCCTTTCTCCGTGTGATATATTCTGATAATTGTTCAGTTGGCTAAGGTATTGAGTGCTTGTTGGCTAAGCCGTTGATGATCGATGTCAGCCATTACATTGCTGCTGTTATTTATGATTTGTTTGTCGCTTAGTCATGTTTTTAAAAAGTACGCACTGCAGTAAATCTCCCTCACTCCAATTTCGATTTTCCATTTTTTCTTGTCAAGAAAACCGAGAACTGGTATTCTTATGCTTAACATGGGTGGACCCGAGAAACTTGACGACGTGCATGAATTTCTCTTCCGGCTTTTTATGGACAGGGATTTGATGACGCTTCCAGTGCAAAAGTAAGAACACCCAGTGTGTGGCCTATACGGTACACTGTACACATGAGCTGGATACAGTAGTATGAAAAGTAGCTCTAGATCTTTAAGTCTATCCCCTGGTTCTGTGACTTGAGTTTTATTTGGCTTCATTATACATAATTTATATGCTAAAGGTAGAACCTTGCCTACTCATTATATTATAGTTTCTGAGCATGTTTTTTTTTTTTTTTTCTCCTTCCTCAGCAAACTAGGGCCTTTTATTGCTAAGCGGCGAACTCCTAAGATTCAGGAGCAATACAGCAAAATTGGGGGCGGCTCCCCTATTAAAAAATGGACCACGGTGCAGGGAGAGGGGATGGTGAGACTGCTGGATGACATGTGCCCTGAAACAGGTATCCTAACTTCTGTCACACAAATTGAAATTGTCCAAGGTGACGTTAAAGTAGCATTTTATCAATTTTAACAGTGTTAAGTGTTCAAGCAGAATTCAGGTTTTCCCTCGCCGCTGCCCTTGCACCTCTGCTTGGCTCAGTTTTACAGTGAAATTTGATCATCCCTATCCATTGGTGTTTTCCCTGTTAACCAGATTTTCTACTCTTTTGAAATTTTATGTAACATAATTAACAACCATATTCTCGCATTGCTCCATTCTGACCATAAGCTTCTACATACAAACGTCTTGTTAGCTGGACTCAGCAGATACAGGTCAGGAGTGACTTTTCTGTGAGAGAGCAGATAAAAGTACCCATTCACACCCCTCCCCGACTCGTCGATAAGCTCTTCCTGCTGGGCGTCTGGCTTTAAACTGCTTGTGGCTGTTAAGATTATTTGTATCCTGATATCATTTCATTGCAGCTTGCGTTTTTAAGTTGCTAATATAAAAAAATGTAAATATGTCCCAACAGCAAGAAAAGTTTTGTAGGATCGTTTTGTGCATCACTTGTTTCTGCCATAAAGAAAGCAGTGAAGTAACATGTCTTAGACCTGTATGCTGACATCACATATGAATGTGCTGTCCGTAGCAGGTGAATTCTTTGTCTGTCTGTCTGTCTGTCTGTCTGTCTGTCTTTCACAAGCTCCACACAAGTTCTACATTGGGTTCCGGTATGTTCATCCACTGACGGAAAGTGCCATTGAGCAGATGGAGAGGGATGGTATAGAGAGAGCAGTGGCCTTTACTCAGTACCCACAATACAGCTGCTCCACCACAGGTATGGTATATTCCATTTAAAGGCACCAAACGGCTAAAACTGGAGTCGAATGAAATCATTATGTATTTCCAGACTCATGTAAAATAATGTAAAAACACTAGTTAGGGTTACAGTAACCTGTGTCTCACTGCACCCTTCTTTGTTCTGTTAGAAAACTGTTACTCCTGCAACAAGCTTATTTCATCTGAGTCATTTTCTGTGTGGATTTTCACTTTTGCTTTGGGATAAATGGATACATTTACTATTGAAATTACATTGAAAAGTAATGTGAGACCTCCATTATACTAACTAGAGCTAATGAAATATTATGTTTCCACTATAAATGTGACTGTTTAAAACATCTAATGTTTCTTCACGCCCCTTTTAAATTTCGCGTCTACACGAACTATTGTTGGGTGTTCCAAATTGAATTGTTTAATTGTGTTTGATAATAAGCATTTCAGTTTCACATGGGAAACTTGTAAAGGGAGAGTATGACATGTCTTTACCATAGCAAGTGAGCTGTGTTAAGCCATTTCCCATTTTAAATGTCTTTCCATTTATAAGTGTCTGTGTCTTTTGTAATTAGGCAGCAGCCTGAATGCTATCTATCGCTACTATAGTAGCCGAGGAGAAAGTCCCAGAATGCAGTGGAGTGTGATTGACAGGTGGCCTACCCACCCACTGCTCATTGAGGTGAGAGCCCCGCGTTTGCTTATAAGAAATAAAACATGTGAAAAAAGGCTACAGATGTACCGCCTGCTAAGCATATCTGGAATGTTCTGCTTTGTCTTCATCCTGTGCAGCCATTAGTCATGTTAACGTAAGCGTTTTTAAAACACTCGTGCCTCCATGTAGTTCAGAATGTAATGTTTACTATCAGCCTTATCTAGCTTGCACTCAAGTAGTTTACAATAATATTGTGATCTGCGATATTTATATTGGATTTTAATAATATTTTGATTTATTTATATTGGTTTATTGGCTTTGTGCATTGCTCCATGTAGCTTTAATAAACTACATTAAGGGAAGATTTTCAGAAAGAGAATTTTTGGCTGATCTTTCCACACCTGTTCCTTCAATACGTACCAAAATGTGACATTCCGTTTTAAAGAATGTTATTCTAAATTTTGTTCTGTTCAAATTTCTGCCTAATAAGTTGTTGTACAGATCATGAGTTTTGTCCCTATAACTGTGTTATTCCTAGTGCTTTACCCAACATATTCTCAGTGAACTGGAGAAGTTCCCACCAGAGAAGAGGGACGACGTTGTTATTCTCTTCTCTGCTCATTCTTTACCCATGTCCGTAAGTACAAGAGGGGTCTAATAATTTTTCACACTAATGCTTTTTTACTTGAAATTTTTTAATGACACGTCATTTTTGTATTTTTTCCCCGAAATCTTGCGTAGAATTTACATGCTTTGTTGGCCTCCAGGATTAGCTCACCGCGACACAGTGTGAACAAAACAGCTTTTCTGACAAAACAGCTTTCAACAACATTCACATTTCCTTAATTTCACCTCCATGTGTGGCTTCCAGTAGCTGCTGACCTAAATAAGGCAATGATTTCCATCCGTCCATCCGTTCACCCACACAGCACTTATCTGGGTTAGGGATCGCTTATGGGCCTGGAGCACATCCTAGGCAGCAGACGGCCCAGGGCAGAGGTCCTGTACCTCTTTCACACACACATGGTAAATGAATGTCTTGCAGTTTGTTATTGGTGTTGCTTTGTGATTGGGGCTCCATGATAGACGTGCTGCCTTTGTGTTACTTTGATGCCAGGGCTTGTCTCTTCCTGTAGTGTTGCTGAGGTCTTCATCGGTGCTTCAACGGCACTGTTGTCATCAGCGCTGTGGCATCTTTGTGTGCAGGTAGTCAACCGTGGCGATCCCTATCCTCAGGAAGTGGGAGCGACAGTTCAGAGGGTGATGGAGAGACTGCAGCACTGCAATCCCTATCGCCTGGTGTGGCAGTCTAAGGTGAAACCATACTGAGCGTGAATACACTATGGTGCCAACTTGTGGTGAATCTTTATATTTAACCGGCTACTGAAAGACTAGAAACCACATTTGTTTTGTACATTTGTACGTTAGTTTTTTTACATTTATTGCCAACATACCCTGAATTTTAATTCTTAATATGTAGGCTCACCTTTTTCACAGTAATTCTTTAGTACAGTAAAACCTCGGACTGCAAGCAAAACTCGTTCCGGAAACGTGCTTGCAATCCAAAGCACTCGTAAATCGTAGGCGATTTTCCATTTAGAAATAATGGAAACTCAATTGATTCATTCCACAACCCAAAAATATCCGTCTAAAAATTAATACAAAATATAAAGTAAAAATATGTCAAAAAATTAACCTGCACTTTACCTTTGAAAAGAATCATGGATGGTGTGAGGGAGAGGAGAGAGAGTAGAAGAGGAGGGTTATTTTGTAGGATGACTTTCACTATAACTAACAGAATCACTGCTATCTGTTGGCTCACTGGAATCTTTTTCTGTTTTGCGACTTTAACAAGGAACCTATCAAATGACAGCCGCTTTTGCCTCCTTTTTGTTTTCGCGGAAATGTGGACATTGCGTTGTCGTTAAACAGATTCATCGCTCGCACTGCTACGGCTCAGTTGTGATTACATGACGCTAGACAAACAGTGTATACATAATCCTCATATTGCAAGACCTCGTTCGTTTATCAAGTTAAAATTTATTACAAATTTTTGCTCGTCTTGCAAAACACTCGCAAAGCTGAGGTTTTACTGTATTAATGTTTATTCCTGAATCATGGTCTCCCTGTGCTGTGTGGATTTGCTCTGGGATACTCTGGTTGCCTTCCACAGTCCAAGGGCAGACTTTTAGTGTAGCTGACTCTTCAAATTGCCCATGCAACGTGTATCCCCTGTCATGGAGTTCCATTTTACCCTTAGTGCTTTCCTGCATTGCTAAAATTCACAATGTGCAGGGAAAGACATTCACGGTGCAGCAATCTGTGTCAACTGCAGACCGTCTTGCCTTTGCTTCCTCAGGTAGGCCCTATGCCGTGGCTCGGTCCACAGACCGATGAGGTCATCAAGGGCCTGTGTCAGCGGGGAAAAAGGAACATCCTACTGGTGCCAATTGCTTTCACTAGTGACCACATTGAGACACTCCATGAATTGGACATTGAGTACTCCCAGGTTTTAGGGGAAGAGGTGAGTCTTTCTCATATAGTAAAATGAACAGGATTTCTTTACAGGGTGATTTATTATGCACCGTACACCTGCACGCCGTGTTTTTTTTAAACAAAAATGGGAATAAATCTGTAATAGATTTGTTGACATATCAGATTTAGTTTCCAGCCTGCATGACATGCAAGTATTGTGTTCATTAGTTACGATTTAAGAACAATATTTATATATTTAAAACCCCCCTAACTCACAAGTACTGTAACTGAAAGACAAATGAGATTCATCATTTCATCCATATGTACATTTTAGAAAAGGCTTTTAAGAAAACCACTAGCGCCTAATACAATACCTATGTTATATATTATTTGTCTTACAAATAGGCTTAATAGAGTGGTAAATACTTAAGATCTAAACCTGGAATAAATGAATGTACCTTTACTGCATGGTAAGAGCTAATCTATAAATAGAAATTGAATCTTTCGTTTTCTTCGGCAGTGTGGTGTAGAGAATATCAGAAGGGCTGAGTCTCTAAATGGAAACCCACTGTTCTTTAAGGTACCTGTAAGAACATGTTAAACTTTCTGCACAGTAGTAAATGATTCTAAACAATGTAATTCTTATATCTTTGAACGACATAATGTTTCCAGAATTATAATTGGTTAAGTTGTATATTAGTTATTTATTAAACTTTTAGTATACTTATTGCTTTTGCTTTTTGCAAAAACATCTGTAGAACTGAGTTTGCTTCTTTTAAAATGTATCAGTTATGATAGTAAGCTGGAAGGAGATTTCAGTTTTCTGTTATCTAGATACGACACACACTTAAAACTAGTTTGCATTGTTGGCGTGACTCTTCTGTGGCTCTATACACTGTTGTCATAAGAGGAAGTAGTTGTGTTTTTTTCTTGAATACAAGCATTTCACAAAAGGTGTTTCATTCTTCGTTCAGAATAGTATTGTAGTTGGAGTACAGTGGAAAAAGATGCATTACCATCTGTTTATCATGAATTAGCAATTAATTACTGCATGTCACATTGTGCTCTGAGCCATAGATACATACATGTCAGACATATCAAATAAGAGATGGAAAAACGTGTAGTTTGAAGTGTTGGATTGTTGTTCTGAAGAAGAACATTGTTGATTGATGATTTAAAAAGTGTAACTGAGTACCGCATGTTCTGGCAGGCCCTGGCCGACCTGGTACGCTCTCACCTGCAGTCCAAGGAACCCTGTTCCCGGCAGCTGACCCTGTCCTGCCCGCTGTGTGTTAACCCCACATGTGGACGGACAAAAGACTTTTTTACCAGCCAGAAGCTCTGAACACGGTGCCCTGATTGTAATGTAGGGAAAATGGAAGCCCTAGGAACAGCATGCGAAGTAGCTATAGATCTCACTCTCACTTCTGGTTACCGCTTTGATGCTAGTTACTGTATGAAAACCACCTTCTACCAGAAATGTAAACCTGATATAAATAAATACTTTTCTTACATGCGCTAATGAAAAAGGATGAAATGGAAATAAAATCACATTTTTTGCCTTTTCTTGGACTGGACTTGCTACATGCTTATATGTACGGTTTGCATTATTTACCTAACTTTGCTTTTGAGATTTTGGAGCTCTACCACTACAGAAGGTTGGAGATGTCATTGGGTATTGCCGTTTAAATGATTGATTCATTTTATCAATGAGTAATTCGTTTTATGCAATTGCAGCAGACTCAGAAGTCTGCAAAACAGATACTGCTGTTACGGAAGCCTTTACATAATTGTTGCCTTTTTTCTTGAATGCTTTGAGAAAGTGTTTCTCAGTCCAGTCCTTGGGGACCCACTGGGAGGGAGCAAAAATGCGCACCATCCGGGGGTCCCCATAGACCGTGTTAGGAAACACTGCTTTGGGAGATTTCTTCCTTTCTGGATTTACTCTTTAGCCTGTCAGGTGGTCCTGGCACATCTTGGTGCAAGCTGATCCCAAGGACTTCACAGTACAAAAGTAACTAGTTTTTTTTATTATTATTATTTTTATTTGAAATAGATTTTGGCCTTAGGATGTTTGAATAGAGAACCACTGTACATAGTTTTTTTGACCCTTTATAAGACTAATAAAATATTTCAAAATGCATCCCTCCCCAATTTGTCTTTTCTATATACACTTAATGTAAGCATATTGTGATTGAAAACATATCCTAGTTTGGACAAACGAATGTGGTGTTTTTGTTGTTCACTTCTTGTATGATTTAGATCAGGGTCACTCAGCTTTTCCAGCCCTCTCAGTACAGGTAAAACCGTGTTTCCCTGCCACGGCTCTGCAGACTGCAGTGGGTGACTTTCAATGCACAAAGTGATTTTCATGATGCTGTGTTTTTAAGGCATGCCCAGGAGAAAAGTAAGACTCTATTGTTTTACCATCAGGAGGGTTTCTCAGTTAGCTGGGTTAACTTGAGATAGAAGTCATGATCGTCCAATAATAGTCTAGGTAAGGAGAATTCCTACTGGACAACCGTAACCCAGCTAACAGAGAAGTCCTGTTTTGTGGTACAACCCCCCTCCCCCCCAATATTTAGTTTGATCTCTATACATTTTATTTTTTTTAATAATGGAGTTCTTTAAGTATGCTTTTCACATTTGTATATGTATTCCGGAAATATACGTTTAATGGAAAGTTGTCTGTATGCGTAATGATTGTCATTGTAGAAGCATATTTTTCCCTGTGTAAATCAAATACTAGACATCTCATTGATCACCAAATGAAATGTGTGCTTTTGCCTTAGAAACTGATTTTTGGCCTACCTTCCGAAAATGAAGACAATTAAGAATGTCAGAAAAGTTTATTTCATATTAATTGCAGAATATACAGCACTACCATTTGATGATAGTGAGAATAACTAAATTAGTAAGAGAATTTTACTGTGATGCAAACAAAACTCTAATTTGTGAACATTATATTTAAATATCAAATACAAACACTACAACAATACAGGAGTGGAAATTCTGCAAAGGTTTTAAAGTGCCCAGTACAACAACTTTAGTAACATTAAAAGCGCCAATGTTTGCAGAACAGGTAACTCCACTAAGAATATTGCACAGACAAGAGGTGCAAATACAAACAACCATTTGGACTAATACCAATATTAGTTTACTTAACTTTTATTTTTAATTTGAAAAACTGAAGAATATGCATGTGTACACATATGTAAACAAACATATGTGAACATACATGACTCTCAGCTGTGTACAAGATGCATGACTTGAACAGTAGGACAGTATTTCTATTTTTGAATATTTTACACTGCTAACACAAGTTTTATTTTACAGATAACAATTAATAAATTACAGGAAATTTCACCACTTCACAATGTACTTTCTCAGTTAAAACTGGGAACAGTATAATACGGTACATGTTCCTAAGGATACCATACCCTAAATAGCCATTTTTAGCCAAAATGAATCATATTGAAACATACCGCAAGATTATATATCAGGAGTAAAAATATTTGTTGTTTAACTTTTTGAAATTGAAAATACTCTTTTTCAGGTAAGAGATTAACTAAAACAGTCAAGTTTTTTCCATACTGCATGCCCCAATTTTACATTTGTAATTTATGAAAATAATACTGAAGGGTAATATGTGGGCTTTTCTGTACACATGGAAGCCTTTAGCCATCTTAATTGGTAAAAATTATTTTTTGACAAATTTGCTACAATCAACCTTTTTACACTTAAATTGTACACCGACAAAACACTATGTATTGCTGTACAATTTTTAAAAACATTGTACATTAAGTTGAGTCTGAACTGACTGTAAATTTGTTGCCGCTTTTCTTTATCTATACAGTGCTTTCTGTAGTGGATCCTGGGTACATGCTCACATAGAATAGCCTTTGTTTTTATTGTAATCTGTCTTTAGTCTAAGCATCACTTTTCAAAAAGCACATCCATGTATGCAGCGTTTTTTCAACCCATCCCCCTGGGACCCTCAGATAGGCCACATTTTTGCTCCCTCCCAGCTTATAGTAGGGAGCAAAAACTTAGACTGTGTGTGGGTCCCCCTGGACCAGATTAAGAAACACTGATCTAGTGAACATGGCTATCATAATCAAGCAAAACAATAAAAATGGTACTAGGCACTTTGACCTTTTTAACAAAATAATTATATTGGTTACAATGATAAAATAATGGTGAAATTCAATATTCTGGAAGATACTACATGCCCAATAGGAAGCTTCTTTACATGAGTTTGCTTGCTCACTGAATTTCATCAAGGGAACCATGTCAAAGCTAGTTTTTTATTTGCATATGACTTGGCTGCATTCACCCAAGAAAGAAGAATACTTCACTACATACACAACTGAGCCACAGATTAACCAAAGTCAACCTGACATGCAGGAATAACCTTTATAAAAATAATCTTTTGTAAAATGAAATCTGACTAATCACATTGCCTTAAGCTACTCGCCTGCTGTAAATGTCCTCACACACAAAATCAGGCCAATACTGTACTGTAGCACTAAAAACAAGACCAAATGGACCAAATGCAGAATTTACCATATTGTCAAGACAAGAAGTGAAATATTTTATAAAAATTGCTATGCAACCAATTCCAATGGATAAGAATCCCCATATTTACACAGGTTAGTAAGCACACCACATCAACATTATAAAATCAGAACTTAAAAAAAACATACAAAGCATTATTTGTTGTTTAATGTCACAGTCACTAAAAAGGAAAGCATAGCGTATAATTTATTACATATTCTATAATAGCATTATCCCACATTACAATTTATGAGGTATATATCTCCAAAAATTCAGGAAGGAACACACAGACTGTGCTGCTAGTATGCCACAAATGTGCACCCATTTAGAAAAAGAATGCTTTTAAAACCTTTGGTATAATTTGACTTTTTTCTTTGTGGGATTGCATTGCACAGCACCACAGGGATGGCTCCAGCACGGCGGCCCAGTCAGTGCTTGAGGTATTCACAGGAATAAAAGGAAAAAGGACAGAGGTTCAGGTTTTGCTTTGGTTCAAGAAAGGCACACGTCCCGTCGATATCCTGTAAAAATGTTTCCGATGTCACTTACGAGTGACCCTTATCAAAAATTGTAATATAATAATTTAAGCAATTCTTCCTTCCACATATTTGATCATTTTCCAAGTAATAGCTAGTGCTATTCATGAAATTATATACATGTTTTATATATACATGCGTAAAACATATATTTTATTAATTTAGAATGTGATGGACATATATCCCAATGCAGGTGTTCCAGACGTCTCCTGGAATGGTGTCCCAGCTCATACCAACTCTGCACTGGATAAGCAGCTATGCAAGATTAATGATGATGCTGATAATAATAATAATAGCAATAATCTGCACACGGATGTGTGTGTGTGGATTCCCCAGAACAGTCCAAAAACATGCAATTTGATGAACTGTTATCTCCACCACTGTGTGATTGTGAGTGCCCTGTGAAAGTGCATCCCACTCCAGCTGTACCGTGATCGGGCCTCCGACCCTGCACTGAATAGGCGATTATGAGAAATGCATGGATTGATATATGTTAGGGTGATCAGATAATCCATGTCAGGGAGGACACTCGGAGCTACTTCAGGTTTTACAAACTACTTTCAAACTAAAAGGTTCCTGTGTTTGGCTAAATAGTTCAGCTCTTATTGCGATTTGATCGGTTTGTTTCCTTGACTGAAAGACTCATCCAGCTGTTTCATATTACCATTAGTGATACATGCATGATTATAGGACACTGACCAATCAGCACGCAGCAAGACATTCAGTGCTCAAGTGAAATCCAGGTCCCTTTAATTGAAAAGGTAATTTATCATTTCTGTCCTAGCTCAGAGTGTCCTCCCTGACATGGATTACCTGGTCACCCTAATATATGAAAGTGGTTTTCAAAATGTGTTAAATCGTATTTATTGGAGATCAGTAGTGTGGAACTCCAGTCCTGCAGGGCTGTGTAGCTTAATTCTTTCCTTGTTCCACAACAAATGGCTCAAAAACTGTGTGGTAATTAGCATAAAGAGTTGAATCAGGTGTGTTAAATGAGGGCAAAACAAAAACTGTGCAGGGCTCCAGCCCTGCAGGACTGGAGCTTGACACCTATGCTGTAGATGATGGGGTTAATTTAAGCAGAGTGCAATACAGTATCAGAAAAGGACAGGGGGACACAGACTAATGAAATGAAACCATGGACAACAAACAAATCTTTGGTATCTTTGGTTTCAAGAACAGGATTAAAAATACAAATGAAGACTCAGTGAGCTTAGCCTTTTTGGTTCTCACTACGGAGATGTTTCACAAAGACAAGTTAAGTTTAGACAAGTATTCTGAAGGGAATCCTTTTGTCTCCTTCCAGAGAGAGTCATTCATTTTTCTGTTATGCCTGAAATTCAAGACTTCATTCCTTCATTCATTCTACAGCAGAACATCAACAGAGTTGAAAAAAAGCAATGAAAGAAAACTTTATCAAAGGAATGTTATGGCAAAAAAATAAATACATCACGATTTTTTCATTCTGTCAAAAATAAACAGAACATGCATCTTTGATGCCATAGTATTATTCAAAAGCATAAATATGTATCCAAAAAATTAGCTCTAATTAAATTAACTAAACAATACGTATATTCTAACAGACTACCATTAAGAATAAATAAAACTAAAACAAAGTGTAATAAAATTAAAACAAAGTGAATAACGAACAGTTTTAAAAACATTTTGGCCACGTAATGTTTTTCTTTTTTTTTTACTAAAAAATACATTAAAAATATATGTTGCAATCTCTGCTACAGCATCAGTTGTACCTATGCAAGTTCTGAGTACTGCTACAGTACTAGCACTAAGCAATGAAAACTTTGGTTTTTATTTCATGCCATTCTTTGGGGTATTTTCCTCTATATCATATCTCAGTAAGTGAAGAACATCGCCATGTCCATCATGCTCACGGTTGGCCGGAAGGCAGGGCCAGGAGCGGTTATTTGGATCAGAGAAAGATGAATGGAATAAAGCTATTTAACCGACATTTCAGCAGTTTCCTACAGACAGATGTACTGTTTCTTGCTGTTTTTGGTAAATGAACCTCTAGGCTTTCTTTAATGAAGAATACCCCCAGGTCCTTTCCAGATATGGTAGCAGGGAATCAATGCAAAAGTAATAACGTGCTAAATTATATTAATATAAATTTTGTCAGCTTAGCTACTACCAAGCAACATGGACACTGATAAGGATGGCATTCAGAATAACATATACAAGGCATATGCTATAAGCAAACATGGACTGTGGTGTGATTAAGCTGTAATAATGATTATTTTATTACACCTGATTGTTATCTATATAATATTGTACATTTCCATTGTTAGCAAGTTAAGATTGTGAAATATGGTGGAAAACAAATACATTATCATAAGTTATTAGATAACTGTCGAATCCCAGTGCCATGCTTGAAAACAAATGGTATTCTACTTTACAGTAGAGTATTAAACTATATGTATATATTATACACAAATATGCATATATATGGGTAGTTCAAACACAGACACAAATTCAGGATATAACTCAGAGCATGACTGAATCTTTGGTTTTGTAGCTGATGAGGTTTCTGTTAATCTTTTCCATTTTCTTGAAAAGCTGCATAGGCACATGTCAAAGACAATCTTCAACTTTGAGGGACATGGAACTTTGAATCGAGAATTAAACTCGAGAGGAATCCACTGCAATGGCAAGTCTTCAGTGAATTAGCCAACTCCTGATCCACTTCCCCTGACACTTCAGGTGAAACTAACATTTTTATGAAAACAGCCTGTCATCTCAGTCACTGCTATAAGAATTTCTTTCAACAGTTATTTTTGGTGGAGCAGTTAGGTGCACAAAACACTTTCTTTGGTTTCACTTAATTAATAAATAGAAAAAAAGATCCAAAAATCCATAATAAACTTGCCTGTGGGTTTTATATATTAGGGAATCAGTTCTATAGAGGAGCTGTTTGCCGGCAAGAATCTTAAATCAAGATTGTTTATTGTATTTTAAAATGACACTTAGAAATATTGATAGAGACCCTTATGAAGAATCAGAAGTTATTTTAAACTTTGTTGGATATTTTTTTCTTAAAACATTCAGCTGCCAAGTAAAATGAATATTTTGCGTCATGTAGGGGAAATGTGCTTCACATTGTGCTCAACTACTTTACCAGCTAGTAGATGTAAAGTCAAGGAACACTTTGCATTATCTATATTCTGTCGTTTAGGTCTGTTACTGAACAGAGGAAAAACATCACTTGTGCTTGCATACCTTAGTATACACAGAGCTGTACATATTTCACGTGTACCTATTCTTGCCGTAGGTTGCTTTGTGGTCTTGTTTTGATATACAAATTATAAACCTTTCTCTCATTTTATACTGTCTTTGACATGGTGGAATTTTATGTAAAATACCCTTAATCACGAAGTGTTTTTTCATAGCTCAACTACATACCCGCTTAGCATAACACATACAGGGAGGCATAGCTATTTTAACTTTAAGTTAAATGGTACCACTTTACATTAAAACTACCCTTATACAGCGTTTATCTTTTGGTTGTTAAATAGGTTGTAATATGTTGTAAATCATTAATAAACAATTATAAACAAGTTATAACACAGTTTCCTTTTATTATTGAGTTACAATCATTTATAAGCAGCAAAAGGGAGCTTTAACGTAAAGTGGTACCCATATAACGAACGTTCAAATAATTATTGGAGTATCAGTAGATTTGATGAAACTACAGGAAATATGAAAGAATGATACACTTTTAAAGGAACATTTCATAATGAAATACAGATGCTCCCTGGGTTACGATGGTCCAGGTCACGATATTTCGACTTTACGATGGGTAAATGTTTTTCACTTTTGGTACATTATTCAATAACTTACATGAGATATTCAACATTTGATTACAAAATAGGGTTTGTGTTATAGTACCCAACTGTAATGTGTTTTAAGGTAGGGTAGGCTAGGCTGCAATGTTTGTTAGGTAAGGTGTACTGCATTAATATGCGAAAGCCTTACGATATTTTCGCCTTACGATATATTTATCTGAATGTAACCCCACTGTAACCTGGAGAGAGGCTGAATAACAAAGATACATTTTCAGACAGTTTTTCAGCTTAGAAGGATATTGTGGCTTAGAGAGACAATACTTAAGTAGCTGACATTGTTGCCAGCAAACAGCTCCTGTCCCTGCTACGGAGGTGGGTTCTCATATGTTGTGCTTCCCCCACTCACGCCTAGACCTTTCAGAGCAGCTCCATGCTCACAGTCACGCTTTCCCACAAGTGCTGGAGGCGGAGGAGGCCGCCCCTGGACTTCCCTCATCCAGCCATTTATCCAAGCTACGTCGCCTGGCGTTCATGAAGAAATTACTGACGGTGTTGAGATGCAGGCCAAGCTGTTGGGAGATGGTGAGCTGCATCTCCTTGGTAGGGCGCCTAGTCTCCCTGAAGATGGCAACAAGGGTACGCCGCTGGAGGTCGGTAAAAACCAGGCGGGATTTCTTTGGTGTGCTGCTCCTGTCTTTGCTTATATCTTGATCTTTTCTTTTGCATGCTTTCAAAAGAGAAATGGAAAGAATGAAAAGAGAAAATCAGTGAAGAAAGAAGAGAAAAGCAAATTATAAGACAGCATTGTGTTATAGGAAATCAATGCTGTAGTGTTAAATATGGTAAATTATGGCGTTATCTTCGTTACCTTAAACTATAATTTTATTTGAAAAACATACTGCACAAGGACTTAAACACCTGAAAAGTAACCATCCATTCACTTTTCTACTGTTCATCCTGGACAGGGCCACAGGGACAAACTAGAGTCTATATATTCATTTTTTTGTTGTTTTTTCAGCTTTTATCATACTTCTATCTTAAAACATTACAGATGGCTAATTGTACCCATTCTTATGACTGGATGTTTTACTGGAATAAGAAGAGAAGCTCTGACAGGACGTGAACTAGAAATCATCAGATTACAAGCTTTGTCAGCACATGGAGAGGATCCCATGTTGCACCCTTAGGTCACTTCTCTTTGCCAGCAGTCATACCACCTGCAGTTCAGACTTAGTAATCCACCTGAAACTAAGCAGGTTTGGGCCTGGCCAGTAGTTGGATGGGGGACAAACTAGGAAAGCTGGGTTGCTGCTGGGAAAAGTGTTGGTGTGGCTAACAGGATCACAGAACTCGCTCCCACGGTCATTCTCGGGGCAGGGGGCTCTCAAAATCACAGAACTCACTCCCACAGTCATTTGCTATGGCCAATTTAGGGTCAATTCCCCTAACTGCAGTAGTAAAATGGACTATGGAGAAAACGCAGATGAACATTAGGGCAACATGCAAGTTTCACAGAAATATAGCTGGCAGTGGGAATCAAACTTATCATGCAAATTTAAATGTTCAGATGAATGGCTTTTGGAGACAGAAGGTAAGAGGGCTTGGGCAGGAAATTGTATTAATACATGGGTTCATGCCAACTGGATAGTGCTGTAGGCTGGATGTAGGTGATCTGTTAGCTCAGGGTCAAATGACTCTGAGCAGGAGAAAAAAAATGTTGCATGATGAAGTTTGGTGCTAACAAATGGTTTGACATAATGTAGAGCTGAACTGAAATATGGAATTGATCTTAGGGCACTAAATGAGCACTGTAGATATAAGATGTTAGGCAAAGACACTATGGGGAACATGTTAAAGTCAACAAAAAACATGGCAAGACAAATAATAATAATATAATAATAAGCTCTTGAAACTGCATTCTAGCTGAAGTGTCACGACAGCCAGATAGAATATATAACTCATCTAGCCCTGAAATATGCGTATGAACCAGCTTTCATATTTTACGTTTTCTGAGATCAGTTCAGATGAACCCTGAGGGAGGGTGGTTAATCAGACTGTCAATAGCGGTGAAAAAGATCCTTCTGGAATTCGTGGTTGCCCTTGATTGGATTCATGGTGAATTCCCTTTAAGATACATATTACCACCGTATCACTCTTGTGTGCCTCCGTAACCTTTCTGCTTTTCTTCCTTCTGTTTAGAGATTTAGAATGGAGGTTGTACTTTTCCGAGGGAATTGTATTTTGCCAGAGACAAGAGTCTTGATTTTCAGGGGAGCACATTGTTTAACCATTCCGTTAATCTGTAACTGAAGCATCACAGCATAATGATGTGCTATGAATAGCGTCTTGCTGAATTAAAGATGAGTGCTGAAAGTGGAGTTGGAAAACAAAGCATGTCCTGTGAAACTTCAAGGCATAATCTGTTTGCAAAATTCAGAGTACATGGACCAAAGAGGACTGCCAGCATTATTACTGTGCTTGTAGGAACAACCTATGGGAAGGTTTTACCAAGTTGCTTGGACAAGTAGAGGCCTAATCAGCCTCAGGTGGGTTGCCTACTTGTGGCTGCTTGCTGTTTAAAAGAAAGCAAACCTACCAGAATTTTTACCAATACAGTAAAGAATGGTACAATCCTCGGTCAATCACCTTATAAAGAATGGTACAATCACCAACTTCAGAAGCAAAACTTACTCAGACATATTATAGATATTAAATGCTCACAGCCCTGTGCTGTTCCACCACATTAAATACTGCACGGATTTTCAACCTCTCATTGAGGCAGCCTACTGTTATTCAATACTGCCTTTTTACACTGGCAATGAAAATTAAATCACCACTTGCTAACAATGAGTGATGTGTAAATGGTTGTAAAATACAGTTCATAAAGATATTAGCAATGTTCCAAATAAATGAGATCATCAGAATCAGAGTGTTACAGAATTTCCTTTGAGCATATCAACAAAGGGACACTAATTATTGATTCTAGCCAGGCCTTTAACATAATCTTTTCCGCTATACTGGTCACAAAACTAAGGAATCCAGTTCTCCAGCTTGTCCTTTTCCAGAAGTTGTGTACATGAACTTGTGTTAACTTTGCTCGCAAACTCCATAAGTCTATTTTCTTTTTCAAAAATCCATTTTTTCCTGGTTCTTTTTCTTTCTCAAGAAAGACGACATAGTGAATAAAAACTAATACATGACAACATCCAATTATTTACATAATATTACCTGGCCAATATGTAATGTGTCAACAGCTACAGGTATATAGCTTTTCATTTACCACAAATGCACAAAGATCTCAAATACAGATTTTTAAATATAATGCTCCACACCCCACCCCAATCCAGGGTGTTTCTCTGACCTACAGTATGCTGCCTGGGATAGGCTGCCCCAATC
>JAABNX020000130.1:19240376-19266332 GCA_015163995.2 Mormyrus lacerda | reverse complement strand
GCAGAATCACCCTCAGCCACCCTACGTCCACCGCTACTGTGTAATTCCTTATCCCAGTCAGCGTCACTGTGCTGGGGTGTCGAACCTCCCCCAGGCAGCATAGGACACAAAGCTGAAAAGCGTTGCAGGGCTCGTACGCGCACAGCCTACGAGCAATTAAGAGACGCCAATGAGCCTGACTGCATGTCTTTAGAATGCCGGAAGAAACTGGAGAACCCAGAAGAAACCCAATACAAGAAAAACACACAGACGCAGAGCCAAGGAAGAAATCAAATTCCCAACCCAGGAGATACAAGGCAACAGCGTTACCCACAGGGGTATGGCACGCTATGACACGGCTTAAACATAACATGCCAAAGTGATTTCGCCACATGGAGTCTCTAATGGCTAATAGGCTAATGGTTGTTCCCTCTGGCACGTATATAAAGGATGACTCTACTTGTAAAAGGGTCAAAAAAGTCAGAAAGCTGAAAGAGGACTGACACTAAAACCCAAACTGACACCAGCCAAACATACTTTCATATTAAAGTGCTATTAAATACAACAACACCGAAACACCAGGTGTAAATGTATTAGCTGAATAAGTAGCCTAACCGATCAGTCACTCCTGATTGCTTCTCATCTCCCAGTCATTACACGGTGCCCTCATTTACGCCTGGACCGGTTTCTCTGAGAACTTCTAGCTGAACAAGGAAATATTACATTGCGTGTGAGTGACATATGATGCTAGACGACTAGAGCAGTTACCTTAGATACTAGGCTGTAATATTTGTTTAATTGCTACATCCATCCATTTTCTGTAACTGCTTGTCCTATTAAGGGTCACGGAGCCTATCCCAGAGGCTATGCAGGGTAGGGAACAACCCAGCTCATTTAAAACTAGGAACCCACACAAACAGAGAGAGAACATGAACAAGGCTGAGACGGAGATAAACCTCAAACATTCAGACGGTCAGATGTGCCCGTAGAGTGAGATGCTGTGCTAGGAACACACTTCCACGATAAGTTTTACTGGCAGAAGCTGTAATCGGGTTACAAATCAATGCGAACTTAGGCCACAAGTTTATGTTACTATATCGCCAGCATTAATGCCCTTTTAATCTTCAAAAGCTTAGATGCATCGATCCAGGTCCATTGACCTACAGATATTTGTTTCATAAACTGACAATAACCCCACGCGGGACAGGTGGCAATAAAAATAAACAAGAGATTTCTTTACTGCTCTCTCACGTATTTCGTGACTTAACTGACACTGGCCAATATACATAAAATGTTACTTTGTTGCCTAGTATGGAGATGCCAATCACCTACAAATGTCCTATTGGACAACAGCATAAACAGCGGATAGACTTCATAAATTAGCCTATTAGGGATAAGGGGGGAAAATATGTTGACAAATGCATCCAACATCCAACTGTGACGCGTCGGAGAATAATCCGCGATATAGCGGGGGCGCAATATCTGAACCGCGACGTAACGGGGGATCACTGTATATAGAATTTACGTACACTCACATTTGGGGGCTATATGAAAGAACGGGATATAAATCTATACCAAGATAAATCTTTGTTGTATTCCCGGATTTGGCGATTAGGGTTGCTATATAACTTTGGGGGGGGGGGGGGTACGGGGCGTGTTCCCCCGGCCCCCCCACCGCTGCGCCCCGGTAATCTATTTAGAACATAACAAAACACACAGACTATCCATTCATTCCAAGAAAAAATAATAATTTATTCACAAGTCCGCGTATACTATACGATACCCTTCGCGTGATTATGAGTATATTTAAGCCTAGCTAACTCGTTTGTAATTTATCTGTAACCACCCAAAAGAAACCCATCTGTGTGTATTTTGATTAAATCATAAGGATGGCTTAGAATATACATTTTTAAATTTCTTACATAAGTATGGGACCAAATGTTTGCAATTGTAGCATGCACACATCCAGAAAATAAACCATTTTATATCATACTACAGGGAAGTCTATATGTTTCTAAAATCGTTTAAATTAATATGTTACTTCAATGCCTACCTAACAGAATCCACAAAATAGTCGTGATATTTGTTGTTTTCATTTTCACTAACTAAGTTCATAAGAAAAACAAATTAATATTGAAACAGCAAATACAAACAAACTCGTTTACGCTCGGTTTAAACTATAAGGAAATGTTACATTTTGTGCTCGCAATAGGTCATACACAGATTTCTATCAATAATTCATTGATTCATGGAGCAAAACGGCCAGCAACATATTCTACATTCAGTAAGATAAAGGCAGTACCGGTCAGCCAATTAGGAGGCATAAGCATCTTCTGAGGGGCCGCAAATTAGCCAGCGGGCGCCATATGGGCTTCAGCCGGTACTAGATAAAGATCAGGTAGGAGAAACTTTCAGGTCTCGTTTTAAAATAAGTTACGAATATATTGTTGACTATAAACTGTGAGCTTCTGTTTAATTTAAAAGAAATGCATTTCTTAAGAGAAATTCCAATGGCAACTTTCATTTGATATATTAATCTTCATTGTAATTTTACAGTCGAAATGTAATGTGTTACAGTTACAAAAGCAATCAGTTTCGTCGAACCTGGATCAGTTATTTGGTACTTCAAAGCTCAGTATCAATACAGATATGTTGAGCATAATGGTGCTTTCGTTAATGTTGAATTACTGTCTTTTACATGATGGTTTGTAAACTCCAGTCTTCTATTCTCTGTACATAACTTTAAAATTCCATTTTGAAATATATACATTTCAGTTGTTTAGCATAAAAGTCGTATTTAATCGCAACATTTTATTTTATTGTTTCTTCCAAATAAATGACCATGCATAGTGCATATATTATTTGGAAATTTATTCTATCAAAAAGTACAAACAGAAGCTAGGACCAAAGGAGATTTAAAAGTAGGCTAATTAAAACGAACTTTCGGAAGAACAAAGGAAGGCATGTTAGGAAGTGGATCGTGTCGTCGCTAGAGGGGGCAACAAGATTACAAATATTTGGCCCATATTTTATGTGGATCCTACAGGGAAAATGTTCAATTAAAAGAACCGGGTTTTCCGTTCCTGTGTCTCCTCCCTGTCTCACAAGCACACGTGAAATGTATTCCCTGTATAAATGCAAATAAAGGCCGACACAATAATGAAATTTTGAATAACAGTTGATTTATATTAATGGAAGCAGAAGGATAAGGAGTAATTATTCAGTGCAAAGAGGCAACCCGGGAAGTGTAAAATCAACGTATCATGGTAATTACCGTCATATTTATAACTGTCAAGATGCTTTACGAGTCTATATTCTTTGCGATAGATGGGGTTTTAAAAAGTCAGCAGGATGTCTGATATTCAATTGCGGTTTAACGGACAAAAACATGAAGAATCGATAAAAATGTAATTCAGAGGAAGGAATCGGTTTAGTCCATTCAAAATAAAACAGACTAAATGTTTCCCTTATAACATATTTAGTCAAAGCTAAACCATATCACTGACTGGGAAAAGTATTATTCACTGCCTTACTTGAGCGTTATTACCGATTAATAATAAAATCGTAGCGTTTTAATATATATATTAAAACATTTCATATATATAGCCATATCATATTTAACAGTTAGTATCTATTTAATATTATATACCATGTTAACTATATTTCCGTCACTGGATTAAAAGTACATTTAGAGCACAAGTAGGTATACTCCATACACGAAGCTTTTGTCAGGGTACCTGCCTTACCTGCAAGTCGTAGGGCCGACATTCTTTGAAACTCGGGTTCTTGCAGCCATTTCCACATTCGCCTAAAAGTCTCCCTTCCCGATTTAAGTTTACTCCAAGGTTTCGGGTTCCTTAAGAGGTCAGACAGGGTACCCTGCGAGCGACAAAGTACTCGCTGAGCGAAGATAGCCTGTGGGATGCTGTATCGCTTTAGTTCCGCCGCTATTCTTTGTGCCAGTTCCTTGGTGTTGATTTCCTCCAGCTGCCCCGAGTTGGAACCTTGCGTTTCAGGGGAGGAGGGCGGTCTGTCTCGGCTGGAAATTAACGTGGGCCCGTGGGATTGAGAGTGCCCTTGATGTCCAGTATGGTGAATTCCGTTTAAATGTGGGATAATACCTGTCGTGGTACCATTAAGTCCTCGAGAAAAGTGTTGATCCCCTCTGGCGAGTATCGTGGGATGGTCATCAAAGTTGGGGCTCAGCATCTTGTCGGGCCCATGACTTCCATAGTTGTGGAGGCTCTGCTGTGTGTTATGGATGGTACTCAGGCTGTTTCCAAGGGGACTGCTGCCCAGCGGGGATAAACTTTGATTCATACCTGCCATGTCTTTATGGTACTGGCTGTAGAGGTTGTTTATTGCTGGTAAACTCCTTTCATCCCGCATTAACGAAAAACTTCCTGTTACGTTTCCAGAAAGACGTTGGTGTTGATGATGATGATGATGATGATGATGATGGGGATGGTTGAATTTCTCCGAAACAGTAGATATGGGCGGCAGTGGCTGGAGGGGAGTTAAATGAGTGTAGGTTCCGTTCATTCCCATCGCAGATGGGGATGTGTCGCCTGGCATGCTCATCGCGTGATGGAGTGGGAGAGACAATTCAGGACGGTACTCTCCAGACCCATCAAGAATCGTAGCCATACTACAAACCATAGCTGACCGCGAAGATACTGCTGTTAAATCCTGATGGATCCGCAAAGAAGCGTCTGTGTTCCGATTATGTTGGGCACTGTGAATATTCATCAGACCGTGGTCGTGGTTTACTCCACAATGCAGACTTCCAATGCTCTCCATTGTCATCTCTGGGTTCATGGTGCAAGCATCCAAATCCTTGGCAAGGCATAGATAGGCGGGGTATGCGGTCTTCATTCAGGACATTAATCTATTTAACATTTCCTGCCAATGATGAGTGTAGTCGCTTGATTGTGGTCTTAAGGCCCCTCGGTTTCTTTGGATTTTTTTTATTACCGATCTCTATCATACAAGCCGGTGCTGCACATCTCCACGTCCGAGCCCGCTTCTCCTCCTATGTGATCTGCTGGAGCTGTCCAGAACAGGTTTGTTTTACGGTCACTCAACCCTGGTGGAGAGGGAGGGCATATCTCTTTGATAGACTTCAATCTTGATCAGTCACAGTCTTAGTTGCTCATTATTGGTCGCCTATCCAATCCGGACTTCGGTGTACATGACGCAGCCAAGTTCGGTTGAGATTCTCTGCAGCTGTGCATTTAAACTAACGGCAAGTGCCTGTGTATTTCTTAATAATAATACTCGACGTGTCCTCCAACTCATTACTATTTATCAAAAGAGATAAAAAATTATTACATAGTTTGTCACACATTGTTTTTAATTTCCGAATCTTGTGACGTCCTAAAATAATGTTGAAGTTTCCACGGTTAATATATATACACCTTGTATACTGGAAATATAAGTGTAGTCCTATTCTTATACTGTAAGCACATTTATATAGAAAACGACTACCATAAATATGATGGATAATACGACAATGATCGATAATGTATAAAATTTAAAGAAAACTTAATAATGAATGCTTGGAAATATAAGCCTACAGTACTACAAAAAAATAATTTAAGTTCTTAAGGTTTGAATACTGGGCTCCCGGCCTTATGAGAAGTCTAAGAAGCCTTTAGATGATTGATGGATTTGCCTACGTATTTATTAATTACATTTATTGGAATCTTTCGGATTTGCTCATGAATAGTGCCATTTTATATTGGCTGTTTGTGTATTTTACTAAGTAATTTTGCTTTGGAGATTGCGCAGATGTTGCCTTTGTTTAAGGCACATGTAGAGTGGCGTCTCAGAAGCATGAGCTATTCTTCTTTTGATCGGTAAAGTCAAAGGAGGGAGCGGGCGACAGCTTCCACAAAGCTCATTCCAGGAACCGCGCTGTCATTCTGGCGAGTTATCTGAGGATTTTTCCCTGACTTCCTAAAAGGCTAAGATAGCCCAGCACAATGCCACGCCGAAACAAACTGCACATTTTTTAACCCCTTTCTTACAGCACGACTCACATTAGCGAATGATTATAACTTGCAGCGATAGAGATTCGACTTTATGAACCTCGTGCTTACAGCACAGAACTTAACGCACTTCCACGACGACCAAAAGCAACGGCTTTTTAATTGTTTCATGTAACTGCGTGACAAGCTTTTAATTTAATCTCGTGCGTTTGATATTCTATAAAATTATGAGTAATTTTTATCGGTGTAATTTTATGAAGGTCATAAGAACGAAATAAGCCTATACACCTGAATGGGCATAGTTTAGGTATCACCTTTAAGGCCATATCTGCAGCATTTAGTTTGTTTACATCGAGCCGAAGGGTTCATTAAAACTCATTTATTTTTACGTTCTTCTCTTCCTTGAAACTATCTGCCATGTAGCTATTGACCAAAATCCCTCTACTGCTGCAAATGTATATGGTTGTTGGCAATCATATTCAATTTTACATGCTTTGCGTTCATAATTTTTGTGTGTAGAATTTACAAGGACTTCTTGAATTGTATGAAGTTCTGTCTACTTGTGTTTTTGTATCGTACCGCTGTTAAAAAATAACGAGCTTATTATAGGACGATATTATAGGAAGAAACTCGCTTGTTCTGTTCCACTTGTTTTATGATGACTATAGCTTATTTCGTGATGATGGTGGTGATGATGATGATATTTGAAAGATGGGTTGGTAGTTGTTGATTAAAAAGTACTGTATTATTAGATCATATGATGTCCTAAACACAGCAAAAACACTATTTTATAAATGCAGAATCGAGCTACCTGAAAATAAGCATCGGGATTTGAAAAAAGCTCATAGCTCTTCAACTTGAAACATCATTAATTTATTTCTGCCAAAAAAAACGTACATCTTCTTATTGACTTGTGAATGTCCGCTTTGGCCTTTGAAGCTGTTTTTAACCTCTAACACAAAATTGTATGTACCACCTTTTATTTTCGTCAACATTCTTAGTGGACGTCCGTTGTAAAATGCAATGTAAACTACGAACCAACTATCAAAAAATACATGGAACATTCAGCATCCTGTCTTTTTTGTTATCACATGGGCCTCTTCTATGTGTTTAGCTATATGCTTGTATAGTTAAAGCAAAACTGTTCTTGTTCCGTTTTCAGTTATGTGTTCGAAATCAGTTTGTTTTGTGTTTTATTAAAATTGTATTAATAATACAGGTACTAGATTCTACAATAGTAGATTCTGAATAGTTTCCGTCGCACGAAACAAAAAACACGCCTCGTTGTATTGTTTGACAACCGTAGAATGTTGACATGCTAGAAACGTTCAATTTATACATTTTTCAAAGCTTATAGGCAAGTTCGTATTCGTAAGTACTGCGTTGTTTACAATAAAAAAAAAATCACAGCAATGGTTGCCCCAATGTATCAGTATGTTGCTCGATAACATTTTGTTGAATTAAGAACCGCTACTTTTCAACGAATTAACAGTTAAAGATATAAGAATACTAAGTAACCAAATAGTAACCAAAATAAACACCCAATAATATATATGCTTTCACAATTGTTTGTTGATTATGGAGACAGTGCCGTTCTGTACCACCTTTTTTCCTCCACCAAATAAACAATCCCACAAACAAACAAACAAATAAATAAATATTACATTCTTAATTATATAGAATAAAAATGGGCTAATAACGGTAATATGTGTAATAATGGTTCTAGTAACGTTAATCAATGTTATTTATTTATTATAAAATCCATATATTAATTAAAAAAAATCAATAATTTTATATCCGCGGATTAAATCGAATTAAAATCAATTTTAGGAAAATTACTTCTTTAAAACGATTATTTTGATTTATTTTGCAATGATGCATTCAACAGACGTATCTATATTCTGAAATATGACACAAACGAGAATCCTTCAGAATCAGCGTTAGATGCGTTGTGGAGATCCGATGAATAAAATTTCTTTGGAAACGAAATTGGCGACACAGATGTATTTCCGAAAGTTTTAATGACTGCAGAAAAACATACATCTATTACCAGCATTCAACCACATCGAAAGGCACGTGGATGTTTAATGTATAAAAGTGTAGGCTATGTTCACTTACGCTGTATCTTTATCTATTCCTATGTCTATTCCACATATTTGAAAAAATAATTGTTTTAATAATCATACATAAATATCATATATAAAATAGCGATAAAGTAACCATTTATTCGCTACAATTATTAATTTTAAAAGATATTTCTTTTTAATTATTTAAAAACCGGTGCACACAGCTAGTGTGCTCATATGACAGGATATTTTTGGACAGTCACAAAATCAGAAAATAGACACAGAGTAGTGACATAAGATTGTATATAGAATGTATAGACAATGTTTATTTTTAAAACACAGAAGGCTGAAAATAATTCAACATATCTTTGACAAATTGAACAAGACATCAGGCAATTTAAAGCTATATGATTTGTATATTGAAAGTACTTCTAAAAATTACTATAAATAATATAACAAATGGGAACGCATTTATTGAAATCTATTATTTAACTATTCGATGTTAGAGTATTATACCATTTGCTACCTGAGCCCATTACATTGATGTATAAAATGAAAAGAGTGTTACTAAAAATTGTAATATTATTTTGTACAAGATGTTCCATGCTGCCCTGCACCCAGTGCTATCTGAGGTAGGCTGGAGACCTATACACCCAGTACTGGATAAATGGTTGGACGATCGATGCATGGACATTTTATCAGTGCAATATTTTTCTGTATAATTATTGAAGCAGAAAAGTTTTGTGCAGAACTGGTGGGTTTCTTGACAAAAAGTGCAATAGTTAAGATAATTCATGTGCAATCAACATTCAAAGTTTTACATATAAGTTGTTTGCAAATCCATTAATCATGTTATTGTATTATTATTATTATTGTATTATTAAGGTTATTAGATATGCTAATCAGTACGGATTGTACATTTTACTAAAGTAATTTGTTACATTCCTATTAAAAGTTCCCATTGTTTCTAAGTATGCACTGATGTGATTTGATTTATATCTGCGTAAAAGATTCAAATGACTGGAGCCGTATCTTTAACTATACTTAGCTTGTTAATAAGTATATGCTAAATGCATATCATAACATGTGAATAGAAGATACTATGGTATAATATTCAGAGTAAGTTAATAAGTTAGTTAGTTAGTTTGTCATGTCCCCATGAATACTATATGATACATTATTTCTTTTTTATAATGGGGTGAGCAAGGTGCCTCTTAAAACATTAAGAATAAAAAGAACAATTGACTTTCTACCTAAAATGTGTTCTTTTCATTGGGGAACATACTGACTTTTTTAACAAATGACTTAATCATCACGATTTTAAACGCTATCAAACATATAGACATTAACTCATCTCATAGACGCAACACCTGGACCAAGATCTTAATCTAGGTTCCCCTGAATGTTGCATGTAGGACTTAAGGCAGAAGTGTGTTTAAAGTTACAAAGTTATAAAGTTAATTGAAATTAGCACTAATTAGTACAATGAAAAAAATTCAGCCCTTCACCATATTCTGCTACAGTTTGAAACTATGGGGAGATGAAATCAGGAGCAGTAATGGAATTAGTGAACAGTTTTGAATTAGAGACTAGGGTGTCACAGGCTTGTATTCCTTAAATGTCATTGTTTTAGCATAGATATGATTTATGCTAAATGATGAATATAATCGAACTAGACGTAAAGAGCCAATCTGTCTATACTGAGCCCACCAGAAGAACTCATCTATAATTAAGTTCATAACATAATTCTACTGAGATTATTAAAACCACAGGTTACAAGAAAATATAATAATGCAACAAAAAGAACCCAACGGCCTAGTCATTTTCACTTTCACTAAAGACTTGAAAGTGACATTTTCTAAGGTACACCAGCTGCAGAAAGTACCACACTGCCAAGTAATCTCAATTTCCAAAGAATTACAATTAATAAAGGACAATCAGGAAAAAAATCTATTATTAGCTATTGCAATCTTCTCTGAATGTGTTTTAACATTTAGACTGGCCTCTGCTAATGAATTATTATAGAAGTACTACTCAGGGTTATTTAATAAAATTAACATTTCACCTAGATTATGCCTAAAGTATACTGTCTATACTAAGATCAATTTCCATCAATTAATGCTTTCCTATAATCCTCAATGCATAATTTTATCAATTGAAAGAGAACATTTTCAACAACATATTGCACACTTTAAGGTAAATACATATGATATGAAAATGCAGAGTGCAAACAACACTGGAAACATGGACTTGGTACAAAAATAACCTCTGTTCAGCATTGAGTTGGATGGTTGTGATGGCGGGAGTTTTGGTGGTTTTTCTCTCAACACTGTCAGCTGGATTTTGGACATCTCAAACTGAAGAAATCATTCAATTAGAAGAGAAACAATTTGCCATTCCAGATTAGGTAAAAGTGAAGGAACTGCTAAAAATATTAATATCTTACCTGAGATGCACATCAGCAGCAGGTAACTCATTCTGAACAAAACTCAAAAACACAAATCATGTCAAAGAAAAGTGAACGGAGTCCCAAGCTTCTATTAAACGTTGTCTCTGAAAGAAAACGAGTTAAAATCTAGACAAGTTATCCTTGCGCTACATTTTTTTTTCTCTGAGAAAGTTGTATGGTTGTTATGAAATACCTTAAAATTACTGCAGGACTTGCCAATAGCAGCAGTTTTCACACGCCATGGAGCGTCGTTTAAGGGACAGACAAAATAGACCTTAGTGCATGAACACACAGTTCAGTGAGATGAAGATTATAATGAGATCAAGGCGTCTTGTTCAGGCCATAAAAGCGGATTTCTTTTGCCAGTTTACCTTTCAATTCCAGATGAACGACTGAAATTAGCCTCATTCATAGCTGAAAGTGTCTTGCATTTATAGATCTAATGGAAATTTTTCCAACCAATAAGCTTAGCTAAAGCTGCTGTAGCATGCAAAGCACATATTTTTTTTATTCTGACCTCTTTTAGCAGTACAGTGTATATTAGTGTATATTTCTAGTGTCTGTTTGTTTTATATATAAGAGTATATATAGAATAGGCATCCTGTTTAGCACTGTGCTTCTAGGCCCCGCCATGACCAAGGATAAATGGATGGATGGGTATTTATATATAGATCCTCTCACCGAGAGGATGATTAGGCTCTCGTGCATGAGAGATGATAAAGTGTTTCATTAAAGCTAAGACTGAGTTCCAAAGCATGTTTTGGAATCTTTGCTTCAAAGCACTTTGTTTACATATAAATCATTCAGGTGCCCTCTGGAAACAAAAGTAAAGTTCCCATGTTACAATTTACCTATTTGCCCGTTTCCAAAAATACCGTGTTAAATTAGCAAAAGCAATGAAGTCCGAATACATACGTTGTTTTGCTAGTTCACCTTAATTACATATATTTTTCTATGTCCGTGTATTAAACAGGACTCCATGAACTCGTATATTTACTCTTCAAGTTATCGCGTGTGCTACATTTTAAAATCAGAGGTATTGCAAATGATTCAGTCCCTGAAAAAATATACTAGGAAAAATTCTGAAGGTGTGCTTTGTTTATGTTAGTAAAGCTGGTTTTGCAATGTGGCAACAGGGAGCGCAAAACTAGACCACGCGAGGTTTCCCGTAGCTCCCTAAGCACAGGGGGCGACACTGAGCCGGATCACTCCTTCGGTGTGCAATGTGTGCAGGAGTTTGAACTCAGCAGGCAACTGATGGGACTCCTGCCACTTGGTGGTAAACTTGGTCCCTTTCTTGTCAAAGTAGTGGTACGGGAGTCCCTTGCCAGAGATGGGATCCCAGCCGAAAGGCCAGAAGCCGTAGAGGTGAACTTCCTCACACATGGCTGAGGCTAGAGTGTACATGAGGATCCCCGTGCTCAGACGCTTGGGGGAAAGCTGCTTAGTCTTCCAGTAGCTGCATAAGGGGATAGGAAGATATTCCACAATGACAAAGAACACTTATCTCCTAATGATGGGTAGCAGAAATGGGCTGTCGGCATATATGTGTTATATTTGCGCTCCTGCAGTACATTTTCAACTTTGAATGCATTTTAGAAATAGCTCAATGTAATACGGATAATGCAAGCGAACATGAAGCAGCTCTGCGACACTGATCATTCTACAGTATAGTTACCGTACATCTATATCACTCAGAATCTTTACCAGATTGAATAATAAGCCTTCATGACCATTTTATACAGGGATGGAAAGAAGGAGATAAAATGTGATTATTGCTCTCCCGTATATCATAAAAAACACAACTGTTAATAGGATTATATAGATTTTACTTCAGGTAATCTAAACCATTATTTAATACTCAAAATTAGCAATTAAATGGCGTTTTATAATTTACTAGAGTATTATAATAATATAATAATAGTAAAATCATGTATGTACATATACAAATTACAAGTGCAATTAGACATGGTGTCAATTAGTATAAGTCTCAATTTCTGTGTTAAAATGATGCTCGAAGGCTTACCTATTGATATAGTGCATGATATTGCCTGGAAAAGCAAGCTGCAACTTCAACTGGTCCTTATGCTCAATGAAGAAGTCAATAAGCGTCCGTGTGACAGGGGCTGACGTGTGGAAGAAGAAAGCGGGAATCCAGAGGATTGCCCCGTCTAGCTTTTTTAACCTAAGAAGGAAGTTGTTGCGGTCTTGGATTGTCAGCAGGTTGTTGTAGTACCTCTCCAGGATGCTGGGGTTGAAGGTGGTCATGTTTGTTTTGCGTCCAACGTCTCTGTGGTAGATCTCTGTGGGGGCAAAGTTGCAGCGAAAGATGAAGTTGAATTTGTCAATCTCAGGCCCGCACCGGCTGCCCGTTAGGATGCCGCTGTTTCCAACCACAGCGCACATGTTGTAATGTTTGTTCAGGACGGGCGAAGAGTCAGGGAGCAGTGACTTGAAGTTGCTGCTGATGGAGAAGACATACTTGTGACTGGAGTAGTCATAGTGCATCAGCTGGCCCACACGTACCCTGTCCTTAGTCAGGGAGAAGTTATTTGGCACATCAACGTAATGAGAAATTTCTTCCCTGCAAGACATACAAGCAAGTTAGGCTCTGTTGACATTGTTTCATGTTGTAATGGCTCCGTCAAATATCAACATAATAACATAAGTCATCAATCAAACTGGTGGCAAATATTAGGACTGATCATACCACAACACCGAGGTCATTGACTTATAGTAAACACCTACAAAAAAAAGCATAAGACATGATCACAATGCAAATTTGGCATGAGAAAGTTTCAGAATGTCTGGACACCTTTGCTGCATGATTGCCGTCTGGTTAAACTTCCAGTCAGTAACTCTTTGCATTTCCTCCGTGGTCGTTAACGGGATGAAAGACTGGTCCAGGAACTTCAATGCAAACTGTGTCCTGGAAAAAAAGACCTTTCTTCTTCACCAAGGAAAGAGATTAAATGAAATCACTGATCAACTACTTACATAAGTGATTCTCTCAATTAATTAATTCAATTAATTGTCAATTAGTTAACTCAATTGCTTAAACATTGGCAGCTATTTTGAAATGTGGGAATCCTGATCAGTTTCAAGTCTTTATTGCTTTCATTAATTTATATAATTTATCTGAGGTCTGATTTCGCCAATTTCCCACCCCAAGAAGGCCCTATATAAAGGTGTCAGTAATATGATGACTGCACTTTATATGTAACAGCCAGTGCTCCATGTTAATAATTGAAGTTTCAACCTCCAAAAGATTATAAACTTTTCACTTTTTCCATTTTACTGGCATTCTTTGAAACACAAGCTAACATGCTGTTATATTATGCCAATTCAATTAAATTTAAATTGGTTTATTTCTATATAGCACCTTTCAGAAACAGACAAAGAAATGAAAGAAAGAAAAACAGAAGGGAATGGAGGACAGGAAGCGAAAACTCCCAAGTAGGGAGGAAAAAAACCCCTGGGGGCCCAAGGTCAACTGGCAGCCCCCCCCCCCATGTTAACATTATAGAAATTCCTATTATTCTTTAAAACTAAACAAAATAGCAAAACCTGCCACAAAACCTGTCCTTCAGAGAGTGAAAATGATTAGTTCATGAAAATGACTTTGGCAGAGTATCAGCACCAAGGGGAACTAAAACAACCATCACTGCATTACTGCTGACCCAGCATTCTGGCCTCGCAGTTTTTATAATAGAGAGCGAAATTTTTGTTCAGTGGGGGTATATTTGATTTACCTTGAAGTTTCTTTAAATTATTCATTCAGTACTTATTTATTCCTTTAGCGGAATAGAAATATTTTACAAATTATCCTGTAGTTAATATCCAGAAGTCTGAACTGCATTCATCTCAAATAAATGAGATTAACTGTTAAGTGAGATCTTCTGAATTCACTAATACAGAAGTTACTTTCGCTGTGATATTTAATCCTGTAAGTCCGATCCAAGATTTCATACTCTTTTTTTTTCTACCCTAAACGAGAAGGTCATCGCACTCTAAAACGCAGTCAGGAAGGGCAAAACTCGAGGAACATTGCACTGCAGACTGCAATGCACTTTTGCGAGCAGCAACTCATTTAATAACTTCGTGAACTGACTTACACCTCTAAAGTGCACATAAACCAGTATGCCTATATAAATAAACAGAAATACTCAATGCAGCCCAAACGTTTACGGCTTTTTAACCATCACTTACCGAAATCCAGCATGAAACATATACATCCCCGTTGCATGTGAATATTTCGGGGCTGTGAAGATATATATTTTTTTAATTGACACGTAGCTGAGGAAGGACAAGATGAGCAAAACCACGCTGAACATGGAGAAAACCACCGCGCTAGCGATGCGGACCATCTTGGCGTGCTGCGATTGCCCGGTAGACCGAAAACCTGCGGAGGCTGCGTGGTCAGTACCGCGGAATAAACAGTTCCAAACAATCCTACACAAACCCGATTAAATAAATGCTGATGGTTGAAACTGTAGCTGGTCGAGATGTGAGCAAGTCTCCGCATTTAAGTCCTCCCATTGCCGCTCGCATCTTCAGATAGAACTGCTGTCACAAGAAAACGCCGGCTGCTGAATTAATGGTTTAGTTAGACTGCTGCGAATTTACGTGAGTTCCGTGCTATACTTAAAGGAGACTGAGCCGAAAATTCAAACCCGTTAGAAAGCATAGCTTTCCGCTAGGTTTCTCATTCACAATAATGAAACTGATTTAAAAATTATCGAAACGAGCGACTTTATGTGATATTTGCAACAGCAAGATTATCATGATAATGAATGGTGGATAACGGCTGTATATTATGATTTATTATTGAACTTACCCCCACCACTTTGGAAAATGAGAGAATACTGTACTTGTGAATGAACGTTTGCAGTGCACTTTAGGATGCGTGGTCATGGATACTTTTCATGGCTCAGTAGAAGGAAGGATATGTGCTGGAGAATAGGGACCAGGTTACAATTAATCAGCAGCTAAGTTGGTACAATATATAAAATGAAAAATAATTGCAATAGGAGTTTTGGTTTTGTTTAATTAAATACTATATAAACACATTATTCAAGGATCACTTGCTTTGATATTGACAATAATGATAAAATTACAGCTTTAAGTTAATTCAGTTTAGCAAATTGCTGCTAAACGACTGTAATTCCTTCACAAGATTTTAAGTGATCAGTCAGCTCCATCTTTATTGTTGAGCTTGAAATTCACAATTTTAAAGTTTTAAATCATAACATTTTGTTAGAGAATTTACTCTTTCTGTAGGTATCAGGACTCATGCAGCAAAGCCTATATATGGAAACGGTCGCTGAGATGTAGGACGGGAGCTGTACTAGACCTGCCCATGCTTTGGGGACTCTATTGGACGGACCGTTTGATCAGTTACTTGGAAAAGGGGGGGGGGAGCCTGGCGGTATCTGCCTTAAAGATTCCACTGAACATCTGTTAAGCCAAACTGCATTAAATGATCGTCAGTTTTCTACTATCTTGTTTCTCCAGAGGTCTGGAAGGAAGATTACTGCAATATTTAATGAAAAATATTCCGAAAAAATGTCAAAGCAAGAGTGTGGACAACCTGCTTTTTCTAACATCTGGGTTTTTGTCTCACTTGTATTCTTTATACATTCAGTTTACTTCTAGTCAAATAAAATAGCTAGGATTATAAGCTCAGCTAAGCAATAATGCCAAAGCACAATGCATTCCATTAATCATCGTGAATAATTTAATATGCTATACTTTCTATTAAAAACAGCACTAAACAGCACACTTCATTGGACCTTGTCAGTGGCTTGCCAGCTGGGTCTGAACAATATTCCATATGCCTTTAATATGGTTCTGGGATGTCATGCTTAGAGAACCACAGAACTGCAGTCTTTAACGATTACCATTCTCAAGTTGTAGTCTGCTGCCATGAATTCAAGGCTTATATTAAAATCTTTTAAAAATTAGATGTTGTATGGAATATTTTTACATAATCTTGTGCACTCGCAAGAGCTTGGCCGGATGACAATCTCTGTGATATTGGGTATCTCTGTGATACCATATGTCTCTGTGATACTGGGTATCTGTGTACTGGGTAACTCTGTGATACTGGGTATGTGTGATATTAGGTATCTCTGTTATACTGGGTATCTCTGTGATACTGGATATTTCCGTGATACTGAGTATCTCTGTGATACTGGGTATCTCTGTGTACTGGGTATGTGTGATACTGGGTATGTGTGATATTAGGTATCTCTGTGATACTGAGTATCTCTGTGATACTGAGTATCTCTGTGTACTGGGTATGCGTGATACTGGGTATAAAGAGGTACAAGGGTAGAGTGTGTCCCACTCTGGGATGCCACCTCCATCTCACAGCGTGTTACATGTCAGTAACCTTGGGCTCAATTAAGACAAGTCCCAGGTGCAATATTCAGCAAATACGGTTCTCTCCTGTCTCCACCAACCATCTGCACTTGAGCTGGGACATCTGAAAATATTGATCATGCTTAAAAATTTGGTAACAGCTATAAAACTAGTTCATTCATTTTAATTATGCACTTGAAAGCAGTTGGGGTGGCACCGTGATTAGCTCTGTTACCTCACAGCTCTGGGACCAGGGTTCTCTGTGTGTGTGGAGTCTGCGTGCTCTCCCTACGTCATTATGGGGTTTCCTTCATTTCCCCTCTCCCCACGGTCCAAAAACATGCTATATGTTGAGGTAAACTGAAGTTACCAAATGGCCCATTGGTGTGAATGGTGTGGGAATGTGACTTGTGAAAGGGTGGCACCCCCTCCTGGACTGTTCCCTGCCTTGTGCCCGTAGCCTCCAGGATGGGCTGTGGAGCCCCGGCAACCGTGGTGAGGATCAGCAGTTCCAGAAAATGGATGGATGACGAATTGAGGTGTGCTGCATTACAAATACTGAAATACATAATATTCTTATATTTTGTACCATGTCAGAAACAGAACAGGCCTGTATGCAGTTACTTGTAATGTGTACTAAGATCTTTGGTTTGCAGGTTAATTATTTTAGGGTCACTTTTTGTTATAGATATTGATTGAATTTAAGCCAGATTTGGCTTGTTTTGTTTGGACCCTTCGCTCTACTGTCCCTTGTATGTGCGGGTACTATGCAGATACACTACCTACAGTAATTACTGTAACAAACACAAGAATTCTGATAAATGGTTTTTCCAGTCCCAGCTGAAGGGTGAACATGTCTGATAGGTAATGCAAAGGATTAATGGGGACATTACTTGCAAAAAAACTCTTTCCCTCTGATGAATAGCTAAGAGGTCAGCCATTGTGAGTCCACCACAGGAACACAGAACATGAGTGGCCCAGGCCAGTACTCAGGGATGCAGTTGCTAGGAAACAGGCTGACTAGAGAGGTTCAACTTGGTTTGGTCTTTCTCAATCAATTTCCACATGTGTTGTGCTGATCAATATCAATAATCACACTGACTTTGGAATAAAAAAAAAAAAGTCCTCAGCTGAATGCTAGAGGCCCAAAAATAAATTAATGTACATTTTAAAATTAGGTGGCGGGTCAAACAAGCAAACTATGCATAAATCTTTAAAGGATGACATTTACAATTTATTAACAACCGCATAAATACATTTATACTTTAGATCTAAAACTATACAAAAAATGACTGATTCAGTCATCATTCTGAAACCATGCGTATATCAAATAAGCCATCGAACATGGAAACATACAAGAACTCCAGTTCTAGGTGCTTTGAGTTTTACATTGAGGTGTATGACTCAGTATCATGTTGTGCATGAATGTGCTGTTAATTACCACTTAAAATGAATAAACATTTTACCTGAAGGAATAACCATAATCCAAGTCATCTATCTGTGTTTACCACTTACCCAGTAGAGGTTCCGCTTGGAGCCTATCCCAGAAACCACCAAGGCACAAACAAGAGGATGGGATGCCAGTCCAGCGACATTAAATTTATTTCCCACACGATTTTATCCAAAGCAACATGCATTTTCAAGGAAGCAGAGTCATTCAGTCTCTGGAGCAGTTGTGGGGGGTCAGGGTCTTGTTCAGGGGTCCAACAGAGAAACCAACTCTGGGGTTTGAACCAGCAACCTTTAAATCACAAACACAGCATCCTAACCCACAGAGCTACACCAGTGGGTTGCATGCATATTGTAAATAACCCAGAACACTTAGACTGGGGGCTCTGTGACTATCAAAGCACTAAGGCTGAAGAGTTTGATGCCGCCTAGTAATGCTGTGGTTAGTGACCTTCTCCTAAGAGTAGAGCTCAACTGATAATATCTCAGGGAATCAAGAGCCCATTTCATTCTCAAATACTCCTTCTCTATGGCCAATTATACCCTCTCCAAAACCAATACCGTGCAGCTGATAAACAGTACAGGATGCATTTGAATCACCTCCCCTCTTTCAACACTGCCCCTGGAGGCCAAACAGCATCACTGAAAATTCCAAGCGCAAAGGGGGTCTTGAACGCTGTCAGATCTCATGATTCATGACTGAGAGGCATCTGCCAATAGCCCTTATTCAGATCCAAAGTAGAAATGACCTGAGCAGGGCCAAGGTGCTCCAGCAGCTTGTCAATATGAGACATTGGATAGCTATCAAAGTTTAAGATGGCGTCAAGGCACCAAATGTCGTTATAGAATCCTATTGCCCCATTCTTCTTTTACATCAGGACCGCAGGATTACACCAGGTACTCTCCGGTGTTGTGATGACCGCTATCTGATTGATTGTCTTTAGTTTCTCCTTCAACGCTGGGGTCCACCTTGCAGAGATGCAGTGTTGGATTATTTCATGCTGTGCTTGACAATTGTGGTGCGGCCAGGCTGTTCTAGGAAAACACCCATAGGGACTGCAAAGATATACAGCAGGTCCAGACCGCTGTGGACTCAGGTTAGTCAAGTCAAGCTGTTCCTCTGGCTTTTAAATGAGGCACTTCTCAATGGAACCCTCACCTGCCGCAGCTCTACCGAACAATACCTGCAGACACTTCACACGCTCCTCAAAGAGGCTCACACCAAAAGTCTGAAGTGGGATTTTTTTCTGAAATGGGAACCTTTTAAGCAACTTGACCGACTGGTGTATTCATAAGAGCCCCGGCACTTTGTAGTCAGGCAGTGCTCTGAAGGTGGTAGCAGCATAAGAACTGTTTGCCCAAGCTCTGATGCTCGTACCAGGTCTTCTGAGCTTTCTGTGAATCTGCCATCTCCTGCTTCATGACAACAGTGTTTGGTAATGCTTTACATTAACTGCAGCTTCATAATGCAGACATTATGCATTCATGAGACATTCAGTGCACATTCAGAAAGCATTCATAGAACATTCATAAGCAGCATGTAATGTGACTTAAAGCAGTGTGTTGATAATATTTTCAATGAACAAGACATGACAGCCGTAATACACATTAATAGTAAACATAATATTATAACATTATTTTTTTTATAATGTTCATTAAAGCTGCTAAGGTATGTTAGGATGTTAAGGTATATTTACATGCTGCTTATGAATGTTCTATGAATGCATTATGAAGGTGCACTGAATGTCCTACGAATGCTTTATAAAGGCATTATGAATGTGCCGTTAATGTGAATTGTTACCCAGTATATTTCCTTGGTACATAAGTGATGACACTGATTCATCTGCGTCCCTCTCCTCACATGGCTCACATCCACGGGACCCCGGACTGAACAACCATAGAGGATTTCAAACTGAGAAGAAACCTTTGGATACTGAGGTATTGAGGTACTTTATAATATACAAATAGCAGATATGGCAACCAGACATCCTAGTCACGTCCAGTTTCACTCATGAATCTACTGAGCATGTTTTAAGGGTCTGATTAAACCATTCAACACATCCTTCAGTCTGTGGATGAGAAGGTGATCGACGTATGCCTTTAATGCCTAAAGACTTATTGATGTTTCAACATCGACATAATATTTGTTCCCTGCTCTGTGTTATTTCCTTAGAGATAGCTAACCTTGGAAATAAGCTGACTTAAGCATTCTGTGATTTGCTTTGCTGTAATGCTTCTCCAGGAAATGCCTCAAAATCTAATATAAACACTCAGGACCAGGATGAAGTCGCTCCCAGGACTACTTGGAATCAGTGCCCTCCTATATCCATCGCTATCCTTGATCATGTTACAAAGGGGGATAAAGACCCACGTTTAAATATGCATTGTCTGAATTTTGCCAACTAAGGACTCATTTCTGGCCAGTAAAACATTGACTAATTCCACCATTTTCTCTATTCAAATCACCTGCTGCTGGTACTGGATGACCTACTTTCAGTACTTCTTGGAAGTGGGTCATTCTACAAAACACCAGCAAAACTGTTATTTCCCCTTGTAGAAGGAGAAGAGCTTATTGTTTTCCACAGTAAACACCCCAGTGAGCACTCCATCTAATCATCTCAGCTTCCTAACTTCTTCATGTCCTATAGTCTGCTGGGATCCTCAACACTTTCTACATTTTCTCTAGCACTGGCAAACAGTTTCCCTTATAACGATCATCCAGCTCAACCTCTGCAGCTCTGAACGTAATGTCAAACCTTGATTGCGTCTTTTCCCTGTTTTCAAGTTACTATAAAATTCCGGGCTGGCAGTAGTAATAACCCATAAAGGAAAAATCCACATCTAGAATAACATCATATGTGAGGTTTCAACTACACCAACATGCACAAGACAGGCTTCTTCTTGAACGGTCATTGTCATTTCAGTTGGGCATTTTTTCTCATCATCATTAGTGCATTTAAAGGTGTCATAGAATGAAAATCTAACTGTACTCCAGCATAGTTGAATAAGGAGATGGAATAAGAAGAAAATGGCAGTCTGTATGCATAAGGGTGTCATTCTAGGAAGGAACCGAACTGTCAGCAGGCATGATTAATGTTCATCTTTAACAGGTAAGTAGGGAGTACATTTCACAAAAGCTCTCGCAGCTTCCATAGTTGGAGCCGTTCAGTTGCATGGTTCTAACTATGCAAGTTGCCAACTTTGCTAGCAATTGTGCTTTTGAGAAAACGTACCCCAGTGTAGCGGGGGAGTAGTAAGCAACTTTACAAAGTCTGGGACATTGACAAAATGCTTCTGCACTTCCCATAAACTACTTTTGATTAGCTAAACAAATATCTATCAACACATTTACAAGCTGCTCAATTTGCTGTTTGAAGTTCTTGATAAAACTTGTATGACAAAGTTAGCATCATAAAAATCATTTGTTGCGTGAGATTAAAAATAATCAAAGTTATGATTATGCTAACATTGTACCTAGGCTGAAGTGGGACTATTAGAGTTACGTGCAGCAAATTGTTCCCGAAAATATTAAATGACAAATCCTACCACTCGGAAGCGTTCATTGGCAACATACCTTCATACTCCCTGGTTCTTTTATGTACCGAGCAACTGGCTGCTTCTCAACTCCGATTTCTCCTCTGATACAGGATCCAACATATATGGTTGGATGTCTAAATACTCCCATGTTTCTTCTCAGCTGTAGTGATGGTTCAGTGTGAGCCATTGTAGTGCCTCACGGTAAACCAGCCAATTAACCCAAAGCTCATGAACATATTAATGTCACCAAATAAGGGAAAACACTTTCATTCTAGGGCCAAACTATAGAGATGTAAATGGGCCTGCAAAACCACTTCTGGACATTTTTGACCAAACCAAGTTCACATAACTTTTATATACAGACCATACTGCCAGTGTTTACTGCTGATACATGTCGACCATTTAATGCGACCTTACAAATGTGTGTTGCTTATTTGGAACACTTTTTGAACACTAGGAGACACTTGTGAGGCATAACACAAATTGGAAGAATTACTTTCTTGACTCATACACTGAACTTCCTTTTCTCTGCAGCCACAACACTTTAGGCAAATAAATCCCTGTCTTTTTAATGACTAGAGGGCTGCACATGGCCTAAGTTTTTGCACTGTACCACAATCTTAGCAGATCTAGCTGGTAGCTAATGTATCCTGCTATAGTTGTTTATGGTTTTCCACAGTCAGACATATGGCTCCTTGGTTGTTTCATTTGTCAGCACTGTATCTTTTTCTTTCCATTTGGGGTAAGTCTGCTTACTTTGAACTTTTCCATTGGTTTATGAGATGTTCATAATCATGGATATAATAAATATCCATTGCTACATAACTTTACCTGTCAGTTGCCATGCCAAATGTGTTTCCCATCACCTTGGTAGCCATCAATAAATATCAATAACCCTTTTACACATTACGAGGTACAGTCATCGGCCACTTTATTAGGTACACTGAGTTGGACTCCCTTTCGTCTTCAGAACTAATTCTGTGTGGCATATAGTCAGTAAGGAGCTTGAAATAATCCTCAGAGACTGTGGTCCATGATGACATGATAGTATCGTGCATTTGTTGGAGATGTCGCAGCCGCTCTTTCATGATGTGAATCTCCTGTTCCACCACATCCCGTAGGTGCTGTACTGGATTGAGATCTGGTGACTGTGGAGGCCATTTAAGTACAGCAAACTCATTGTAATGTTAAAGAATCCACTCTGAGATTATATGAGCTTGGTGACATAGTGTGTTGTTATGCAGTAAGTAGCCATTAGAAGCTGGGTACACTGAGGTCATAAAGGGATGGACATGGTCACCAGCAATGCTCAAGTCAGCTGGGGCATTTAAACAATGCTCATTTGGTACTATGGAGTCCAAAGTGTGCCAAGAAAATATCCCGCACACTAAACACCACCACCCAGAATCATTAATACAAGGCAGGATAGATCCATGCTTTTAGGTTGCTTACACAACATTCTGACCTTGCCATCCCAGTGTTACACCAGAAATTGAGACTCATTTATTCAGACAATGTTTTTCCAATCTTCCATTGACCAATTTCAATGAGGCCTTGTGTACTCAGCTTCCTGTTCTTAGCTGACAGGAGTGTCCTCCTGTGTGGTCTTCTACTGCTGTAGCCCATCTGCTTCAAGGTTCAATGCATTGTGCATTCAGAGATGCTCTTCTGCATACCCTGCATGTAATGAGTGGCTATTTGACTTACTGCTGCCTTTCTATCAGCTTGAACCAGCCTGGCCATTCTTCTCTAACTCTTTGAAAATACCAGAGAAGCTCCAAATCAAAGACAGAAAATGATCATTGGTATCTAATGCCTCACAAATGGACTGACCTGTGAATAAATAATAATGGCCGTACGTGTCTGTTACGTCAACATGACTTCGTACTGCCTGCTTCTTTTAAATAGCATGCAAATATGCAATAAGCAACATTATGTAATAACAGTTGAAATTAGTGTTAGCTACCCTCTAAATTATTTTTCTGTGAATTTTTTATAAAAACTTTATACCACTGAAACCACTTGTAAAGCTAATGTTTCCATGCCTTCACATTTAGAGCATATTGCTGTATGATGCATCTGACAATCATTTTAATTTGTTTGCCAGTGGTATGACTCTTTTATGAACTTCCAGACAGGATATGGGAATTTCATTAATAAATAATTATGTTTGTGGTACGTCCAAAAAAAGATTAATGAATGTTTTGTGCTGTTATACTAATGGGGAGTACCATTCAGGGACAGGCTTTTTATGATATATTTGAGGGTTATATATTTTTCTGCCGTGGTACAGTTTTGATTTTACAGAATAACTGCACTGGAAGCTTTTCACTAAAGCTCATTTTACCCCAAACAAGGCAGTCCCATCCAAAATGCCTGGTCTTCTCTCTGATGGTACCAAAAACCATTGGGAAATGGGTGACGTACACTCGTTTGGATTTTGTCCAGACGGTTTTCTAGCCCTCCGTGTGGACTGCTGTTGGGTGTCCTCCTTTTAGCTCCCTTGTCCTCCTTTTTCCCTCCCCCCTACCCACCTCCACTTTAACAACTAGCATTACTCTCTCCAACCCCCAATCACACAGCCACACACACAATACTATGGATGTCGAGAACATGAACACGCATGCTTGCTATTACCTTTTTATGATATTATCAAGACCACACGATAATCCTCGCCTTCTGTGGTATGATTGGCTTAAACCGCTCACCAAATTTTCATGGGTGTCTTCCTTTTTTGACCCTTGGTCCCTCTTTCTCCTTTTTGTACACACGTATACTCTTTTTTTTTTTGTAAGAGTCATACTGGTGGTCAAGCAAACTGGACAGTACAGCGCAAAACACCGGGATGCATCGGAACATGGGGCTGTTGACAGGGAGAGGAAGGTTGAGAGGTTCCAAGAAGAGGTGCAAAAAGACTTGGATGCAAAGAACCGGAGAGATCAATATAATGGCTAACATAGTGTTTGTGTTGTGGTGTGGCATGGCGCAGGCAGGGATAAGAAGGTGACAATACACGAAGCGGCTCTGAGACATCGGGGTTTATTAATAAAACTGAATAGACAGAGCAGGACTGGTGACTGAGTAGTTTGATGAACGTGAAAGTGAAGCTGAACATCTACCATGGCCTGCAGAGTCACCAGATCTGAATATTATTGAGTCACTTTGCGGTGTTTCTGAGGAGTGACTTATGAAACATTTTCTTCCACCAGCATCACATAGTGACCTGACCACTGTTCTACAAGAAGAATGACTTAAAATCCCTCTGGCCGCTGTGCAGGACTTGTATCTGTTATTCACAAGACAAATTGATGCAGTATTGGCTGCAAGAGGAGGCCATTCTAATAAATTATTGCTGTCTAAAGCCAGGTGTTTTGGTTTTATTGTCCAGCTCCTGTATGTAGGCCTATTGTATTATTTAATCATTTAAAAATATTGCTCAGATCCTGTAATTTTAGAACTGATATCAGGACTTACCATAAAATACATAATCTTTATAAGTGAATGTGGCTGCAATTATTTTGCTACCTGAATGTCAGCAAATTGTACATTTTTTTTGTACTGCGATTAACAGTCCAGTAAATCACGTATTTTAGGAAAGTCACACGTAGCAGAAACAGGGTTAACCTTCTTGTCTGAAGGCCGCTACTTAATTAACCTCTTCGCAGGTGCACAATACATCTCTAGAGCGTGCTTATTGCCCATTATAACACAGCTAATCTAACACAATAACACCGTGACACACTTTTCCAATTAAAAAAGGTGTTCTGCTCCCTTAACCTTGCATCTTCTGAATGCTTCTTTCACAACACATTGAAAACTCCCAGGAATGTTGGAGAGCCAGTACAGGTAAACCTCGGATTGCGAGCATAATTCGTTCCCGAAACGTGCTCGTGATCCAAAGCACTCGTATATCAAAGTGAATTTTCTCATTAGAAATAATGGAAACTCAGATGATTCATTCCACAACCCAAAAATATTCATATAAAAATGATTCATATGAAATCTAAAGTAAAAATACATAAATTAACCTGCACTTTACCTTTGAAAAGAAATCGTGAAAGGTGTGAGGGAGACGAGAGAGAGGAGAAGAGGAGGGTTTACTTTACAGGGCGACTTTCCCTAT
>JAABNX020000130.1:19211690-19240276 GCA_015163995.2 Mormyrus lacerda | reverse complement strand
ATCACTGCTATCTGTTGGCTCACCGCAATCTTTTTCTTTTACATGACTTTAACAAGGAACCTTAACAGCTGCTCTTTCGCGGAAATGTGGACATTGTATTGTTGTTAAACAGATTTATCGCTTGCACTGCTACGGCCTTATTCGGGTGGTACCTTTCTACTAAATTTTGACTGTACAAGTGAGGCACGCTGACTGAGACCGAGCTTGGGAAATGATTACCCACAATCCCGCAGCGAGAGAGAAAAGAACCATCGGCTCAGCTGTGATCACGTGACGCTCGACAGACAAAGCATATACATGATACTACTTTATCAAGTTAAAATCTATTTGAAAATTTTGCTTGTCTTGCAAAACACTCGCAAACCAAGTTACTCGCAATCCGAGGTTTGACTGTATGTCATTTTAATCCTACACAAAATTCATGGTCATGACAGGAAACATACCAGTCCATAACAGCAAGTCTTATTTTGGATTTTAAAATGGTATTTAGAGGAAACTAAACAATCAAAAGCGTATTTTATTACTCTTCTGTCATCATGCTTTAAGGTATGAAAATTGCATGTTTACTGATTGCATCCATCTATCTTCTCCTGGTCAGGGTAAAACATCCAATTATGACTCTGAGTCTGCTGTCAAGCCTTGGGCCTCCTATATAACCCTGTCCTTGAGACACACTTATGTTCACTGTTGTCATAGGACCATCTATCATGTGTGATGCATGTCAACAAAAGGGAGAGCCACACTTACAATGTTTGCAAAAGTGTTGGAAATTAAGAAGTAATCTTCCACACATCTTAGAAAGTAATAGTTGTGAGTAGGTGTTCAGCACAGATATATACCAACAGCCAGTCTTAACTAAAGATCGTAAAACTCTCATTGACATTATGAAAGATCACTATAAGACTCTAGTACTGCCAAGTCTTTCACTCCAACTGAGCATGGTAATTAAATGTTTACCTGGTTGGACAGCAGGGCATAAAAAGATTGATTGCTTTTATTAACGACACAGACTCATAGCATGTTGGATTTTACAGAACAGATGAGCCCTGTCTTGTGTGTGCGTTGCACCCCAGCCCCGTGCTGTGTGATGGACTGGCATCCCATGCAGGGTGAACCCCAGCCCTGTGCCCTGTCATGGACTGGCATCCCATGCAGGGTGAACCCCAGCCCTGTGCCCTGTCATGGACTGGCATCCCATGCAGGGTGCACCCCAGCCCCGTGCCCTGTGATGGACTGGCATCCCATGCAGGGTGAACCCCAGCCCCGTGCCCTGTGATGGACTGGCATCCCATGCAGGGTGCACCCCAGCCCTGTGCCCTGTCATGGACTGGCATCCCATGCAGGGTGCACCCCAGCCCTGTGCCCTGTCATGGACTGGCATCCCATGCAGGGTGCACCCCAGCCCCGTGCCCTGTCATGGACTGGCATCCCTTGCCCTGTCATGGACTGACATCCCATGCAGGGTGCACCCCAGCCCTTTGCCCTGTGCTGGTTAGAATAGGCTCCCCAATGACACTGACCAGGAAAAGTAGTAAGAAGATAGATGGAAGAACATCACACAAGGGGAGAGTTACGGGGTTCTGTTGACAATGTTTGATAGTCTGCCAGCTATTTCCTCTCTCAGTTTGGACAAAGCTTTTTATTGATTTCAGAATCAGTTTAAAGAGTAATTTCTACCTGGCCATGACAAAGCCAAGATGTATCACTCATGTGCCCCTGCTGTTGTAAGCACCATAAAAATGCCGTCTTTGATTTAGTCAGGGGCACAGTGATGGGAAAGATTCAAAAAGAAACTGGCCTTATGAAGGTCAACAGAGTGGAAAGCAAGGAGAGTTTGATTGCTGGAGAGGGACAGTAACATGGATAAAACTAATAAAACTGTACTGCAGCACCCTGGCTGTCAGATTAAAAAAGAATGCAACCATTAGCCTTATCAAGAGTTAAATTACCATGAAAAATCTGGCTCTTCTGATCGGCTAACAGACCCACAGCACATGGGGGCTGGAGAGCGGGACGGGATGATTTTGTGGGCACCCCCCTGGATCTTCTGGGGTTGCAAACAAAACAACAGATAAACCCAGTTTTGCACTCCAACTTACGTTAATTTGCCAAGCTGTAAGAGGTGAGCTATTGCCCTGGTATCCTAACCTAAACACACAATAAACTATTTAATCGCCAAAAAAAAATGGTCACTAGTCTGTAGAGGTGGTCATCTCCGGACCCTTCCCCTCCCCCAAAACATTTGCTCTTTCCTTGTGTTTTATAATTGTAATGCTTTATATTCTTACACCACTTCATTTTAATACATTACATATTCTGAGAGGATACCCTGCCCATGTAAAAACAAACTTTTGATTGCTTATTGCCCATAATAGCAATTACTCCAAACACAATGACACTGACAGTTTGATAGTCTTCCAGCTATTTCCTCTCTGTTTGTACAAAGCATTTTATTGATTTCAGAATCAGTTTAAAGAGTATGTAATCAGAGTAAAGAGTAAGAGTAATTCTATTTTCCATCAAAGTAGCATAATTTAAATTTTGCATCTACATTTCTTCACTACGCATTGTGCCAATGTAAAACAAAGTCTATGTGTCTCCTCTTGAAAAATACAAATCTGGGAAGTTTAAATGGACTGCGAAGTGTCATATCGCAGCAGCTTCGAGCTCATTGTGCTATATAAATTTGGGATGAGTTTTGGATCATTGTGGCTCCCAGCCAGTGGTGCTGTTTTACTCGCTTGATGCTGTCTCCAAGCTTTAGCTTATCTTATCAATACTTTCATTCCTGCTTCCTTTGTGCCCAGTGGTAGCAAACAGTAACACAGGTCATTTTTTGAGGTGTAACACCTCTCCTGGGAGTATCACGGGGTTCACCTCTCAGATGAGTGCGTCACTCAAAAATAACCAGAAACTAGCGGTGAAGTTTATGCTGGACATCTGCAGTCTCAAACAGTTTCAGTTTGCATTGATTGTGGCATCTTTTTACACTGAGGACATATTAACCTGTGCATAGAGTGGCGTGAATACCCTACTGTGCTGTCCGCCGGCATCACAAAAACGGACTTATTAACCAGTTGAAGACATCTCAAGGTTCAAAGCCGGCAAAAAAAAAACACCACCACCATAGAAATTAGCCCAGGGCTCCCTGACCATGCTAATATGTCTCTTTACTACAAACATGCGCTGTTAATTTTGCCACCTGCTTCTAGAATCAAATTTTCTTGCACCCAGCCTTTAGCATCCATGGTTCTCATCAGAGACAAAGGGAGCCAGACAAATCCCAAGAACATCTTGTTCATAATTAATAAATGAAAAATGTTACTGCAGCTAATCAATAGAGTTGTTAGAGAGAATCGATCAGGCAGGGAACCTCTATTTTGTGGGTGCAATTTTTTGCTCATTCAGAACAAAAGACTCTCCAGAGTGTTATCTGGGTGATAGACATTTAGAAGTTCATGCCCCTGTTTCCCATGCCCAAAATAAAGGAAATGTAAGACTGGGAAAGAGGAATAAGGAGAAATGTTTAATTAAAATGAGTATAAAAGCTAAATATATTATAATTTGAGGCGGGTGGAGCCACTGCCTGTCTTTAATGATGGGAGGAGTCAAATGACCTTACTATTTACATCACTTCCTGTTTATCTTTCTGAAGGCCTCTTTAACATGGTGATATGGTGTCCCAGAGAGACAGTGGAAAGTATCCAATATCCAAATATTTGCTTCTATATAAAGCTCCAGAGTAGCCGTCTGCACTATTTAAGGACGTCCAAGGGCCTGTTATAGCCTGAAGATCGTACAATATATATGCAGTATGCTAATAGCTGTCAGCAGAACAGATCATGTGCATGTCAGTTATCTTTCCAACACAACAGGATAACCTGTGAGGCAGGAGCATGTCAGTACGAGCATGCCCCATGAATATGTTTGCATTTCTGTATTCTTTGCCATAATTGTTCTGTCAAAAGAGCGTCACATGGTTAATTTTCTAATTCTTTAATATTTCACAACTGGGTCAACTTTCATCAATTCAGTGATCCTAGCTTCTAGTTGTTTTTCAACTGTGTTAAGCTAGTTAAGATTTCCAGGTTCGTTTGGTCTGTGTGTGGACTGAAGGTTTATGGGTAATGGCACTGAACGCTTCCAGTCAGTGTTCACTGCCTTTGTGGGTACTCTGAATTTACAAAACACATAGGTAGGAGGAGCTCACACTCATTTCATCTGATGCTTTCTGGTGGTTTAATGAGAATGTTTTGGAGAAACAGTAATAAGATTATAATTCGAGGTAAACATAGATGTAGTTTAATTGAATGTGAAATGCATGGCAATATCTACGTATTCCATCAACAACTGAATAAACACAAAAATTGCAGAGAAACTGAAAAAGTGAAAGTACCTCATTGCCGAAGGAGACAACAGATTGTTTTTTTTTTGTGCACTCATTTAAGAAACTTGCAGAGAGATGATTGTTTGCTGTCAACATCAGTGTTTAGGTTTGGTTGCCTGAGGAACAAACTTTGAATTGCTATCTTTCAAAATATTCACTCAAATGGAGGAATCCGCAAGGTATCGCCTGCAGCGGCCAGGCAGCGAGCTTCTATTCTGCATGTTTGTCGCTCTCTCACATTGTTTCTTCACACGGCAGACATGTAGACATAGAAACACACAGGCATAGATCTTCCTCCCTCCCCAGGCAGCTGTAGCAGTTAACATGCATGCATCACGGCTGCTACCTACATCCCCAGCACTAAAGGAGCCACCTCTGCTGTCAGCGGTGTCTCCATTAGCAATAACGCTGGAGACGACAGGTCTGCCTGTCCATTAGCGCTAATGGAGGCGCCGCTGGCCAGGCTCGCGGTCTAGCTGACGATGAGTCCTGCCTGCTCCTGATGTGCGAATGATCTATTCCACGTTAAAACCAGGCCCCAGTCTGAAGCAGGAAGGAAGGCAGAAAAACGGAAAAATGAATGCAGTGCAAACACGTGACGCAAGTTATGTTAGACAATTCTGTGCAGGATCACAATTTTTGGCACTCAGCTATTGACAATCATGCCATATATTTATATGTAATAATAATACTTTATTCACCATCGTACTAGTACAAGTATAAGGATGTAAGAATTCCTAAGTATTCACTTTTTCCATCTTTGTCTCCTGTGAGACTGACACACGGACTGCTGAGAGCACGAGGTCTGGGGCCGAGGCACATGGTCAGCCATCTATCTGGGGGCCTTGCAGCAGCTTTCAGGGGGAAGGGCTTTCCTCAAGGGCCCCGTGGTGATCTGACCATTCAATCAGCCATGCAATTAAATCCGGCTCCCGTTGGAACCCACAGAGCCACATACGCCTGGAAGGCAGACTGCTGCGGGGGCACCAGCTAACACACAGTCACATAGTCAGCAGGGGTGGGGGCATGTGGCAGGGGGTCGCAGAGATCACATTTGGGGACATTTTAGGGCTGGGTAGGAATATTACATTGTGGGGACATCCGGTAAATGATAAAAACCTGTTATTTTAAAGCCTTGGGGACCAATTTTCGCCCCCTCGAAACTAATTTTTTAAAGAAAATCTGTGAAAAAACTAAAAATTCCAAAACTGTTTTGTTTGGTTACTTATGGTTAAGGTTAGGGCTGGGTAGAGGTGCAGGTTGTCATTTTTGGGATTAGCGTTTTTTCCCATAGAAATGAATGGACGGTCCCCGCAAAGATATGGGTACAAACATGGCTGTATGTGCATCTCATGGCCATTAGATGTTTTCTTTTTGATCGTCTACCAACATATTTTTTTACAACATAAAAAAATATGCATAATCGTCAAATTGGCCTCCTCAAGTGCATGTAACTCAAAACACAAAAAGATGTGTAGTACACTGAGCCCCCCCTGATTATCTGTGTAGGATTCTGGGGGGGTGCGTCTCAAGGGGGCTTCTGATTACCTTGGGCGACAGGCCCTGAAAGTCAGATTCTCCCCCCTGTCCAGTTCTTACCAGCTGCTCCTGTACCAGAATTTGTTTATCAAAATTCCTCTTTCCAGTCACACTATATCCCAGAATTTAACACATTGTTGTTTGGTACAGTGAAGCACCGGCTCCTTAGCTGCTCCACATGTCGCTTGTTTTCCACCCTAAAAGTTTTGTTCATGTGTTTAGTCCAGCCCAATGTGGCTGTTCAACTCTTAATTCACTTCTTGGTCACGTCTCCAGCAGTATACTTGCTGCTGTTTAACTGACATGCTCAGCGCAATGGACATTACAGATGACAAGCTAACAGGGTACATTAGAAAAATATAATGATATTTATTAACGAAAATGATAAAGACGTACAGTGAGGTGAAGTGGCTGTAGTGTGAGGTTGGGTGCATTCTTCTGCTTTACGCCCTGCTGCCTGGGTTTTGCTGCGGGTCTTCCTGTACATTGGAAGGTGGAACAGACAGATGGATAGATAAATTACGTGAAGAAAGGCGCTGTTTAGAAACAAAAACCACCTGCACTGAAAATCCATAAATCCAAGATGTATCTCCTATAAGATCCTGATGAGTCCGGAGCCTATCCCAGGATTGACAGAGAATGAGGCTGGGAGGTCCGTGGTGGTGATGGCACTCTGTCGCGGGGCACACACTCAGAGCCAATGGCATGCTTACCCATTCTTCACATTGCACTCTTACCCCAAGGACTTGACATCATCCCAAAGTTGGGATGTGCTTCTCTATCACTGATTCAGATGTGATATACTGCCACCTGATACATTAAAGATACATAGAAAGTAACTACCAATGAGATATGATGCGATTCTTCCATTTCACATTAAAATTCCATTTTACAGATACAAAGATGCTAGAAATGATGAACTTATCTTCAATTGATGAGATCGAATTGGGAATTTTTATGCTGGTGCACCGATGCAAACTGGGGAATCGTATCATCTGCGTCCCAGAGCACAAATCCATACAGCTTGCTCTTGTCAGTAAAATTGTCATAGTAAATGTACACAGTTTATTAAGCCACATGTTTTATTTCCTGGCTATAAAACCAAACTATTCATAATGTTAAGCCAAGAGGAACCATGCAATTGATTTCAAGCACAATTTTGTTACAGTCGCATCTCTTAGTTCACAACATAGATTAAAATAATACAATTCTTAATAATAAAATATGACAACCATTTTTAAATTGGTGTTGTTATTTAGATATTTCATTAATAATACTTTTTCTTTTCACCCATAGTAGGATGACGTGTCGACGGCAGTATAACATTTGGTATTAGGTGCAAAGTTTCTTAAAGTGGTACAGCACAAAAAAGGCTGACCTCCCTCAGCATCCACCCCGGCTTGGTTAGGGAGCTTTCCCCAGGAGAGCAACAGAATATCTCCGCCTTCCCTTTACAAACACAATCGATGACCGCGGAGACGCCGCACTGCCGCTAACAGGCGACACACGCTTGGTGTGAATCTAACCCCCATCAGCGAGCACTTCCAGCAGCGACACAAGGGGGTGTTAAACATCACCATTTGCTGAGGTGTTCCTTTCCCGCCCAGCCATTACTGACTAATCACATGGGAGACATTACAACGCTTCAATGGCTCAGACTCGTCGCCACTTTGAAATGCAGATGTGTACTTTATGGGCACGTACAGGGACCATAATGAGAGCCATCAGAATAGGAAGCTGTAATACGAGCATCATGGTTGCACTCAAACCTTGCACCCTAAGAGTGCCCTGGATGGACCTGCCTCACTGGCTTCCATTAGTGGACTCGTACACAAAGCAACAATTAAGTAGTATGATTTAAATTATTTCCTGTTGGGTGGTCAACAACGGCAGCAATTCATTTGATTACTTGATAAATAATTTACTCAAACAGTAACTAAATGAACATGCACACTTTCTATGCCCTCTTTGTGCAGGCCCCCAACTGCAGGAAATACTGAAAAATGGGAAAGCTTGAATCTGACACGCTGTATGGCAGGTGTGCATAAAGGGCCTGTGGCTATTATACGTGATTTTAATTAGTGCTGGATTTACATCTGAGACAATAGAATGCAGTTCTAAATTCAAGCAAAATCAATGTATCTGTTAGGACATTAGGAGTCACCATTTTAAATGCACCAATAAAAAAATCATAAAAACAAGTATAGTGTAATGCAGTTACTCTACTTAAGTAACTGAAACAATCATTTAGGTCCTTTTCACAAAAAACTCAAATTGTCTATATTGAACATCATAGAGTTGCCCGAGATATTTTCCAGGGCTACCATTTCCTAAGACAGTGTCACAAAGTTAACCCTTTTCGATTCCTCCGGCAATACTGTGTCTAAAGTCTGTGTCCTTTTTAATTCTGCAATTGAAGACCAAACGTATCACAGTGGTGCGACAAGGCCGTCCCATTTCAAAGCCTCCTTCAAATGAGGCCTAGAAATGCATCCTCCTTCTGCCGAGTCACAATGGATCCATCCAATGGATCCTTCGCAGCCCAACATATCCGAAGATTCATAGTGCAGAGGTAAACTGGGCGTGGCTAGGCAATGGGGCAGGAACAGCTGGTCACACAAATGGGAAATTTGTGAAATCCATGGGCCAGACTGTCCCATTTGACAGCACTTTCTGTTCGACCTTCGAACGACGCAGCCTACAAAGGCAACATCTTCGTAGTCCAGGTCCTTTGAAAGGTGCAGCCCCTGACTTCGGATAGAGCCATAGGGTCAGTGATTAGGGACTGACCAGACAAACACATGACTTAGTATTTTACAGAAATTCATATTTTATCCCTGTTAACTACTTCTCCCAGTCTACTACCAGTGCTGTGTTATTGCGTGGTGGGAAGCGCAGGGCCCTGTGGGTCAGGTGAGGCCAGACTGTACCGCTTCATCACACAAATCCATAATCACCACAAAGTACACATGTACTGCTCACCGCTACCTGTCAATATAGGAAACCAAGGTAAACCACACCAGCTGCTCCAGAGAATAGGATCATATTCACAGGACAAAAAAACAACAAACTACAATGCAAAATGATTTAGTCTCGTTGAAGAAACTCTTTCTATGCACTAAATATGTAATCTTTCTAGGAAGAAGACCAAAGAACTTCTCTAATAATGACAAACGAGGTTTTTTATTACGGGGAAACAGAAATGCTGATAGTATACTGAGCACTATTTGAATTAATGTTGATGTTTCATTTTATTAGACTTGCTTGAGAATATGTGCTACCTTTGGAATAGTGACTTCCGTTTTAAACTGACCTTTGATATTTGCCCTTATTGATTGCCCCTCCCCTTCCCGTCATCCTGACCTATGATGCAGGGAGGCACCTTGAACTGCCAGCCCCTATGAATGATTCTGCCTGTCTCCTCTCTCCTTTGGTGTGTATTTCAGCCTGGCCTTGTCAAAGCGCACACTCTTGTTAGGGCCCAGAATGATTTCCCTTCTGACTTAGCACTATTGATTTTGCCTGTGACAGCAGAGAGGAACAGGGGTTAGAGGTGAGGGTGCTTTTAGCAGCAGCTAAGCTCTGCCTTCGTTTTAGCCTCACGTCCTCCGCAACGCCTTGCCCTCGTGTGTCATGTGTCCTTTCATCCAGTCAAAGGTCTAGACCATTGGTTCAGGTAAAAAAATGACACTCGGGTGGAACAGAAGGGTAATTTTAGGCAGGAAGCTTGACTGGAATATGGATTACATAAAATCTAGATTATGAATTACTCTATATTATTAATTACCACGTACCATATCTGTAATGATATTCCCACCATAGGCCTAATATTAAAGTAATCTGTTTTTGCAAACTGAAAAGTGACAAGCTATTTAATAGGTTTGTCGATTTACTTTATAAAACATTACATTATACACATAAAACACCCAGAAAGTGGTTTACATCTTATCTTTATTGAACACAGCCACAACAATTCTTAAGTTTTTACAGCACAGCCATATTCAATATATATATATATATATATTATTTTTTAATTTAATGGTGGCACAGATATACAGAGCATTACACACAGTTTAAGTACAGCAGAGATCACCATCCATGGCTACAGCTGAAATTCATTGTACTGGTATTAGCAGATATTTATGAGGCTACACAAATAGGCGATTGCATTTTATTAGGAATAGTGACCTATACAGAAAGTTAAAGTTATAGTTATAATGAACAAATGTAAATGCAGAGAAGCTGCCAAGAGTCCAAGTGTGAAGGACTCCATCAGACAGTGGGGCTGCAGAACTACATCCTTTCTTCATTTTAACATTGGTCGCTGCGAAAGCTTGTATCACCTCCACAGCACAGTTAGAATACTGACTCGAGTCAAACAGTGGAGATGTTACAGCCTGAGAGGAGGCAGCAGGGAATGTATCTGGAACTCAAAGAGATGTATTTGCAGACTGGAATCGTGCAGGTAAACCGAACCTCGTAGCTTAAGTGGTGTTAATGGGGAATGCGATGTTTGTCCTTGGGCTGCCAAAACAAGCGGCTCCTCCCTGTTTGATCAAGAGGGGCAAAGAGTTCAAATTCCTCCCTGGTCTGTTCCAGTTAGGAGATCTCAAGTCTGCAACAAGGGTATACGCAGACCTTATGATACTAATTAGGAAATCATTTACGTGAAATCACTGGAATCTACCATGGTCAGCTGACAAAGGCAAAAAAATCATTTAACAAATCAGACATTTTGCAACAGTAGAGGTGTTCGTATTACCATCTGCAAAAAGGTCTTAATATAAAATTCAATGGCCAAATAAGCAGCAAACAGCAAGACTTCATGAATGCCCATCAGAAGTAAATTTGGATGGACCAGGTGGTCAGTTTACAACTCAATTGAGAGCGGTGTAACCATAAAAATAATTATATATGAAACAACTCTTTAAAATATATTCTGTATTTTACTCTAACCTATTATCTACATGTAGACATAAATATCTCTGTTAAGTCCTGTCAAGCCATTTGTTTCATTAAATGTAGCCTTTTCCGAGGTCTGGATGGTGATTTACACATTTACAGTATCTTATTGCCAGTTACAATAGTTTACTCTGTAGCCAATGAAAAGCAACTATACAAATATAGTAAAGAATAACAAGGAAGCATTCGTAACAACTTTTATTTTGATATGATTTTGTGCTAGGGCTTACGGAGGACTTTTTTTCTGAACTAGCACTGGCTTGGGATACAGGACCACTGCCAAGAGCCTGAGATCTATGAAAAGTCTTGTGTATCTTCAAGCAAATTCTTCCACGGGGTTGGTGAAGATCAAGCTGAAATTGTTTTAATTGGCCCATCCTTAATTTCTGTAAATTCAGGTGACCAGTAAAAGCATGTCTCATAAGCATATAAAAAGGTACGACACACACCATTGGTTGACTTCAAAATCACACACGGGATAACGTCATACGCAAACTAGCAATCCAGGTTTTTACACGAACTACACAGAAATTTGCTTTTAATTAAATAACAACAAACTGAGAATCAATCGAAGGGAACAGACATGTAAACAGCGAATGCACAGCTTTCGTTTATTTTTGCCCCGACGAGGGAAGACCGTTCTCCCATTGGGGGGGTGGAGGGTGAGCTCTACTCAGACCATGAAGCGGTGCTCCTTGCCATCATGCGCCATGAGGATAACATTGCGGTTCGAGGTCCAAATGAGGCGGGCCAGCTTAAGGGCATTCTGGGAGCCCGGCGACGGAGGCTGCACTGGTGGGACCTGATACGTCTTGATACAGCGAAGCTGGGGGGCAGAATTGAGCATGCCAATGCTGCCTAACAAAGAGGTGTTCATCTGGGGGGAGATCAGAGAGTAGGGGGAGTAGGGTCACCAGGGGTCACGGGGATACAGCCTTCTGCTGTCTTAACACATCTATTTATCATGTATAAATAATCTAATTTCTAGGCCCATTTCTCAGGAAAGCAAATAATATATATCACTGAATCCCACGATATCATCGCCAGTGGAAATGCATTGAAAAGTTCCTTTAATTTAAGATTTTCCCTATGCAGCAGCTATTACCAATCAGCAGTAGGCAGAGTTGACTTTAATGTTAAACCATCTACAGAACCTTAAAATCGGCTTGATAAAGAATATTGGATAACTGGAAGGCTGTCTGAAGGGTCTTCTTTCTTTAAAGAACATATACGGACAGGCATCAGGGGGTTGTATCTAAAGAAAAGAACCTCTTCCTAGTTTCAAATGCAAAACATTGAACAACACACTGAAATACGGCAAAATAATAATAATCCTAATAAATTCTCATTTACAGCATCAGTGCAAATTAAAATTCCACTCTCAATCGACAATTTTGGTCTTATGGTTTCCCAGGAAACATCTCACAGTTCCCTGGAAAATTGTTACTGTGAATACAAATGTCCTAATGGACAGGAAAAAAAGTAAGATAATTCAGATCCAACCTGCCTTTTGTACAACATGAAAGATGCATATGGAAAACATCCAGAAAAGTATTATAAACAGAATTTAAACCAGGGGTGGCCAATCTTATCCGCAAAGGGCCGCTGTGTGTGCAGCTTTTTGGGATAACCTGTAGGTCAGCTGATCAAACCCAGGTGTGAGGACTCTTCAGCCAATCAGTCCTCTAATTAGTAATCTAATTAATCTAATTAGGAAGTTGCAGCGAAAACCCGCACACACCGGCCCTTTGCGGATAAGATTGGCCTCCCCTGATTTAAACAATACAGCAGAACAATGATGGGTCAAAAATTAGGGAATGAACTGTCTTTGCTTACCTGCCAAAAAGAGATGTGACTGTCAGCATTGGAGTAGGTGGCCAGGTAGCGGCCATCAGGAGCAAAGGACACGGCTGTGATGGGTCCCTTGTGTCCGGCGATATTCTTTGTAAACAAAAAGCAAGCGACAAGTTTACATCAACTCTGAACTTACCGACATGGCTTTTTAAAAATCGACTCAAACCACAAAAATCATGCCCGCCGTATTTCCATAAGTATCTAGTAACAGCGGAGGCCTCATTCACAGGGAGAGTCATTCTAGTAAAAATCCCATCAGAAGAAGCCAACACAAAACCTGAAATGAAGGATATTTTCAGGCATCCTTCTGGAGTGTGAAATGTCTGGACCCTAAAACAATGAGCTAATTAGTGGGAATACTTTAGCTTTTTACTGCCTATACTCCATTACAGACATGCTTACAAGTCAGATAAAACAAAGGATTGTGGGAGCCATTTTCCCTTTCAGTGTGTCTCACCAGTCCATCAACAAGCTGAAGTCTCATTTTATCTAAAGTGCGATGTGTCCTGTATGTGTTTCATCCGGTGTGGCAGTTACTGAATGGCTACTGGATGAATAACCGGCATTTGATTGACAGGTTGTTAGGCTGGAACTTCGGGGAAACCTCCCCATTCTGGATATGGGAAGATTTACCCTTTCCCATAAACCCTCACAGGAAAAAAAAATGAATAATAGACTTTAAAACAAAAACCGTAAAATTTAAATGAGTAATTCTCATGCTGCTGTTATCAGTGACTATGCATTTTTGGAATGCAGAACGTTGAAATGCCCCATTTTGTTCTTGTCAGGATCACTGCAGGGATCTGCGGCTGGGCTCATATGCAAAGTCAAAGAGGAGGATGTAACCCTAGGGTAGCAGGGGGCATGTTTTCAGCTAAATCCTTGATATACACACAAGTAGGCACAAATCCCCCCCCCCCCCTCTCTCTTTCTCTCCCTCCCTCACGCACGCACACACACACACACAGGGATCAGTAAAGCTCATCTCATCTGTATAAGTCATACTTTGTATATATTTGTGATAAGATGATAAGGTGACTGAATAACAAACAGTAACAATATTTAAGTTTTCTAATAAAAAGCACATTGCTATTATAATAAAATATGACAAATGGCACATCTATGCATTTCTTTCTACTCAGAGATGCAAATGTGAAAATCTTCTGACAGCACGAGCAATATAATTAGCAGCTACAATTGATATCATATTCTATGACACACTACAACAGTATAATTCTACATAACATGAAAGCATATAGCGTTATGACAAAAATAAACAAAGTCTTGTTTATTTATGTTTAGTAGTTTTAAAAGTTAAAGAATAAAACAAACGTACAGCCAAAAAAAGGCACTGGATTTACTCGCGAGTCCAAGAGTAACACATAGTAATGGATTACAGACTAAGAGTAACACATAGTAATGGATTACAGACCAAGAGTAACACATAGTACTGGATTACAGAGACGCATTCTGCTGACGAGTTTCAGTTTCATTATGATTTTTTTTTTTTTACCCCAGTGGCAGCTTTACATTTTATACTGTACCAGTAGCAACAGCAACGCACAAAATGGAGACTCAGAAAATACCTCCCGTCTCTCTCACCTGCAAAATAAAGGGTGTCTTCAACAACAAGCTTTAGAACTGAGCTACACACATTTTATTCATGACCTATTGTCAATATCGAAAATGTATATAACAAATACAATGTTATTGCTAAATATTATCAGCATTTTGTGGTTTACTTTTTATTCAATTATTCCTGTTATTTACATTTCCCCAGGTCTTTTAGGGGGCCCACACAAGCCAAGGAGTTTCGTGTGCAGGGCAATCCTGTGTTTTATTACAATCGTCATGGCGACGGGGTGAAAAACGGAGAGCCAAAGGCGGTCGTTTCGAGCCAGTCAATAATGTTCACTGAGACATTGTGTAGATTATTAGCAGCAGAGCCCCTACCTCACAGCTCACCGGCAGCAGCTGAAGGGCAAATCAATACGGCCAAGGAAAGGACACTGACCCTCTCCCATTTACCACAATACACCATCAATACCGCAGAAACAAACCCAAAATTTCACCTTTTCATTTTATCCACAGTTGTCTGCTGGACGCGGGCCGTGCTCTTCCAGAGATTCTGGAAAATGCTTTGTTTCAGGTGCATTTTGTCTCATAACGCAGTCTGTCGTCTGGGTTATGTTTGTAAGGGTATATTAAACACGTGTTTGTCTATGGATCAGACAAGGAATTACAGGAATGGCATTAAAAATATAATAAAGTATAGATGGTGTGACTGGAAGACAGAGGGAGACAAGGCAGCACACAGTATGCTTTTGTCATGCTGAGTAAAACAATACATGTCCAGTGTGCTACGTTTTACACAATAAGGTTGTTTTGTTTCACACTTTCTGATGCTTTAATTGGCAGTATGTGCAAAACAGTTAGTGTCTCTGCTTGTGAAAAAGAAAAATAACACAAGATTTCCTTGCTTTGTTCACTGAACCAACAGAGGACTATCATTCTAAACCTGGCATTACAAAAACGCACAGCCAGTTCACTTATTAGACGGCTTTGTTAAACCACAAATGATTAGATGGTATTATTCAGTAGTACTTATATGGGTTCTGCTCCTCTCTTCACTCACTTCAGCTGAGAAAGACCTCTATATATCATACCCTATGCCTTTATAAAGCTATATTTATGGAAATTTCAAGATTGAGTACTTCATTATAGCGAAGTAAGCAGTGCAGCTACTGGAAATCTATTGTTTTTACCCCCTATAATTGTTAAAGTTGTTTGCAATTTAAGCATAGAATAACAGCATGCTGGTCATAATAATGTTCGGGCATGAACAGGGAACAGGGCCACATGCCCCCACCAGCTCTTACCCTCTCTGAAGAACAGCCTACTATAGTAATGCTCCGATGTCCATGGTGACAGCATCCTGTCCATGGTGACTAAACTTTGTAGAGCTTCCACTGAGCTCTAACACGGCCTCAAAGACATCATCATCCATAACAGATTTTTAGGATTAAAATACCAAAGAGTTTTTTGTGAGTCAATAAATTATTTCCATCCATCTTCTAACTGCTTATCTAGTACAAGGTCATGGAGGACCTGAACCCCACCCTCAGATTGGTGGTGGGCCGATACTTTAATGTATTATAAATATCATTAATATTTTGAAACTAAATTTGAATATCTTCCAAGAGGGTATACACAGTACATGCTTAAATGCCCCATAATGTTTCTCCCACAACCAACAGCATCAGCTACACTTTGTTGCAATGGCAGCCCCTCCAGTATCACAAGCTGTAGCAAGCGGGCAAATCAGCCCAAGCTAGCGACTCCGAAATCATACATTGCTTTTTTCATATTATTTGTGTTGTCTCACACAACTGCGTGCACTTTTTTAAATGAGATTTTCCACTAAACACTACTTACACCTCTCAAAACTTTGATTTTACAAAGATTACAAATTGTTGTGCCATTAATTGTTGTTAGAAGCGTAAAACAGTCCCAGATCGTCACCCAATCTTATGCTCTTCCTGCTGCAAAGGGTATGACCGTGACGTCACCGCAGGCAGAAGTCACTGCACTCGTACCCACTGAGTGGCAAATAGACTGAGGCAGCGTTAGTGTTCAGCTTGAATGGCGCAAAAAACACATCTAAAATGGGAAAGAGCTGTCGTGCAACTGATTGTGAAAATCGATTTAACAAAAAATAGGAGCTATCTTTTTACAAAACAGCCGACAGCTAAATAAGTGAGTATCAGACATAGATCAGTCATATATGGCCAGTACCGAGCTGTCTAATAGGTATGTCTAACAGGCACACAAAAACCAAAGATCAATGTTCAAATCTCCAAAACACACTTAATGAAACTTATCAAAACAAAAAGTATAAAAGCGTACCAAAAGTACCCGTAACACTTTTGTGCCAAAAGAAAATAAATTTTACGTAAAAGTATGTGAGTGTGCCCTGCGATGGGCTGGTCCCCTGTCCAGGGTTGTTCCCTGCCTCGTGCCCGTTGCTTCCGGGATAGACTCTGGACCCCCCCCGCGACCCAATAGGATAAAGCAGGTTGGAAAATGAATGGATGAATGAAGTTGGTATAATTTCCAATCATCACACTCGATACCATTTTTAAAAGTTTGGATGAAACAGTTGTCACTCAAATTTGGTGTTCCTACATATAGTTAATTAAAGGGAATCACGATCATGGGACAAACGTTCCAACTGCCAAGAATGCTATGCTAGCAAGTAACCAGAGCATATATTCAAGAACTGCTTCAGAGTGAAGAATAACAACTATTCATTTATGTGCATAACAGATCAAGTTTTCAAACAAGGGTAAGTTTAGATCAGGCTTTCAAATGAGGGTAAGTTTGCCGCTTTATTCGAGGGTTTTGTGAAAAAACTCCGGGATGAATGATATAGCAGGTGTCTACAGATATCGGCTTACTTTTTTCTGCAATGAGTAAGCAAGCCGATTGGAAGTCTGACGAACAATTTTATGGGAAAAAACATTTTATCTTGATACTGTTATAGTTCATGATTTGATGATGAAAGAAAGACTTTGAAGTGCTTACTTGTAATTTTATTAACACTTATTTAACTTCCGGTCACTTGAGTCCCATAAATATGGCTGTCATGGTAATTGTATTTTCACTTATTACAAAAAAAAAAAAACACATGGTACATAAAAATGTTAAACGTTCTAGACATGTTGCTTAAATGGATTGTGAAGTGTAACAACTTGTTTTCAGTTGATTAAGACATTAGTTTGATTTACTGAATGTTGTTTTCCCCCGTTTTCAGATGTATGCATCTGGACTACTAGGGGGCAAGACCTAAAACGTTAAGATAAAGACTTCTGCAGGTCCCTATATGTCACAGTGCCAATGACAGGTCAAAGACATACAGCAGATCACTGGCAATACAGTGATCAATAACGCAGTATGTAATACAGTCTCTTAACCTTGACAATATTTGTTGCATCTTATTAAACAGGTGTAACACTGCTCAATCTAGAAACCCCTGTTCTTTCATTTCAGTATTTTTCATAGTTTTGAAATTCAACCTCAGTTCGTTTAGAGGTTCTTGAATAATCACCACCGTACCCAACTATAACAATGAAATTAAGTGGGAAGCTAGACAAATGTTTGTTTAATACGGGGCTACTTTACAGCTGTTTCAGAATGAGGAACAAAAGGCATACTAAGGAACACAGAAATCTCACTGTTGTCAATATGGATATGCAAATAGACTAGCCCAAGGCCCAATACTCTTCAGGTGGAGGTTCTTTGGCTCACTGACCAGAGCAGGAAGGCCTGGCAGGGCCCTGCACTAGCTAATTTTATGTGATGCTATGAGAATAGCTCACCTGCAGTTAACACTATACCTCACAGCACAGCTGTGACCTATATGCAGCTCTATTTATAATGGCTGGGGGTAATGTACAGCTAACTGCAGAAAAGAAAGAGAAACCCAGTGCACATGTTCATTTTTCAACATGTCCAGTATGTTTATTTCCATAACATTAATAACCTTCCAGTTTTATATATACACATACAGGAGTCCTCAGAGATGCCAGTGTGACCTTTACGCTTCCAAACCTATCAAACTCCACCTCCAGACATTCAATTTTGCATTTTAGTTGATGCAGAGTGAAGATGACAGCCCTCGAAAGCTGTATCACCAAACCACATCTAAAAAATATCTACCGAACGCCTCATAGATGGGGGGGGACACACGAACACCCCCAGGTGGGAAGAGGTCGGGTCAGGTTTTATCCCCTAACTGATGGTGGGCTTTTGAAAAGTGCTGCATAAGTCTCCTGTATTATTGTCATTGCTCATTATCATGGTCGTCATCTAGGCTTGATCCTGCACTCTGGTTCGCCGCCTTAAGACCCGCCGGCCAATGTTTTATATTCCTGTGTGTTTCCGTATGCTGCTCCGCTTTCATCCCCCTCCTTTGTGATAAACCCGTCTCCATTCTCAAATACAGTCACCAGCACCACCCTACAATGCCTGTATCATGCTGTCCTGTTCTTGGTCCTGCCATTTGCGTCTGTCTTTCATTCCTAAACATTTATTATTAGGAGCAGATCCCCCCCCGATCATCCCGCGAGGCTGCATCTCTCTCTCCCTCTTTCTCATGTCCCCGGGAGGTCAGGTACTCTGCCTGCCTTCTGTCGCCTTTCATCCCTGCAGGAATTCGGCCTGCATGGCTGGTAGACCCAGAGAGTGTAAATATTTGTAAGGGAGGAGAGCGGAGGGCTGGTGTGCAGCAACAATGAGCTACATCAACCCTGAAATGCAATAAACTCATATGCCATGTGTTATTTACCACAGAAGAATAGGGTCAAGCTGCGAAGGCTGTAAAAATATAGGTGTCCAGGCAGCCATGAATAACTTTGAGAACAACCAGTAACATCTTATATCAGAAGAGAACATAGTGTTTGGGTGATGTAAGAGGAGGTGCATATGAAATCCTAAACTCTCTGAAAGCATTTAAGACAACTCATATGACAATGAAATCATTGGTGATTCATGTCAAATGCACAGCAGTTACATACTTAAACGATCTGCTACTTTGGATTAATCTGTGTTCCCACACTAAAGGCCCCCCAACACCACAGCTCCATAACAAACACTAGCCCAGGGTTTGAAGAATAATCAATATTAGTATGAATTCGCGACTGCCATTTTGCAAGCATCCAAACATATTTCTCATTTAAAAAACACCAAATAGCACTGAGATATTTTGTACTATAATTATTAGACTAGCACAGTGGTAACTGAATGATCTTCGGTGACTGAAGAGCTGTCCCATCAAAGGTCTGCAGAGGGACATTCCCACATGGTGTTGAGTGACACATACCTGACACTTTCCCGTGCGGACGTCATAAAGTGCCACCGATCCCTGGCGCGCCCCCACTGCGATCCTGTGACTGCGGTCACAGTAACCCACCATGTAGAACCTGTGTGACGAAATACAGCCATTTACTCACACAATCCCACTGGATAGGCTACAATAATTCAAACGTGTGTGCTTATGTCACGTCAGCTTACATCTCTCATTAACTTGCACTAAGCCTGGTTGGTATTACCCTAATACAGTATACTACAAATTTTTTGGAAACACCCCAGCATTGTCTTCCAGCAATGTTCCCCTCTGCTCACTGCTTTTCAATACGCCGTCATAAAACTGTACAGACGCTCCTCTACTTACAAACTTCCAACTTACGAACTTTTAGACATACGACCGAAGAGGACTGCAAGTCCAAATTGTGTTCTTTGGGTTCTCATTTCCTGTCGACAACATAATTTTTTTTTTCTGTGCACCAATTCCGCCTAATACGACTTCTGGCCATTACTCCCTCCGCGTAGCAGCGCGGCGTGCGTATTCCCAGCATCCTAGTTCTTTGTACTTGTGTATACCTTTAAAATGATGTTGAATAATGATTTAGGAACATTTCAAGTTGCAAACAGCTGTTTGGAACGCATCTGGTTTGTAATTAGAGGAGCATCTGTATATTATAATGTATAATTAGATACCTCCCAAGCTTAGACACTTGGACTTAAACATTGTTAAACGTGTCAAAAAAAAAAAAGCTTCATAGATATGTCCACGTCTCCTTCATAGCGAAGTTAACATATATTAACACATGTATGATTTGGATAGTAAACCTGCCAGAAGCTGTAATGAAGTTTGCCGTGAGCAGAAGTCTGCTGTGGAAGACTTACCGACAGATGGCGGGGAAGCATTCCTGTAGACCTTTCTTCTTGACAAGAGATCCTTCGATGCAGTACATGATAATATCCATTACCTTGAAAGGTAAAGCAAGGGTCATTAAAGCAAATCTATCAGAGAAGCATGAACACTGACCTCAGTGCAGCTTTCTCTGCAAATCAACAACACACTAAATAATGAAAGTACATGTTTATAAACAAAATGGCTGATGATCCTGTGTACACGTGACTTTAACGAGTCCAAATGCTCTTGGTGGATATGGAGTACCACGTTTGGTCGGGAAGACCCCAAAATTGAATTACGTATCACTGAGGAAATCTGTGGCTATATCTGTACAGAAAAGTGTGAATTCTAGCAGCCATACCTCCACCAAAAGGTCCACGATGTCCGTGGGCATCTTCTCAATGAGTATATCCAGGACGCGCAGGATCTCGGTCTTGCCTCGTGCCAGCGTGGTGGTGTGGACATTCTGCTGGGACTGAGTGTTGGCCTGCAGGGCTGTGTGTCTGTGGACCTGTGGGACATCATATGAAAACTGAATAATCAGTATCATAACGCCAAATAAAAGCATTTTTGTTTTTCTTTCTATACCATAATATTTCCCCTTCAATGGTTCCACATGCATACACTTATCTATCCATCGACACATGCAAATTTACAAACTGCTTCCCTGTATATCAGTGTGTTCATTTAACTAAATCACATACTGAACAAGGACCCCTACAGCCAACCACACACTGTACATCTTCATTTTACAACTACCGATATAATTGTGCTCAACTTGTCTAATTTTGCAGTCTTATTTTATCTTTGGTATTTTTGTCTTATTTAATCATGTTTTTTTCTTTGTATCGTGCATTTTATTGAGCACTACATTTGCAGATGGAAAAGCATTTCACTGCACAGATGTCCAGCGTATATTTGTGTTTATGACAAATAAAACTGGAGATGAAACACAATGCAATGGAGGTCTGCTTCAAAAGCTGCAAGAGCGATTTGCCCCGTTCTGCAGCCTGACTCTCTCTCTCTCTCTCACTCTCTCTCTCTATATATATATATATATATATATATATATGCATGCGAGGAAAAGATATAAAGGCTGCATCTTGGGGATGCACAAGAGCCAATGGGGCCCTTCCAGGCAAGTGACAGGGGACCGGTGGGGGGACTCACCTCCCTAGCGATGGTTGTTATGAAAGCTGGTGGTCTGGCGGTGGCGATGAGTGAGAGAGCGTGGCGGGCGGAGCGTGCCGAATCGGCGGCAGGGCTGAGGGGCAGGCCCATTGTGATGCTGAGCAGGAGAAGGAGAAAGAAAACGTTAAAAAAAAAAACCGTGAAAGGATTCGACACAGATTTAATATGAGCCCACCGTCAATGGGATCACTCAGATGGGTACAGAATAATGGACTCCCGGCAATGCGGGACAATTTGGGGCTTCGATGACCCACTGACAACGAGCGTTCAACAATCAAGCGTGGAAATTGAAAGCAGTTTGTCCATCTGTCCAAGATCCAAAAAAAAAACCAAAAAAACGCTCGTTAACAAATTACACGCGGACAGGAGGAATATGTGCCGGGCGATCCACTGGAAGGGCTGGTATGGTGCCTTTGTGAGTTACGTTTGCGAAGAAAATTTTGACGTGCCACCAAAGCAACAACACATCAGCATATTGATGTAATTTAGGCATCCAGTTCTGTCAAGGCAAATGCAAACTCTACTGATGCTACATTAAAAACAACCACATACTGTAACAGAACTTCACAGTTTGCTACAACTGCAGATATACATACAGTCCATGCAGTTTTAAAATATCAGCGGTATTGATGAATATGCAAGTCAAAGTATAATACAAACCTACCAAAAGATGTGAGGAATTGATACATTTATATATGCATATCTATGATGCAAAATGGCCAAATCAAGGCACACTTTGTACCCGTTTACCTTAACTCAATATGTGGCAAAATTTTCAATTTGTACATGTTTCAATGATACACAGAGCTACAAAACTGGGAACTGGGAGAGGCCGCTTAAAAGAAAAGAAAACCCTGACTCAAAGAAAGCCACACTGAGGCTCGTTTAAGGCAGGCGAAACGACACTCGAGGGGATTCTGCAGCCATTTGGAAAAGGGGTTTGCGGCCTGATGAAGCCAATTACATTTTGAATTATGCCCAGCAAACACAGCTCATGGCACATCAGTCAGACACCCCCATGCATGTGCGACAGAGGCATGTGTGTTTATGGGTCTGTTCTCTTCCGACACCGGGGCACTTGTGAGGATAGATGGCGCCAAATTTAGCCAGATTCTTCTGTAGGTTCTCTTTCAGTAAGTTTACCTTTCAGCATAATAATGACCCAAAGCAGATAGCAAGAGTAACAGTACAGTGTCTACAGAGAAAACGCCAACCTGTGGACTTCTGTGAAAAGCACCATTCACTAACTTTATCATGAAGCAGTTGGAAGAGTTATAAGGAGGAATGGACACTTATACATACACCTTTGTTTCACTGCACCATAGAAGACATTTCACTATTAGCCAGCAGAATACTAGTGGTATTTTGCACTTCTTCAGAGTGATAGAAATATCAACTATTGGAGGATGGACATCTGGACTACACTGTAATGATGCCTTTACAAGAGCGTTCTAACAGTGTCTGCATTGTATGATCACCGCTGAAGTGCTATACCAGTATTATCACAATCGGATTCCCACACCTTTGAGAAAACCCAACCGTTCCAGGAATACCTCCACTAGCCTCTGCCTCTCCATGCTCCCTGAATGTTCTTCATATTGTATTTGTGCTGATCTGAATAATTGTCTTATTAGGTTCTTGGTTTGTTTGGGAGATGTTGTGTAGCTCCTACTCCAATACTGCTCACACTTGTACCTGCGCTTTCATTGGATGTTCAGCCTAGTTGCACGTGTACATGCTGTTAAGGAATCAACTGGGCATGTTTATAATGTCCTGCCTGACCCATATATGTCTGCCGAATGACCTAAAACATTTACCTTTCTTTGCATTTACCACCAAAAAAAAAAAATCTGATTGTTTTGTGGTTACACCCATTTTCCTCCATGAAGATTGAAGGATAATTCATAATTAGTAATCTTAATAAATGCTAAACTATACTAGCCAGTCAACTGTTCAGCGTCTATGGAAGAGATTGTCAGTTAGCCTGTGACTATATATCCCTGTCACTCGGCTCCCATGACCTGGTCAGTCTTACCAAGGCTAATTAATCATTCAATGAAGAGAATTCTGAGGATATAGAGAAGCATAAGCGATGGCAAAGTTCCAGTCACGCTTCTCTTTTAAGAGAGAGAAACCGAAAGCTGTCCTAGATGAACTTTAAATACACTCAAATATGGTGTCACCCATTCCCTGAACCACATGCCCATAACAGTCCATGCACTTATTCTCTTACATAAAATCAATTATGTGAAACAGTCATAATCAAGACTGATATGAATTTATCAACAATACATTACACAGGTATTTGGTCCTTAATGTGGTCTAATGTATTGGCTTATTTCCTAGTTTCCCTGCCACAAAGCACCTTAAGCAGCAAGGTCTGCATCGCTATAATAATGTCGGAAGTATGTCTATGAATTACAGTGCCTTATATGTTCAGAAGGCAAAAAAAGGGTGAAGCCAAATTCACTTGAAACACTATTAAAACGGAGACAAAAGCATCAATATCAGAGACACTTAAAATCATTATTTAAACCTGGATTCGTCAATGAAATACATCAACAAAATGTCTGACAAGGCCAGTGGACGATGACTGTCACAAATGCATCATGTGGGGATGTAAGGGCAGATGGAAAGGAGAGTCAGACGAGCTTCCCGGACATCAGTCTCTGCCTCGTTTGCTTTATTTCGTTAAGACGCACTAAGGTTACTCATAGGTTTCCTTTTCAACTATTTTTTACAATAATTACCTCTGACAAATTACCACCATTAAATACTAAACATAATTAGCACATGCTACACTGAAAGCCAGACATATTTGTACTCATAATAAATTTGTTCAGATAGGATTTCATGTTAATGACTGGGTCAGATTGGCCGCGTTTTTCACCGACTGTCTTGGCAGTCCAAAGTAACCTTATTTTTGCGGTTGCTTCTTGAAGGTTAGCGGAGAGAGCGATGGGTCTCGTTTGCACTTCAAAATTGCCAAGACGTACAGCAAAGCCAGACATCATTACATGATATAAATGCCCTAGAATCACATTAGGCCTTGAATTTCATCACTGAGACCATCAGACAGCAGCCTTCACAGGGCATGTTGACAGATAAATTCAAGAAACAAAATCAACAACACATACTGTATATAGCATGTAATATTTTAGTGTAAAGTACTGCTAATTGGTAGCATATACTAACATATTTTAGAATCATTATCATTAAACCGTTACTGATAAAAAAAAAAAAAACACACTGATTTTGCAGGATGACTGCAGTTGAAGGCTCATCTAATTAGATTAATTCAACTTAATTTCACCTGAAGGTAACATTATCTGCCTTATACAACTATGCAAGCACAATCAATTGGTGCTGCCTGGCCATAGCAGGAAAAACAAATATACTGGAGAGGGGGGTGAAGTTAGATGACAAACCCTGCTTTATTGCAAATTCTTACAACACATATATGTTCACAAACTTCTCGCGTGGCTACAAGCTACCAAGGGTTAAAAAAAGGCCGTTTCCAGTTGAAGGACATGGGGGTGACTCACTTGGACAGCTGCTTCTCTGCGTCGGCGCACAGCTCCAGAAGGCCCATGAGCACCGCAGACACGTCCATGTACGGCTCCCACACCGTGAAACCGCGGCCGATCAAGTCTATGGCTGTGCGGCGGATGGTGCTGAAGGGAGGCAGCTTGGGGCTGGGGGGCTGCAGCAGCAGGAATGTTAGCGCTTTGCCTGCAGGGAAATGAACAAGGATCAAATACATATGCAGGACTTTGCTCATTTGTTCGTTTGCCCTTCCGTTTGCTTGTTTGTTCGTTGGCTCATTCGTTAGTTCACTCTTTCGTTCATTTGCTGGTTCAAGAATTACACAGAAAAGTACTTGTTGGTCTGATTGCATTTCTCCATTTTGAAATATCACTTGGATCAACTGAAAATCTGAACAGTGCAAGAAGTAGGTGAACAAGGAGTTTGGAAATCATTGCACCACATTAATAAAAAGCTTACCCCAAAATATTTCATTTTACTCCTGCCTTTAGAAATATTTGCGTATGTTTTACATTCAGATATTTGTATTTGATTTCTATTAAAATTTGAATTGAAAGCATTTATACACATACATATATACAGTACAGAAAAGGGAAACTTTAATAACTACTAAAACAGCAGTTGAAAAGTTAGGATAATAGAAAAATGCAAAAATGCTTTAAAGTTCAGCAGGTCTGTGAAATGGGTGTATTTTCACATGGAGTGTGTTTCTTAGGAATATTTCTTTCTGTAAACATAATACAAATGGAGAACTGCAGTGATGAGTGCATCTTTACACAGTCCTTGGTCTAGGTAGGGTGACTTGGTCAGTTTCTCAGCACAGACATCTTTGTTTAAAACTTAGCTTTGCCTAAAGGAATGAATTAATATTGACAAAACATCAGCTAAGCTAATGAGTTTAGTTAAAACAATAAAAGCTCCCAGTTAAACAGTAAAAAGCCTTGGAGGAATCAGACCGATCAGCAGATCATAAGGTTCACTCCATTGTCAAGCACGTGACAGGCTGAGCTGTGACAATACCCAGCAAATGTAGCAGCACAGGTGAGGATTAGGATGGGGGTGATTCACTTAAACGAACACTTGTGGTCTATATTTCTCTGTACGTGTACAAGCAGTACATTTTTAATGGTTAACATCTAAAATAATTTCAAAGTCTGCTGTTGATGCGTGTTTTATAAAAAGAAGATGATAATCGCCAAGTTAACGTCACCAAAACAGAGGTCATTAAGGAATGTACGTCTATGTAGAACAAACAGCTAGATGGTTATGTTATGGCTCTGCTTATTAAATAAAACTAGGTGTATAGTGTCCATATACTCAGGTCATCCAAACCGATGAAGGATCCATTTTACCCATCCAGTGCAGTATCAAGGTGCTGGTAAGTCTGGGACGTTCACTAGGAAGCCCATAGAGTAAAGTAGAAACACCCCGGAGGGGAGGTGAATGAATTGCAGACACCACCAGATAACCATACAGACTAGGCAGTACAGGGGCACCAATTTACCTAATAAATACAAAACATAACTGTGCACTTTTTCAGTGGCAGGAATCCCATGCAAACATAGGTGATGCAAATCCCCCCTCCGGGGAAACTCTACCTAGTGAACAACACACTGGCAACCTGCTGTAAGGCTTGTTTCAAATATTCACAAGAACAGTTTGTTAATTTCATTTTCGGTTGGTATTTATAAGGCAGGGTTTGCTTTTGATGAGGCTGCCGCTGCAAAACAGAGGACTGCGCTACAAAAGCCAAACGCTAGATAAGCTTCCGAAAACAGACTGTTCAGGTAGATTTTACTAAAAATACCCCAGTACGGTTTTTATGACCAGATAAAGAACGACCTATACAAGAGTGATGGACGGTGTTGGGGGAAAAGGAACTGTTTATGGTCCAAAGCATCACACATCATCTGTGAAATGTGGCAGAGGAAATGTCATAAAGTAGGCATTTATGGCTGACAGTGGAACGGACCCCTTCACTGATGACGAGATTGCTGAATGCGTACAAGATGCTGCTATGGTGGAGAAGGGGTTTTTTGGGACCAAAAAAAAATCTGAAAAATTCACACAGATAAAACAAAAAAGCAGGAAACGTAGAAATGATGTGCGCTGGTTTTAAAGCTCTTTGACAGTTAGTGCACTTTGTCTGCAGTAGCCTGAATGTCATTTTGGACAAATCGTTCTGCTAAATTCAACATAATTGGGATTATCATAGCAGATTACATACAGCACTTCATTGCATTCTATATTCTATTATGTAAAAATGAATGAATGAATTTTAATATATCATAGTTACTGCTCTCAATGGAATATGTTACGTAAAATAAAATTTGATTACGAGTCATTCTTTCGGGTCGTTTCACCACAGAATGAAGCAAAATTAATGAAGTGGCAAGAGACTAATCTTCTGCAGGCTGGACCAGCCTGGCACATTAATTTGAGCCTCTTCTCTTTTAAGCAGTATCTACAGAAACAAGACAACAGTAGCTTCATTGCCACCACCTCACACAGTATCACTGCAACACAAAACGGGCCTGGCCAACAGACAGAACCGGCTTAGGCCGGTCACACACAAATGAAAGCATCTGCAAAAATGCCGCAGGAAGCTTCCCAAAACGCCGCTACCTAATCCAGCAATAACGTGCCACGTGCAGCAGCTCACAGACTGAAAAGCAGAGTTGCACTAGCGGTAATCAAGCAGCTGCCTGTTAAAGCAGCTACCAGAACACAAAGGTTACAGTGAAAAGGATGCACTTGTTCTTAGGTTCCAGACAGATTAACCCTCATTGGCTCCTTACTGTAACTACGCAGCAGACATATGGCGCAGGTACGTGACATGGGGGAGTGCTGTTTTAATGGAGCTGCCTTGCTAATTAAAGATTCTTTAGGTGTCCAAGGAGTGCACCTGCTGCCAGCTGGGAAAGAGACAACGAAAAGCGCCTTGCTGATCAAACACAAAGCTTCCTATAAGGATAATCCTAACAAATCCAAAATGGTACCGAATGTAAAAATACAGATTCATTATTCAGTGCTCCAAGCAAAAACTGAACATGATTTACTGATTTGAAAATAATAGCTCTAATAGTAATAATAATAGTTCTGTAAACTAGGCTGCTGTTCATAACAGGGCTTCACATTTCCACAAACTAAATGAAATCACAGTGACCTGTCATTACCTTGCCACATATAAAAAGTTAGCAAATATGGCCAATTTTACCTACAGCAATACAATCAGACAATTGAGATATTAACAGGTCACTGTAGACATTTCTGTTCCAAATATCAAAAGCTGTTTTCTCACAGAGATCTGGAGTTTTTTTCAGTGATAATATCAAAATGCAGTTGATAATG
>JAABNX020000130.1:19190406-19204060 GCA_015163995.2 Mormyrus lacerda | reverse complement strand
AAAAACACACTCACACAGAAATATATATAGATCGAAAAGTGTGGACAAAAATACAGATGCTTTCTTACTTTTCCAATATTTCATTCCACATTTATTACATAGTCACAGTCGTGTTTCCCTGCCAATCCTACATCACAAAGTCTGCCACTCAAAACACCCACAGCCAATCTAGGAAACACTTTTATTTACCTGCTCACTGACAGCTTTGTCTTTAGTTATATCTTTAATAGATGGGCTGTCATCACCAAAATATTCTTGGAAAGAAAAGATTAATCTGTTCATTTTAAATTAGCTGGATGCAATGGCTAAAAGAAACTAGCTGAGATACAAGCTATTTCTTTTTAGTCAGGTATGTAGCAGAAAGCACATTAATTATAGCAGCCAAAGCTAAACTGAAAAGGTGTTTTTTTGGTTTGGCCGTTACTGCAAAGTTAGCACTGAGAAGGGCAAAACCAAACCAATGATAATATTTCATCATAATTCACCAATCCGATACGTTTCATATTGTATTTAACCACATTTTAACATACCATTCTATTGATTTCTCCCAAATTTATTGCACATAGGCATTTAGAAATATGGAATATTGAAGTGCAGCACAAACAAACTCTCTGCATGTGATCTATTAAATTTATTTGGATCTGTTGGAGTTAGCTGTGTTTCTTAAACACCTGATAAGGTTTAGTGAGGCAGGTACGTCTGCTTTTCAAACTGTACAGTACACATGCGGATTCTTTGATTCCTCTTCCCCCTGTCAAGTACCTATGGATGTTCATATATCACTCTGCTCTGTGTGACTGCATCAACCCTTTAAGACGAGGAAGAACAAAAAGGAAAGAGGTAATAACCAAAATCCCCACTTCTGCACTTTCATCAATCTACTGGCAAATTCCCATTTCTTACACTGACACAGCAGGTGTTCAATCATCGCTAAAGATGAACATGAAGATCCATTTTCCTGACAAGGGAGCTGATCATCCAATGAAAGCCTAAAAATTAATAATCTGAAAATGGACCAAAACATGTAAAAACAAGAGGGGGGGAGGTTGGATGCTATGCAAGAAAAAAATAAATAAAAATATCATAAAAAGGGCAGAAAAAAAATCTTATCTTCCAGTATTTCAGAAGTCATGGCCTGACCAATAAAACACAAGTATAGATACCATTTTAAATTTGCATTACCATCCTCTATTCTGATTTATAGATAGACTTTTTATCAAGCCGTATGAAACATAAAAGCTAGCCAGAAAGTTCTCGAAGTCTGGTTATACAAAAGAGCAATGCATTACATTGTCCTGACTTTAGTAAATGCTACAAATGTACAGGCAGGAAAGAATAGTACACACTAAATAAAACCAACAAGTTAAAAATGAAAACCAATATACATTCTGCTCAACACACAGCAGTAATTATGATTAAACAGAGTGGGATTAAAACTACAATTTAACATATTAACATTTCGGAGTCTCTTACAGTTTAATTCCACTATTAAAATCTAGGGTGATAAGCCTGGTTAACCTTACTCAACATGAAAGTGTGTGGTTCTACAAATGTTCAAGGTTCTCTTATGTGTGAATACTTAAAATTTGATGTGAAAATACAGAGATACTCTAACAGGCAGATTTTTTTTTCCAGTCTCTGAATGGATTTACAAAGCAGTTTTTTAAAGTATAACTACAAAAGTATATTAAAAACAGACTCCAAAAACCAGCATTACTAGACTTTAATACTTTATTATATAAACACTATGGATGAGTGGATTGGACAAAGGATATTATAAATTAATATCTTAATGGTTGAAAGTTTCTAACTTTCACTCGTGTCCCTCACTTAATCATGCTCTTTCTCCAGCTCTCTCCCCTATTCTGGCCCATTCAGCCAGCAGGATCAACATCAGCACACTTTCTGCAATCACTTAGGTGTCAGACAGCTGATTTCCTACCAAAAGCCAATTTCTGAGCACCAAGCTCATCACACAGACAGATCCTGCATCGATTTAGGGGCAAGTTCCCAAACACACAACTCTACTATCAGTGAACCAATTCCCATTAAACCTAACGCTCCAATCTAAGCCAGATTCATATTTAACACGGGAAATTTTTAACAAATAGGCATTTAATATATCAGCTTTTATTTGTAATATTAGCTAATATTTATCCTGCTGTTATGTGAATTTCTGAAATTGGTAAATAAGGGAAAGGTGTTAGTGTGATGGGAATGTCACACTGGCTTTTGTGATGTTATGTGTGAGTAGAGTAACACACACAAAACACACGGGCCGGGTGCTTTTGCACATCTGTACCCATGTCCTTGGGCTTTGTTCCTTGTAACTACACTGCTGACACATGTAATGCATTCTTTAAGTTGACGTTCTTATGGGGCACTTGCCCATATTACTACTTCAGTAAATGCTGTCTATTCAAAGGAACATCCTTAGCCATCATGACTTTTCAATGGGGGACACTGGGCCATTGAGGTCTACTGAGAATGGTGCAGGTGCCCAAGAGGAAAACCAGCTTTGAATCATTGCTTTGCCAACACTGGGCCCGCTGCAGACTGCTTGCCATCGCTAAGCAGAGTTAAGTTTGGGAGGTGCAAGACTTAACAATCCAGGGCTGCGCTGTTCAGCAGTGTGCTGGGCACAAGCAAAGCCAGTGTGTTTCACTTTCAACACGCTCCATTGGCACATGGATTTATCAATGATCTCTGCTGCTTAATACCCAACACACTATTAGGCTTCCAATCAATTACGCTTTATGATGTCTGCAAACAAGGATTTTGAATTAAATTTTGAATCAACGGTAATTCATTTGAAGGTTAGCAAAGGGCAACCGGAGTGGTAATGTTTCCATAGTCAAGAGGGCTTGCAGTTAAAATTACAAGCCATGACCAGCATGTTCCACCCTGAGCAATATTGTCTATTACATCAAATTATAATAATAAATGGGGGGCAAATCAGACTAATCTAGTGCTTTATATTAAAAATAATACAGTAAAATCCAGTTATAACGGACTACAAGAGACCTCGCAAAACAGTCTGTTACATCCAGAGTTGCTGTATGCCCAGAACACAACTACAGGACACCATTTACTCATGCCACACACCAGCAGACACACTTGTGGTATAGATTATTATATTGTACATACAGTAATCCAACTTTACCTGACCTGATGCGTGACTATTAATAATCCCGACTACGTATCTGCACTGGATATCACCGGCACGCCACGCGCCTTGTAGGCGGAGCCTTCATGTCCGTTATAGCTGAACAAAACCACAGATAAAAGCGGCCTTGGGGACCAAATTGTTTGTCCATTATAAGCAAAATTCCATTATATGGGAGTCCATTATATCCAATGCTTTTTCTGCATGTTCTTAAAAGGCGCGTGGCCGGGACCAGCAGATCATGTCCGTTATAGATGATATTCTGTTATAAGCGAGTCCGCTACTACAGACTTTTACTGCACATATATTAAATTGGACTGGAACTTTGCCCTTCAGGTCCAAGACTAGGGATTGTAATACTCACTGCTGCCCCCTATTTTCAGGTGGACTCTTATCTTTAGCTGTGCAGATGACAAAGTGGCAGCGAATGTCATAAAGCAAAGTCAAAAATAAGTTGTGAAAATAACTACTGGCCACTTATAAATCTCGATGCAATATTTTCAATGTACGTATATTGTAGAGGTGGAGAGTTCTCTTTCGAAATACTGTGAAATTGCCAAAATAACCACGGTATACCGTATTCCCTCCCATAATACCATCGCTTTCACGGCACATCATGCCATGTGTGCATGTGCAGATGGCTGTTTATTTGGGTAGGTAGCACATGTGAATTAGCACGTTGGCTCAGAGGTTAGCGCTTCAAGGTTGGGGATTCAAATTTGGAATTTGTATGATCTCCTCGTGTTTGTGGAGGAGATTTCCGATGGGAAACTACATAGTGATATTTAACCACATGACCCTGAAAAACCATTTAAGAAGCCCGCAGACAGTGTCTTCTTTATGGTTCAGTGTTTCCCCCAGCAGATTACACACATGCAGTCAGATGAACTCGAAAACTGCCCATATTAAGTGCCCTACATAGGCCTGCAATGCCATCTGGGGGTGTTCCTTTGCCTTATGTCCTATGCTGGCCATGATAGGCTCTCCCCCCACCAAATACAGCAGCCAAACCAAGTATCATTTCCAGAGTCAACCCGTACCCTCGGACAAAGGCCTAAACTGACTGCTTCCTCCAGGCCACAATAGACTTTCAATGCTTCCGCTCATATATTTTGGTAATGGAACAATCGCCCACCCAAGACCCTTTGTTGTCATGTCAACACTCCAGTTAAAACAATATTTTTACTAATCGCACATATAATAACGTAAGAGTATACAATAGGGGAAGAATATAAACTAAACTAACTGAACTATGATTGACCTAACTGTGACTCATCTATCCAGTACTTCCTATTAGAAAATTGTGAACCCCAGAGTGAAGCAGGTGCTGTTGTGACAAAAGCCCTTCACTCATTTGTCTTTGGCCAGTGTGAAGCACTCAGTCTGACTCAAAAGCCATTGTTCAAGGTGTCCACTTCAGGATCTTTCAGTGGCAGGCACTTTTATTCAGTCTTCAGCATTTGCAATGGTGCCTTTCCTGGGGATCTTCTGTTTCATTGGGCGGTGGGTGACAGGTGTGGCCAGTGAAGCAGCGCCTGCCCACCCATTAGCCATGGGCTCATGCCTGGGGTGTGCGCCCCAGCTAAGACCATCTGTCGCCCCCCACAGATGGAAGGCTCCCTGGATCTTCGTCAGGCGTGCGGCAGAAGTCAACCACGCAACAAAATTACCCGCTGGGATCCTTTTAAAGGGCTTAGACGAGGCCTGGCAGTGCTTACGGGCTACTGTCACCACTCGACGCCGTGGTGGGAACAGAAAGCCCTGGCTACAGCAGATCAAAGCCACTTTTAATTGGGATTTAATCATTGCAACTGTTGCATCTGGATAAGGTTCTACAATTCCTCTAATAGCCAATCTCAAAGCTGAGTACAACATGAAAAATGGTAATACACCTCACGACAAACTGATAGTCTAGGAAGCAGATCTGCTAACTTTTACGAGAACCACTATCCACATTTTGGAAAAGTACATCTAGCTATCTTCCAAGGTTCCAGGTTCAAGTTTCAAAATATTTTTTAGGTATAATTACATGTTTATTTGTCCTAAGAAGTACAAATATGCTCTAAAACTTATATCAAAGAAACCAAATTGTGATGCTTAGTCACATAACCCCTAGAAACCATTTAAGAACCCTATAGACAGTTTCTTCTTTATGGTACAGTGTTTTGGCGGGATGCATAGGCAACATCAATGGGGCGTGGAGATTCTAACAAAAGAATTTGAAGCTGCATAAGAAAAAGGATGATTTCTGGAACCTGAAATGTAGGAAGCATAAACCAAAAAAAGCTGGATGCAGTAAATACAAAAAGGTGCTTACAAGCCAGTATTTCATTGTTGTTATTGTAATAAATAAATAAATAAATAAATAAATAAATAAGGGGTAGCACAGTTGCCTCAGAACTCTGGGATCACTTACTCATGTAACATAGCATTTAGCCAAAAGAGAAATTTCTTCAGTTTTCTCATGTCCTGCTTAGCATGTTAGTCTTCGTCTCTCCCTCATACAATTTGTGCTACTATATTCTAAGCCGCACATGTGGAGTACTGCTGCTATATTCCTTGACTCGACAGTCCAAAGGCACTATGATTCCTTGGCACTGCTTACATGAGCACAAGGTTAAAGCCTAGGTCCTAAAACAAGAAAACCATATTTATGAAAGAGCGAAAAAAGCATTTTCTATTGAGAGCAGCTTGTCCCATGGGATAAGAAGTAGCATCATTCTTCTGACGAGACAAGCTGGTAATGTTTAGCACCTTTGTTGTAAGAAGGAATAGGCCATTTGAGATAGATTAAGACAACACTTAACCACATTAGATACTGGAGACAGGTTTTCCTGATCGATAGAAGAGGGGCGAGCCAATGACGGTGCGTCTTGGATGCAATCTACGGCTGTGCGAACAAATCACTCTCTCGTAAAGAGCATTAACAAGCTCAGTAACCTTCCCCTGTGCTGCACTCAGTGTAATCAGAAGGTCAGTTTTGAATTCTTACAGAACCCGGACATTAAATCTTCAACCAGGCTGTATTTTAACAAGGAGAAAGCCCCCCCCCCCCTTGATTTTCTTTTTGTTGTAGGCCTACCAGTAGTGAGGTCATCATCAGTGGCATCCAGCTCCTCCTCTGGAGCCTTCACTTCCACAGACTGGGGCTCAGCTGGTGGAGGCGGGGCTTGGACATTTTCCGTAGATGTTCCCGCTGCAATAGAAACAAACAGGCCAGGTCAAGCAAAGAGAGAAATAGTAAAGTACACGGCATTAAGATTTAAGAGATATCCTTTAATGTCATTTTATCATGTACTTTCGTACAATCAAGAACGAAATACAACTCTTCCTAGACCAACAGCATAAACAGATAAATTAAAAACTACGGGAGCATTAAAAAGCAACATTCACAATACACATATAACTCATGTATTTTTTTTTTTTTTTTTTTTTTTTTTAAACATATTGGGCAAATATAGACTGACACACTGTTTGGATCTTTACGAGAAAAATTTATTACCACCAATTACAAATCTGGGAAATGAATACAATGAACGCAGCTTTGAGCGCAACCTTAAAATTGTATTAGTTACTACCTCATTCTCGTTACTACAGGAGCAAAAGGTTCCATCCGTTTTTAATTGCAAAGCCTCCATTAAAAGTGAGAATTGAGAGAGAATTGACACAGAGCTCGGGTGAGTCTCCCCAACGCCCTGCTGCCACCGACCGCATTTCTAATACATCTCATGAACCGAGGGTCACTTAATGGAAGGCCAGACCGGTTAATCGCAGTCCCCCAGAGAACACATTTTTAATGTTTCAATTAACCCCACAAGCGACCAGTGACATATCTAAAGAAAAATGGCTTTACCTGATTTTTTTTTTTAACCAAGTAAATCTTATCCGGGTGAAAGTTCTTTTGTACAGAGATATTCTTCACAAGTTAACGACTAAACTAGCGTCACGGCTAAAGAGACAGGGTAAGCTTTCATTGGGAATGTCCCCCAACACAGAGAAACTCCCAAATACAGCATTTAGCATATAGAGTTGCAACACAGACTGGTTCTAAGGGAAAGTAGTTAGTCTTAGGGCAGAAAGAAAAAATAAAATCGTTTTCTAAACGTGCAATTCTTTAGGTCAGAGACGCACCAGTTGGGAGAGGTGCTGAGCTACATGAGAGACATCAGAGCTGATTCAAGCGACCTTTAGTGCAATCTGTCTGCTGCAGAGGCAGCTACCTGATGGGATGTCGCATCCTGTGAACTTTGATGCCTTGGATATGATACACTGCAGCTCCTCTGCCATGCCTGACAGTTACGAAGTTGAAGTCCTGCGTACGATGTCTGTATAGCACCCTGATTCCGCACTCCTTCAGCTCACCGCCACTGGAGCTTTGTTACCATACACCTGGTCATCAAGTCCCTTTTCAGGGAGCTTTCCAAGGAACTCCCAAGCCTATGGTTGGCTGGTCACTGATTTTAAGACATTGCATTTGGATAATTACTTCCAAATAGTGTATGTGCCATCTCTGCATAAGACAAGCAAGTAGTAGGTGTAGAAGATGGTTGAGCAGAAAGGTAGGGTGAAGGACCACTGCAAACAGGTCTTTCTGTGCAATTGCCATATAAAAGTTTTGGACTTTTTTCAGGATATTAAGAATTTAGTGTTTATTGCACATTAAAATAAATAAATAAAATTACTGTGCAAACAAACTTTTCTGCAAGCATTACAGCGAGTATGACTTTAGCTGTTTTTAATGTGAGCATAATTTGATGGTCTCACCTGAGGGCAAATTTTTCAAAAGCAATATGATTAATTTTCCATTATGAATTTCCACCTTCTCTTACACAGGCTTAAATCACATCTTGACTCGGTCAGCACTTAGTTGGAAAGACGCTTGGCTGTTCACTTAAGCTGCTTAAACTCTCTGCTTTGTCTTTCAAGGTAATAAACTCGGTTTCTATCCACCTCAAGAGAGCCGTTTCTCACGTCATGTGACTTGGGGGTTGGGGTATGAGTACCTACGACAAAGCGTCAGGCTCGTCTCGGTGCGATGAAAGATGCTCCTCTGCAATGACAGAGCACAAAGATTTATGGAGAAGATTAATCTGGAGATTAATCCCCTGCGTTACATATCCATGTATAGCAGTGTGTAGTTCAGGACAAATACAAGCGCATACTTGTTCTGCCTGATTTTCAAGTCTCATTTTCTCTCCCCCCCCCCCATTTCTCTTGCACTCTCAGTATGATTGAGAGAGAGGATTGCCCGTCTCGCATTAATTCCCCCCGCACCCTGTTTATCGATCTAAGATCAGTTCCCTGACGGCATTACATGCATAGACTATGCTTTCTCACACCCACTGAAGCACAAACATACAAATAAGGAAGAGAAAAGAAAGACACAGGTAAGAAGGAGAAGCAAAAATATCTGCTTCCAGCTGCATAATCATCTCTCTGCTTCTCACTGGGACAGTATAACGGATGTGCTTTTAATTTAAGACGTCCTTTATACATTTGATAACCAGGCTTATTGTAGCACTTTTGTACTGCGAGGCTGGAAGTGATCAAACAGTAATATTCTGGGAATTATTCTCCCATTTCTTAAACAGCCAATTAACACTAACTGCAATAGTTGCAGTTGTAAAACGTAAAAGGATAACTTGGAGAGTACAGCAAAGACACCAAAGCAGGTGGCCAGGTTAGATGGGCAACAGAAAGGAGAGAGAGCTCTCTTTACCTTTAGCATGGACATCCAGAGAAAAGAAGGAATTCCTACAAGCTGCCCGTCTATTTAATGAGATCAAATAGCTGAACATCTGCTTCCTGTCTCCTTTTTGTTGAATCCTAAATGGGCTGCATTAAAGTAGGAGGCGGATGGGGAGACACGCAGGTTGAATGGAGACCCTCAGCTTCTCCTTGAAGCCCATTTGATTGGATCAGCCATCTTGCTTTCAATCTATGTGTCAGAGTAGGCCGGTGTTTCCCAACCTGATCCTCCGGGACCCACAGCCGGTTCAGGTTTTTGCTCCCTCCCAGCTCCCTGCCAGACAGTCCACATTGGGAAGACTAGGGAGACACTGGATTACAGGCATCCCTGCACTGAAGCTCAATGGCATCCAGCTTCGCACATTAACATAAATAATTCAATTTGACAAATAATCTATTACTGGGTGTAAAGTAACCCAAGGCAGAAATCTTCATTTTTATGTAACAAATACAATGAAGAACCAAAAAACCAAAGAAGTACTACAAATCAACAAGAAATCACACAGCTAAAATGTGCATTTGTGCAGTGATGGAGCAGAATTGTCTACCCTCCATCATCGTCTTTTATAGGAAGCAGAACATTTCTAATGCTACAGAATCCCTCCTGCAACTGTAGTTGATACTGAATATTCATGCCGATAGCATTCAAGGTTAACCTATTCTCTCAAGATTGTATTACTCCTGTGCTTGCTTGCTTTCAGCCTTCCTATCAAGGCACGCACTGATTTAGAAGCAGCATGACAGGGTGGTCCAGCAAACCTACTCGTGTGGCATAGACCAAAAACAATTCAATGCTATTGAGGCTGTTGGCCCTTACACAGTGCTTACAGAACATACATGCTGTTGTACTGGTTTACAAATTCAGCATCTGTATAAATCATGGCTTAAAGCTCATTTGTTTCAACAAATTTTCCAAGGAAATTTGCAAATTGCTTTAAGCAACTTCATAATCTGATTCTTATTTAAAAGTCAATGAAAAGCATTCCATATTCAAAAATGCATACCGATTTAAGTAATCTGTAAATATAAAATAAGCTCAGTCAGTTTTCACGTGATCAACAGCACTCAGGAAGCAACTGATATCCATGGTTTTACAAGTATTCTGTAAATATTTAGTAAGCTAAATGCAAAATATCTAAACAATAACATTTATAAACTAAGTTTTATGAAAGTTATAAAATGCAAAATACAGAGCAAAGGATCCAGCACATTTCAAACTCCATCATTTCAAAACGTACTAAAACACAAAGAGACATAAAACAATAGTTTTTTTAGTATATGCATTAGATACAATGCAGATACAATGTATCCATTAAATATACATTTATGCACCCAATATATATGTAGACATACATTAGCTACAGACCTACTCAATTCAACTGTGAAAATCCTGTAAAAACTGATACATGTAGAACCAATTTCCCAAAAACCAAGACCCCCCTACCCCCCACCCGCCACCCCAGTGCCAAGGGACAAGCCTCTGGAGGTACAGGCACAGAGAAGTAGCAGTCCCATCCCAAACAAAGGAGATCAGATTCAGTAACCCTGCAACCTCTGTCCCCCCCCCCCCCTTGTAACACTACACTGGCCAGCTCCTGTTGTCATGGCAGCCGCTCCCCTGAGCTCCTTCCCCCGCTGGTGGGGGCCACTTTCCCCACTTGTCAGTTACTGACAGCGGACAACCCGACTTCCAGAAACAAATACCTGGAAAGTACAGGAGAAACCTCTTGAATGCAGAGGTTGTAGCATCTTAAATTGGACCCGGCGATATGTGGAGAAGCAGCAGGCAAAACCATAACTACTCTGTACAGAACTACTGTGGGCCTGGAGGTTTCCCAGGAAACTGCGAGCTGGACATCAGTCTATCACAGGGCACACGCCCACACTGGGTGTTTCTTTATGCGTACTTGACCGTACTTTGCTCTCATGTACCTGTTTGATATCATCTTCCATTGCAGAAGACCAGTTGCAATACTCAAGAACAGAAGTACAGAGGATGGCAAAAAACCTTGTTGTTGTTTTTGCCTCGTCACAAATATCAAGGCTACATTGGTCGCAAACGAAACCAATCCCATGATTCATTGCAGCCCAAGTTCGTTCCTGGGAGGCAACTTAGCAAGATCGTTCTTGCCAAGATCACAAGTACAATCTTTGTGTTCTTGGTACTGAGAAACCTCCACACATGATTACTAGCGTACAGTATAAAAAATGCAACTCATTCAGAATCTACAAACTGTCACTGATCTATCAAATAACCAGTGCAATCTGTCAGTCAAAGAGGGTAACATTAGAATAAGTTAAAGCAAACTTTTAATAATAAATGAAATTTATTTCCCTTTTAAATCAATATTACATAAGGTTACTGGTGATGATTTTCAACAAAAACCACCCCATATATTCATGGGCAGTTTTGATTTAGTGTTTAGTACAATTTAGCAGCAGTCCTGCAAGTGCTATCAGAAGGAAAAAAAAATCTGCTTTGAACTCGCATTGCTCAGCTACTGTAAGCGTTTACACATTGCTCACTGTCCGCAGAGCATACAGAACAAGGGGTCGTCAAGCAGTTAAAGCCAGCTACATGGAGGGCATTTTTGTTATGTCTGAACGTCAAGAAACGCTAAAACAAAAATGTTATGTTGTATTTGACTGCTGCAGTTCCCTGTAAAAACATGACCTTGGTGCACGGTCAATCAGGATTGGACAAAGGTCACTGTGGGCGTGGCCAAAATAAAACACGGGGGAACACGCATTTTTTTCCCCGCAGCTAGTCACAATACTCATTTTTCACTTTTTTCCCCCTTTACTAAGAAATGGATATAAAATGTTCTCAAGTCATGACGGGTGAACAGTGTGACACGCTGATGCCCGCCTTCATTCTACCCTTCACACAATTAATTATTCACCAGCCGGTTCCCAATAGATGGAGACTCATGACCTTATCAGTTACTTCACTTGTTGGCTTCATTGTTTGGGAACAGCATGAAATCTATGAACTACCTATACAATTGAATTTGCTCCTCAGTTACTCAAACCAAACACTTTCATGCAGACGGCATTTATGGATGTGTGTCTGCTTATTACTTGACGTAATTTGCTTAACCAGTAAATAAAACCTGATAGCCAACAGAAGAAATGGCCACGGTCAAGCTAATTGGTTAATGCTTTGAGTGGTCCTGAATTGAGGCATGCAGAGTCCCAGGAGCCATTGCATTATGTGTTTCATATTAAACCAGAAACTGTCCAGGCACAGTGTTCACCATGAAAGCTCTAAGTCATCTTATGAGTCATTATGCTGGTTACTAAAAATTGACAAGCAAGCAAACAGAATGCATTTTTTTCTTAAAACTACTTCAGTCAAGAATATCATTCAGTCACTCAATTGATAAATTGCAAATACTTTCCCATAAAGATCTCAGCAATATGTATCTTGAAACGGTTAAGCTTGGATAGAAATCTTACAAAATCATTAGAGAGGTTTTTGAAAGTTTCAGGTGTACTTACGGGAGCTGACGCTGTCGACATACTGCGGCAGATACGGAGCCCACAGGTCAATCGTGTCCTTCCTGCCTGACTGACCGATCCTCCGCAGCTCGGCAAGCAGCAGGGCCTGAGCGGCTTCCCGGACCTTAACGAAGCACAAGGAGACACATTAATCCAACACATACTGCACCACCAAGTCAACTTCACCCAGTACGGGACTGTGGGGGATACACGGAGCCCAGGGTGTGAGCACAGCCTGGATGGGATGCCAGTCCATCGCAGGGCACACACGTTACGGTACTGGGAACCAAAAAAAACATTGCTCAATTCCACATGCAATCCCATAAAGAACTTCTGTTAAAGCTTTCAAAAGCTCACTAAGTCCACAGAAATTCTCAAAAATATACCACGTGGACTGAGGGAAATTTCAGACATTTGCTTTTCAGATATGGGCAATCAATCATCAGTCTTTGGACACAGGGAGAACATGCGAATGCCACACAAACAGCAGGAACAGGAGTCAAACCCCCAACTGTGGAGGTGTGAAGCATCAGCACTACCCTCTGAGCAACTAGGTACAACAGTATAACAGAGTAATGCTCTATGATAAAGGGACAAATTCATCAACTTTACAGCCTAGTTAGCTTTATGGATTTAAAACAGAAACTTTACTAACCTGGATATGTCACTAGCAATACATTTCCTCTGGACAGTATTAGGCATAAATTTAATAGACGCGGTACCTCCGCTACTGCGGAACACAGTGATTTTTGTGTTACTTCGTACAATGAGGACTCATGGTGCCGTGAAATGCAGCAGAACCTTAAAAAGAGGAGGACAATGACTATGCAGCGAGTATGGAGCTGCTAATGGCCCGAATCCTAATAAAGGTTCGAGGTCCGCTGCCATTTATCCACACACAGCTGAACACTTGAGGGATTTCTGCCAGAGAGATGAGTTTATTAAGCTCATTACCCTCGTTTATTAACAAGTGCCCTGTAAATGGAGCCCAGGACGTTGCACACTTAAAGGTGGAGATCTGCAAACAAGCAGAGTCCACAAGGAGGATCAAACAGCCACTTCCAGGCATGTAATGATATGCTGTGCGGGGATAAATCGCGGTACAAATTTATGAAGATTCGAAATGTGAAATGAAAAAAATATATATTATTATTAGGCTGCGTAACCTCTCCTGGAGCCGACACCTTATCGTGGTGGAGGGGTTTGCGTGTTCCAATGATCCCAGGAGCTAAGTTGCCC
>JAABNX020000130.1:19170175-19188912 GCA_015163995.2 Mormyrus lacerda | reverse complement strand
CACACACACACACACACACACACACACACACACACACACACACACACACACACACACACACACACACACACACGTTTTCCACATAGCACCAGCAGGAGGGATAACACTTCTGGGAAAATGTGTGTTGAAATGATGAATCAAAGGTGGCGCTGTTTAAAAACCTCATACCAACTACGAAGCTTGGGAAGGGGGGTGTTTTGGATTGGGGCACTAGGCGGCCTCAGGTCCTGGGCAGCTCGCCATCATAGTGTCTAATTCAACATCAGATCAAACAGTGCTTGAACGGAATGAAAACCTTAAAGATGAACCGTGAGTGGCTCATTTAATGTTAGAATGATTACAAACATAGATAAGCAAATCTGCGCAACAGTGGCTTCTGGATCTCAGTCCAACTGAAATGCAATGGGGGACTTGAAGTGGGCTGTACATGCATGAAAGCCCTCCAGAGTCACATGGCGAAAGGATTTCTGCTTAGAGGAATGGGCAAGATTTTCTCCAGGTTAATGGAAAAAACTGATAGTTTGAAAAAAAATGCTCTCAAGAGGTTATTTCTACTAAAGAAGGCAATACCAAGTACTAAACGTAAAGATATACTTACTTTTTCCCCTCACAGAGAAAAAGCTTTATTCTGTTTAATAAATCAATTTAAAGCCAAACTTGTACTTTTCTTTGAAAAACGACATCACGTCATTTATCAATACTGTTCAAATGAAGACTTTAAAAAAAAAAAAAAACTTTGTAAAAAAATGTTGAAAAATAAATTAAGGAGTGTACTTACTTTTTCACTGCACTGCACATACCATTGAAAAAGAACAAACTGAACAGTCCAGAAAACTTACCTTTGGTCACAAACAATTATGTATAAGCAATAATACTATAAAAAGTTTAAGAATGAACAGTCAATGTCTAGTTTGCAGTACTGACATGTAGCAACCAACATTAACTTACCTACAGTATATTAAAATGAAGTACTGTATAACTGCTACACAGAGTCATAAATGGTAGATTTTTAGAAGTTGTAAATATCCGATAATTATTACTAAGAATTACTGTTTGTTTTTCAGTCACCTTTTACCATGTTAAGAATCATGGTTACTCTACATATACAAAAATCTCACACAGATTTGCAGCTACCGTACAACATGGATGTAAAGGTTTTTACATGTACATACAAATTATATATCACACATATATATAGTATGCTATATACAAAACCTTTACATCTTTTAAAACAGGCATATTCATACACAAAAACTGAATACTAACACAAAGTTTTTATTTCAGGCATCCACTCTGCTCTAAAGAACTTGTGAAGTTACCTACATTATAGCAGAACAGAGAAGGTAATCTTTCCGACAAAGAACACATTTTACATCTACATTGTTCCACTATACAAATTCTGTATAACGCACTATTCACTACAACGCTACAGTTAAGTGCACATGCTTGCTTCTTCACAGATGGCCGAAGTTATATGTTATCAAAGCAGGTTGGAATGAACATTAAGGAATCAATCCAATCTTAAGAAATGGATTACATCAATATGGCCATGTCATAAAATTTAAGATGTTCAGCAGGAGAAAAGATTTATATCTGAAACCCGAAAGAAAGATCGGTAGGTTACATTTCTAAGTTGCAGAATGGTATCAATCCATGTTTAAGAAAAGGTACAGAACGAAACTGCCTCTTTCTGACATGGACACTGGACCATTCAAGAATATTAACAAAATGGTCCGTGGTACGTGTACCGGTATAGCGGGAGACCCAGCTGAAGAACAAGCCTGGCTGAGAGTTTGGCTCAGAGTTTGACGTTAAAAGCAAGCATGCAGACCTGCATGATTATGACGTCACAATCACCAGTACAAGACCATAGACAGAGCACTAGAGGACTGGAGAGACAGAAGCATGGGGGGGGGGCACATGAGAGATGGGGAGACAAACTGCAGAAGGTGGTGGGGAGACTGCAGAAAAATACCTTCATTGACTGAGGGACAAGTATGGAAAGCAGGGCCTGAGGGAACAAGCCCCGAGTCAGGTGCAGCAGCAGCAACAGCGGCAGCAGCTTGCAAAGACGAGGGGAAGATAAGTAGAGAACAAGAAAAGGAAAACCAACAAAATAAAAACTTAAAGAAAATACTTCACCAGTTTCCAAAGGAGTGGAGAAATAGCATTAGTACGAAGAACACCACAGTGACAAGACAGAAGAGGGAGGGGAAATGATCTCAGAGTCCTATTTGTCATATTTATTACCTAAAACCTGCAAAGAGCCAATGGCAATAAAAGAAAAAAAATATTTATATGAAATATATGAAACCACAAAGAATTACCAAGGTAATTTAAATATGTTCAGCTGGCAATCAACATTGATATAACAACTAACATCTATATTTTGTCCCACTGTTATTGTGTACTAAATGAAATATTTATCACAGATCACCATAAAACGCAATTATCAAGAATAACAGACATCATTAAAGGTTGCTTGCATTTTCTATTGTTCTACATTAATATGTCATGTAAATAATTGATGATTAGAGAGAGAAAGAGGTTTCAAAAAAAAAAAAAAAAAACACATATGTACCTATAAGAGTATAAAGTATCCTGTTCAGCTGGGAGCTAAGCCTGTCAATGCAACACACAGACTTAATGAAATATTGTAGCTGTAACCTGACCTACAGTATCAGTCTGCTCCAACAAAATCACAGACCTGTGAATTTTCAGGCAGTTCCACTGTGAATTGTCAATCCACTCATCTACAGGCCCTACATCATAAAAATAGAGTTTTGATTTCCCTTTGAAAAAATAGACTCTGATCTCGGAGTTCTTCATACAAAAAAGGCATCCAGGAAATGGAAGTGGGTGGTGAAATTCAACGCTCACAAATGCATTCACAAAATCTTGTGCCACTGGGGAGCTCAAGCCATGTGGACAGAGTGAGCAAGAGAGCGAAAACCACACAGGCCTGCAGATTCAGGGCTGCAGCCACAGAACAGCCAGTCTGACTTTACATAATGACAAGAAAAAAATAACAGGAACCATATCAGAAGCACACTGTCATTAACCCAATGAGATGCCAACAATAACTTCACATTCCTAAGCATCCTTAAAACTTTCCCTAATGTCTGTAGGACCCCTTACAAATCTATAGAACAGATTTCTACAGTTCTTTCCTGGAGGCAACTCCAATAATTAACATTTTAATATTTGATACAAAAGAAACACTCTAGAGTATATCCATATTACACATGTTTTAATACGATACCTTCATGGTCCGGGGGAACGTTATCTCATTTCACTATGTACTGTACATGTATATTGTTGAAATGACAATAAAAGCAACCTTGAACCTTCTGCATCGACGTCATATTCTTCTTTCATTTTTTGCCTTTAAATTATTGTGTTTTGACTTTTGCTTCTAATGGCAAATGGTCATGTTTATTTAAGTTCAGTATCACACAAAAGCGTCATAGCAGCGACTCGTTTCAAGGCCTTCACATGTTCCGGGAGTAAGTAAAGAAACATTACCATATCAAAGAGAAGCAGACCCTCATTTCTGTGACAAGTGAACGGAAAGAAAACAGCGTGATTCAGAGGTGACAACGTGACACCCTTGTCTACAGAGCACCACCATATGCCGGCCGTAAGTGGACACAAATTAATCCCCATGATTGGCTCCATTGTGTCGTACAATGGGCCCGGGGGCCCGGTTAGCCAGGCGCACGTGGTATGAATGGGCCGCGCGCGCGGGAGTCTTTCAGAGGGCCTTTTGTCCGCAAGGGGAATCTGCATGACAAACCGCTGTGATTCCCCAGCTTCGCCCAACCTGTGCAGCATTAACTGCGTCCTTACATGCGGGAAGGCATCAGCTCCATTGTCAAGACCCGGGAAGGGTGCGGAAAGGCTGAGTAATGTGACATTTTAATAAATCCTCGCATGGATCTCAGCAGCACACAGAAATCCATCACATTTCAAACCACCATTTCTCTGAAGTCCAATGGCCATTTCAAATCATTCATGAATAGACATCATTCGCTGTTCTTCAAACATACATTTAGCACAATATTTAACCAAACAACTATCCAAATCGGTTGTCCTTGTAGTACAACACAGCAGACATCATACATACTGAGGTTTTTTGGCACCACTGTCTGGTGAGGCCTGTGTAGGCTTAGGATTGCGGAGAGATTTCAGCTGACTAGTTCCGGTGTCATTCATGACCTCTAACTTCCAAATCATGCTGCCGAACGCTCATTCAGGCATTTAGGAAAATGTCTTCAGTGCTGTAACCTGTGTGATGTGTCAAAGAGTCAAATGGCAATGAACACATGAATATACACACAACAATTTCCATTCTGCATCTTACCTAACATTTTCCTCTAAATGTATTGTGTTCATAATGTGAAAGTGAGTAAGGATAATTAGTTCTTTTTAATTGCATCTACTACAACAACATTTCGTTGATTCGAGTTATGGATATTTAATGGCCACTCATCCATCCATCCATCCATCCAAGCATCCAAGCATGTTGTCCTACACAGGGTTGAGTAGGTCCAGAACCCATAAGCAAAAGGCGCAAGGCACGGAATAACCCAGGGTGAGGTGCCAACTCAATTCTGCATTTAATGGCTGCTTAGATTGTAATGAGCTAAAGACAAGCCAGACTACGATTTAAAAAAATCCTGTTACATTTTAGAAAAAAATCATTACTTTGAGCATCACTACCTTCATAAGATCTTCCAGGCAAGTAAAATAAACACTAAAACACAGAAGAAATTACACATCAAAATCAAGGGGGTTACTCCGAAATTCCATTATATAATTGATCATAGTCTGTAAACAGAATCCGTTACAGTAGTGCAATTGTACCATAAAAACTGAAGTGAAAACACAAAGCTTTCATTCCAGACTGGGGTACAACATACTTAGTTCAGTATAATAGTATTTTACTCTTGATCTTAGAGGAGTTCAGATATACTATAGTGCTGCAGTTGTTCAGTATTTAATGGATGCCCATAAAAACCGAAGCCTACCTATCATGTACTAAAAGGGATCCACTCTTTGTTAGCCATTTCCCAACAAGGACAGAGGAGTGTATTCCCTGTTCTCTCCAAAACGGTCGTTATTTATACTGCCCAGCAAAAATTAATTTATGGAATGATGGTCTTCAGAGGCCTCTGTGTTACTGTATCTGCAGTATTTGTTAATCTGGTCACATTCTAGGGCTGGCTGGATTACAGGAGGGACACTATTAAACACCGTGTCCCTGGATGTCAAGAGCAACCTCAGTTACACAACCAACACAAAACCACCCCACTGCAACAGGGCACATCATAAAGGCATACATAAGAGCCTCCATGTTCAGAACCTACCCAAAGGCTGCCCTCTGGTCTCAATAGGGTTATTAAGGCATTAGCAGGCATAGAGGGGACTTTGGTTTAATGGATGATGCTTTTACTTTGGCTGCTCGTTACGAACAGGGAGGACACTTAGTAATTACCTTGCTTTATCTGGGCTTGCATACCCGGACTGGAAAGCTGGGATTGCTGCTTTTTGAGAGAGTCAGGGGCACCAGGTCTCGGAGGCCTGGAAACACAACAGTCACCATTAAGAAACAGCCTAAATTCAGAATGTCATCTTTGCCTACAAGACATAATGCGCATTGAGACAATGTAATGTTGTGATAACGCGCTATATAAATAAAATTGCATTGCATTGCATAAATCGACACCGATGGACTTGGTATGAATGGGTTGATGGTTACAGCATGACAAATTTTGGAAACTAATCTCTACCAGTGTCACCAGAGCATTAAAAAGAGACACGCAAAAAAGGTTTAATTTAATATTAACATTCAGTTCAATAAGGAACTAAGTTTGTGGGTTGTTGCCCACAAACTTCAAAACACATATATAGACGCCATAAACGTTTCGTAAAATTCGTAAATTTTTAGAGAAGAATGATTTTTCAAATTAATTCTGTAGAGGGGGTCCAAACATGTCAGGCTAACTTACTAACTATAGAAATATCCAATCTAGTAATATTCAAAGACATATAGTCAAGGAATGTGGTTCAATGCATTAAGTCCTCATGACCCAAATAATGATGAACACTTGGCATTGATCCCCAAACATACAAAAGAGACGATCTTTAAGAAACAGATTCCATCTTACTTCAGAACACTCCTTACCTCATGCCAAATGGATTGAACAAACAAGGGCAAAAAGTGAAATTTTCCTAGCAAATGTCAGGTTTTCCCCTCTAGTGGCAAAAAACCAATAAAACTGGTTAACGGCCATACCTGGCTGGGGCCTTCTTCATGTGTTCTCCCACAAACGTGGCGTTGGTCATACCCATTAGAGTATTTGCCAAGGAGATGACGGACAGCAAGTGCTGAGTGGTGACTGCCCGGGAGATGCCGTACGTGCCCTTGCCGACGATCTCCGACACGGACATCTTGCGGCCCGCAGCCATAGTGTGGAGCAGCGACTCTTTGAACGTTGGGAGCATGAGGGACATGTGGCCGCCGCGGGAGAGCAGGCCGAAGGATATGGGGCAGTGAGGCTTCAGCATCCCCAGGCGACTCAGACACACCTCATCCAGCTGCATATTCAGTCCCCAGGCATGCAGGCAGGACATGAAGAGCTTGGCTGTGTCCATGGTCAGGTTATACTCCAGCAGGCTCAGGGACTTCGACTTCTCCTCCCGCCGCCGCATCTCCTCTTCCTCCTCCTCGTCTTCATCCAGCAGGTGTTCCTTGATGTTCTCCTTGATGGTCTCCTTGACCTGCTTGAAGATCTTGTTGGCCAGGAAGGAGCCGGCCTTGTCGGCACCGGTCTGGGCCTTCTGCAGAGTCTCTGGGGATACCATAATGGCGGCTGGCCTCTGAGCCTCCTCCGTCAGCAGCTGGATTATCACGGCCTCCACGTCGAAGAAGAGCACATGCATGTCGGGGTCAATCACGTTTGTCTTCATGGCCTGCACCACCAGGGCATTGTGGGAGTACTTCGCCTGATTTCCCTGCCAAGCACAGACATATAGTTCAGTCAACGTTCATTGCCACATAGAAGGCAAGGGACAGTGTACCAGTTATGGAAAATATATTTATATTTTAATAAAATCATGTTACAGAAGCAACAAAACCTATTTCACACGATACCATTTGATATGAAAGATTCTCACTGTACCTGACAAAAAAACATTACATTTGGTCAAAATAAATATAGAACGGTAAACGCTAATTTTGTAACCATCAGCTGAGAGCTTTTTAAACACTTTCATCAAAAAATTAAGACAGAATTTTGACAACATAATTTATGCCACTTAAAATATCGCTAAAGATTTATAATGTGACTATGAATGACTAATATTAATAAATCCAGGATCTTGTCTCCTGCACGGGCTTTGTTAGGTCCCATCACTAACCCCGAGTATTTTAGCCCTGATGCCAATCTTCCTAAAAAATCAAAAAAGAAAATTAAGCTCCCGGTTAACTTTTAAGCCCCTCATCTTTGCAATAGCTAGAAACACCCCTGGTCTCCTGCTGTACTGGATATAGTCCCCTAAATTTCCTACTGTTTGACACAGATGCCAGCAATCCTGAAACAATCATAGCAAACAATACAAGTCTTCCATCTCACACAAACACTCCGTTCTCTCTCACAATCACTAACATGATGGAAGCATTGCACAGCCTGCACCTGTATCAGAAAAAGGCTTTTGCAAGGAGTCAAGACAAAGACAGAGAGACTGCAGATAGGTCCAGTGATACCGTCAATTTCCCACTAGGTAATTTTTTTTTAGAAATAGTCAGAATTCTATAACTAGCCGGGATGTTGCCATCAGTCAATTTTGATCTGCTAAATCACAGGCAATACTTGACATACTAAGTGGATGGAGGTATGCTGCCCTCAACAGGTCAATCTCCATTACTGCAGAAGATGACAGGAGCTTCCCATGACTTATGGTGCTTTTCCACTGGCATACAGGAACCGAGCGATACCCAAGGCGTATCAAGAAGAGTCTAGTTACAGCACGGTTCCAGCTGGCTTCGGGTTTCCACTGCAGAAGAGTCGGCTCTGGACAGCAAGTGATGTAAAACGGAAGAGACTGTACACACGATGCACATCATGATTTACTATATGTTAATTTCCTAATTTTCAAGCACACTTGCGAGACTGGCCGCACCATGTTAGCATGATACGTTAGCGGAATTAGCATTCACTTGCGTAAATTTGCATTACGCATCCATTCCGTTCAGCTGTTCTATAGTACTTTTCAAAGGTTCAAGTTTCAAATCATCGGGAATGCATCGCTTGTGATGTGCAATACTACTAATAATGAATAATACACACAATATGCCCTTTTTTACTTTAGATAATCCATGCACAGAACAATCCGTATCTCCGTGCTTTTTGAACAATCAAATGGTGATGCAACCAGCTCGGTTTGGTCACACTGTGTCAGCGCGGGTACAGCTCACATAATTTACAATCGAAAATCACCAGTCTGCGGTACCGTCTGGTTCTTGGTGCCAGTGGAAAAGCGCCATTATAATGTCACAGTATAGTCTGCAGTACAATGTACTTTCACAGTCACAAAGCCTAAATGAGGATAGGGCCTAAGCAGCCAAAGGCTTTTCTCAGTCTAGGATATTCAAGGTGGCTCTATGAGGTCACTGCATGCAGAGAGGGCAGAAAGGAGCACAGACGCACCTGCGCATGCACGCAGTCCTTTATGTAATCTCAGCGCAATAAGCTCAGTGCACCTGTGTAACCTGAGAATATTATTAAATGCATAAGCAGGAAGTTGTGGAGGCTGGATTTGTGATGATGGAAGTTAAACACCAAAGTTTTCTGCGGAATGAGGACAAATCGGACTGAACCAGAAAAGCCACTAACGTAGAACTGACTGACACCTTCACATACGACCCAAGGGAGACCATTCCCCTCATCACAGACTGAGGCAGCAACAATGTCCAGAGGAACAAAGGGAGGAGATAAGCAGTGTACATACAAAAGACTAATGTCCAGAACGGAGAGTCTAACAGTAAGACTACTGCTGGGCCAAACAGTACTTTAAAAAAAAAAAAAAAAAATCTACAAGCATCATAAGACAGTAAAAAGATTATGTACTACAAGGCCAGTAACATTTAAAATATTAATATGTATTACATCAGAAGAACCACGATCCTCACACACTTTCAGCCTGGCATTATCATATAATGGCATCTTAAACATGGACTAAAGCAGCCTTTTTATCTGGATAAGAGAGCAGGCCTTTAATCACATATTAATCTTTAATGAGCATCTACATGGTACAAAGATCTGATTTAAAACACAGCACAGAGGCCAAACTGACTGCTGTTTAATGCTACACAGTCAGCAGACCCTGTCCCCCAGCGGAAGGGAATCCAGTAACTCATTGTGAAAAATCAGTCATTCGCCACGATAAGGCAGCTACTTGAGTGGAGTGCGTTAAAGAAACATTTGGCGGATACCACTAATTATACTAAACCCAACATAACCCTTATGGGAGATTTTTACGGTACAGCATTTTACACCATTTAAAAATATAAGAGATACAGAGGGACTGAATGTGTAGTGAAGGTCTTCAGGTGGCTTAACTGAGGTGCAGGTCTGATGCTCAGGAAATACACATCACACATATCTATTCATTCATCCATTCATTTTCCAACCCGCTTTATCCTATTGGGTCGCGGGGGGTCCGGAGCCTATCCCGGAAGCAATGGGCACGAGGCTGGGAACAACCCTAGACAGGGGGCCAGCAGGGCACACTCACACACTGTTACCATTCACTCACACTTGCACACCTACGGGCAATTTATTAACTCCAATTAGCCTCAGCATGTCTTTGGGCTGTGGGGGGAAACCGGAGTACCCGGAGGAAACTGCAAGACGACACTCATACCTAGACAACTAAAAAAAACTGAACATTAACCATACTAATATGAATATATATATTATACACGTGTGTGCAACCTGCTGCATGAATCCAGCTGCATGCTTAACGCATAATGATTATTGCATCACCCACATCACAATGTACTTCTCCAGTCTAGATAAAGGCCAGACGGCCCCAGCACCGCGTCCCACATCACACTGCGATCGGCATCTGAATCAGCAGCTGCTCAATCCCATATCCGCACTACAGGTCACCGCTGCCACAAAATCAAACTAATGAGAGTCAGCGATCAGCCACGGGACGGAAAGGTCGACGTTCTGGGGATGGCCTCAGAGGGATGTGGGAGATCTAGGGCGTGTGGGGGGGGGGGCGGGTGATGTAACCTTTGTTCTCAGCCGAAAAGGACGGACACAGCTGTGTTCCGAGCTTAAGGTCAGCCTTTCAGAAGGCTCTTACTTAAGCTGGTCTCACAGCAGCACACAAGCGCAGGAAACATTCAAACAAGCCGACAAGGAAAGAATGGGAGGGGAAGAGACAAAGGTGAAGGGAGGGCGAGGATGGACGGGATGCCCATCTGTCCAGAAGAAGCTAATAAGTCAAAAAGAAAAACAAAAAGAGAAGCACTGATGGTATTCAGCCACACCCTCAGTACATTTTAAGAGTAGACCGTGCCAACATGATACAGCACCCAATACCACAAACAAGGCAAGACTTCAGGAATGAAAACATAACAAAGGACTGTGGGTTCCTAAGGTCTGGGTTGGGAAGGAGTATTATAGGGTATGAATCAGCTATGGCCGCCTCTGGGCGTAAATATTGTAAAATCCATGACGATCCAGATTTATTTTAATATCAATCCCCCAGTAAGGCTTCAAACAGCACAATGTGCTGGGATACTCAGGCCCTAAACCATTCATCTGCCTGGTTTCCCCCAGTTTCCCAAATGGCATCTTCTAGAGGTCCGTCATCACCAGACGAACAGGAACAGTGAGGCACGCAGTATGCTACTACAGCATCTAATTATCTGCAGGATCAGACACCAGGCCGACACCCTCCCAGGAGACTGCCAGCATACATTTTTCATTAACAGATTGTTTCCGCTCGTCATCCCATTTTTATCTTTCAGTTGGAAGATCACTGTACGGGAAATTCAACGATTTTGCAGATGAATCACATGTAACAGCATTTCAAAATGTAACCACGTAACGGACGGCAAGTGTCATGCAACAGTCAGTATGGTCACTAGGGGGAGCCACAGGCAAAAAGCAAAGAAGGCTAAGAGAACAGAATACGAAAACAACACTGTGACTATGGCGCGAAACAAAATCCGTACGAAAAGCTCAATCATCACGTTGGTGTTTTCTCAGCTCATATGGATCCCACACCTTGTCCGCGTTGTCGGAAGCCAGGAGGTTGGTGGCCAGGGTCTGCAGCTTGTGCTGGGCCATGTTCTTGAGGGCTGCCAGGCTGCGGCGGGTCATGGCCTGCTTCAGATTGACCGCGGGGTGGCTGAGCGAGTCCATGGCGGCCGGGACGGCCTCATCGCAGGCGTTCAGGATCTCCACCGCCGTGATGCCCATCACGCAGCGGTCCAGCGCCCCTAAACAGCAAGCTGGCGTCAGATACAGCACCGCCGAACACAAGCCTCATCTCATACCCCCATGATCTATTTATTCACTTAACTTTCAAAGTCTACAAAGCAGAGGTTCCTTTGAACCTCTCCTTTGTCTCCTCAAAGCTGACCTGCATGTTTTTCTTCTGTAGTAGCTAGAATAATTTTACACCAGGACCCTCACCAGGAAAATGCAGATTGAAGAACGGATAGAGAAACTTTCAAACAATATTTCTCTCACAAAAAAAAAATTTATAAAAAAGCATCCTGAAAGCACATGACTCCTGTGTGGTATGTCGTGCTCCAACTCTGGGTTCATTTCTCTTTCAGCAAGGCCTCAAATCACATGAGCATCCTCCTTTTACTTCTACACTTTTCCACTTCAGAGAAAAAAAATATTTGTGGTGAATTGCGGCGTTGGGATTGCATTTGATACTGACTCGATACTGAGCGGCAGGTTTCTAAACAGGCTCTGAGTGAAGCCTATAAAAAAAGCTGGACGCCCGAATCCAGAGGCAAGCCACTGGACACTCGGCCGCTTCAGCATCACCCACCCAGCATGCTGCCCCACCCACCCAACATGCTGCCCCACCCACCCAGTGCCCCACCACCTCATGCCCCATGTTTACTAATCATCTGAACTCTCCACCCCTCAGCACCATCACAAATGGAGAAAGCTGCTGAATTAAAGGTTAATTACTTTTCACCACTACGTCGGTATTCATAATTATTTTGAGGAAAGATCAACAAGGAAGGTCTTCCTCTTCAGAAAATAGTATTTCCACAAGAGAAATCATGGCATTTTTTTTTACAAAAGTAACTGGAAAAAAAAAAAAGCATCACTGGTTAACACCAAAGCAGTCACCTGGTTTAAGAGATCCAATATTCCATGCTCTCAACAAGCATCTGAAAATTCCAGATTCAGAGTATACTGTGGATGTTTTGAATGTTTGGTTGCCATAGCAATCGCACGTTACTACTACCACAACATCCTGCGTCATAACTTTTGAGATTTAAGACCAACGTCAACCATGTAGCCATAAACAAAACCTATGTGGGTGCCTGTAAATGTGCCCTCATTAAGCAGGCACTGCACCCAAAACACGAAGAGCAGAACTGTGTTTAAAATTACAACCGATGTGGATGCCCCAAACAGAAACCAGCTGAAACGAAGATCGCTCTCGGGCAGGATCCCCAGAAAGGCTCCGAGCGAGGCCTCAGTAGACCTCCAAGGGCCCAAATCCCCTCTCTGAGGCTCTAGTGCGCACGCTACTCAGCTCAGTCTCCTCCATAACCAGCTTTAAGAGCATAAATAAACACACTAATGCAGCTCCAGGAAGAGGCTCAATGCAGCAGCATTATTCAATATTTAGGAAATGTTTGGTAAGTGCACAGTCCCTGCAACTTCCACTCTAGCAGAGCTGGCAGATTAAAATTTTAACAAAGGAGAGTGCTGCGCGGCTCAGTGACTGTCCAATGGAAGGATGAAAAATGATGCCCATCAATTATTAAGCACATTGCTAAAACAGAGCAGGAGGAATCATCATACGAAAGCACTATAAGGAAGGAGGAAACTCAACGAGAACACAGCTATTTTAGTTTTTATAGGACATTGTTGGATAGACTGAGTGATCGATAGCTCACGGGACACTGGTTTACAAGGGCAAATCCTGAACAAATACTTTCTAAGGATTCATCGTAATGATATTTTAAAAGGCAGAACCTAATTAAGATAGTTTTTCTATTCACTGATGTCTCAGCAGTTAATGCATAAGTACTAACATCTCCACTGGTTTCTAGCCAAAAATTTCCAGCTGAAGCAAAATTTTTGCCCTTAAAATTCACCAGATCCCTGACAAGAACAATAGATGATAGCAGTGAGCTCCCCCCCACCCCGGAGCAGCCAATCGGGAGACTCTGAGGAATTCCCAGTAGGCCGCTTAGCTGTCAAAAACAAAATAACTGGACAGTTGAGCTGGTCAGAGACAAAATAATTCTACAACTTTAAAAATGTACAACAGGGCTGCAGATTGTTCACCAGTGAGTTTAAGGCCACGACTGCTCTGCATGGAGAAATGCGCAAATACGAGGCAGTGTGATCACTTGTCATTTAGAACCGTTGCTATTGCTAATCCCTGGACGTTTCTCAAACGATGGATGGTAGAAGGAGACCAGGAGGGATCGATAGAGTCAGATGGCTTGAACACTCCGTATCAAAAACATTTTTCTTAGAAATACACCATCGTAAAATGTCTAAAAAGATCTTAAAGCATTCATGGTGGGGGCACAGTGATGTTTTTTGCACAGCCATTTAGCTGATGAGATCAGGCTCACCTGTGTCCATCTGCCAGACATAGACGGAGCCGTCCGTGCAGCCCACCACGAGGTAGTCATCGCAGGGACGCCACTTAATGACCTGGATGGGGAAGAGGTGGCGGGACGCCAGCATGATGCACTTCCTCTCCCGCAGACTCAGGAGTCCCACGGAGTGGTCGCTGCCGACGGAGCACACGCAGTTCTGCACACGTGCCTGCAGGGGGCGCACAAGCACACACTCATTAGCAGAGGTGGGTAATTCAGGTCCAAACGGTAAAAGTCCAGACCAAGGTTTTGTGTCAGCTAGCTAGGCGAGTATAAAGATTCACAGTCACAGAGTACTCAGGTGGCAAATTTTGTTGTGGACTTTTACTCTCTGAACCCGAACTACCCACCTCTGCTCATAAGTCCCATGAGAAAGATCCTATGTCCTTCTCAAATTCAAGCTTTTAGGTTTTCAACATCCTCGTGAGCTGGGTGATTATCCAAGGGGAGCGTAAGCAAACAAAGCAATGCAATGGGCCAATTTGTTAATTTCCCTGCTGAGTCGATTAAAAGTGATATCTAGGGCTTTTTGGGTGAACGGCTGCTAAAACCCAAGACTGACTTCGGCCTGCCACATCAGCAGCAGTCTTACCAACTTTGGCTCATCCTACATCAGTGAGTCAGCACAAACAATCCAATGCAAAGTCATGTTCTGGAGAAACAAAACAGAGAAACTAACTGATGCTCATCTGCCGGAAAGTGATTAGCAAGCGATTTCTAATACGCTTGGACTTTACTGAACCACAGTCAGAACTGTGTGGAAATGGTGGGACAATTATGGATATTTACCATATTTGCCACCCAGCTAGCAGAATCTATGTACTTAAAAAATTACACAAACTGAACTGTACATCCTTTTTCTTATTATGTGACTGTTCAGTAATTCTTTGCCCCACCTTAAACAATTAAACAGGCTGTTAATAATTAACAGAGATGTCAATATTACATGACACAATGACTGGCAACCTTCTAACACATAATCTGCAAATAATTCAATTACAATAAGACGCCATCTAACAGACCAAAGCAAACAGGCCCAGACCAAAGACTGCTGACCACAGATTGCACTGCAGTCAGCAATGTCTCCATGAGGCAGCCTAGAGGCGCAGGGGTCAGACTTAGAGCTGCTACTTACCCCTTAATTTTAAGCGAGAGTCATCAGCTGAACGGAGGAGCTGACTGATGGACATATTCTATGGATATTATCGACTTCAAAAGCGAACGAGGCATTCAGCCCAACTTCACGTATCAATGAAATGCTCCAGCCTTTAAGCACAGGTATTGATATGCTATAAAGCGTAACTCAGCAAGTCGGTAAACTCAAGGAAACTGTCAGAGCGCCTTATTTACAGTTAGAGTACCGCTTGGCGTAATGGACATTAATATTGTTGCTGTCAATCAATGCAAGACGTCAGTGCTCTGAGAGTGAAGGTGCACAATCCTCTTTCCTGACCGACTGACTGGGCGGCAGGGAAACGATCAATTAGTCTGTTCGGGACCACTGCACTGACCCGTATCATGTAAAGCTGTTTATAGATACATCTCAAGTCCAGCTGTGTATGATGCATGTCCACCATAATGCAGTACAGCTGCCAGGTTTCTGAACCACGGTGAATGGGGTTTATGGAGAGCAGAGCAAAGCGCCACAGGAAGCAGGGCGGACTCACGCTGCAGTTCTCGGGGGGGACCAGGAGCTGCGTGATCTCTCCTCCGTGGACGCAGAAGATATGCTTCATCTCCCCGCTGAAGATGTCCCACACGATGACGGAAAAGTCCACGCCGCCAGATACCAACGAGCGCTGGTCGTAGCGTGGGGACACCTGGTGTGGGTACAGCAAGCACGTGACCTTGTTGCGATGTCCTCGGAGAGTGCGATGCGGCGGCCAGCCTAAAGGGGAGACCGACGCGCCATTAACGTAAAAGGTTATGGGCAAAATGCAAGCTCATAACGTAAAAGCAGTATTTACATACATGCATACGTACATACAGATATACGAATGGCTGATACACTGACACACTTAATTTTACACTAACAAGAAGATCATTTAAGCATCACTGTCTTTGACAATTTGCACAGTTTGTGTGTGTGTGTGTGTATGTATGCATAATTATCTATCTATCTATCTATCTATAATACCAAAATTATTACCAGAACAGAGCACAAGACATGGATTCTGTTTATCGATGTAAAAACACACTAAATATATGGGAAACAAAAGCTAAACACATCCATAGCATGAATGTTAGAATCAACATTAATAATGAATGTAAGGGGGAGGAAGCACACAGCAATCTGCATGGGGCTGAGGCCGAGCTCCGTCAGAAGGGGCCTGCATTTCCATGTACACGCTTCTCTTTCCGCTTCCTGTGACGGCAAAGTTCCGGGCCAGCAGGGGGCGCTCACCTCTGCGCAGCATGTGCTCCCCCTGCAGCAGCTGTACGATGGCGGTCTGCGTGGCGGGCACCAGCACGATGCTGCCGTCCTCGCGGCCGCACACCAGCCGGCCCTGCGATGGGATGTACACGCTGGCCGTCACCTTGATGGGCTCCTCCGAGCCGGGCAGCACGCTCAGCTGGTCGATGATGCCAGCGGGGATGGGGGCCAGCTTGTCGAAGGCTTCCTGGAGGCTGATGGTGGAGGACACCTGAAGTTCTGGGAAAGCACATAAAGAGACTTTAATATACACCAGTCCTGCTTCATAGGAAATGCGAAGTTTCAAGCATTTCTCATACCCAGATTATTATAGTATTACTTGGGTGAGACTTTAATTCATATGTACATGAATTCTGGGTTTAAGGCCTGATAACTTACAGAAACACAAAAGGCCAATTCATACTTTGCTTTTCCACATGTGCTTTCGAGCTGCGGATGGCTGCGCGTGCAGCAGCTTGTGTTCATACTACATTTGGCTGTGGATGGTAGCGCTCAGTGCAGGCATACAGCAGTAATATTCCACCAGACCAGCAGAGGGCAGATGTATTGCAACAAACACAAATACAAGCAATGGAATGACACAGGCAAACTTTTAAAGTTATTAGGTCAAGGCTTGGATGATATTAGCTAGGGTCCCCCCTGGTGAATTTTATCGCCAATATTTCAAAATGCCAGAATAGGATTGCTTTTTAAAAACCTTGAGATGATGTCCAGACAGTATGAAAAATTAGATATGTGGGTACCTCTGGCCCTCCTCCTCACACAGCTGCTCACCATAGCTACAACAACAGCTATTCTTCCTCTACTCTTTTGTTGTTGACTGCTGATCTGTGAAAGTCAGTGCTGCCACCTACTGGAAATACCTAATCGATTATCTTGCACAAGTACAGTGGACGAGCACGGAAGTGCATGGTTTCCGCTAGGCAAGGATTTGATGACAACATTTACTTCATTTCCCTTCTCCCACAACAGAAACAGTGAAGTATGAATTGTCCTTAACTCGCCACCTATGCTAATGTGTTCAAGAACCAGCAAATTCTCAATAAAGAAACTGCGTGCAACAAAATAAACATCAGATTCGACTGACCCTAAATGGAACTGGTTTTTCCATTTTGCTGCTGTTTTTTGCATTGTAATGATATTATCTAATATGTACTGTAAATGCTGAGTTGTTTTGATAGTGTCAGCAATTGGTGCAATAAATGTTTTGCATTTTTGATAATATTTTTCGAATCTGCATATGATAAAATATTTTAAATATTTGATCTCAAGGTTCAAGCATTTCACTTTTTAAATCTAGCCATCATGTGCTTGTCGCTGTCCTTTTTTGAAAAGAAAGCACATCTTTCATAAGCTAAACCTACCAAAAAAAAAAAGGGCTCTTGCTCCCCCCAGTGGACTAAATGTAGCAAACAGTTTTATTACATGAAATCTTCTATAAGTGTATTATTTCTAAAATAAATAAATAAATAAATAAATAAATAAAAGAGACCCAACATCATCCAAACCGCTCAGTCCCCATTGGGGTAGCAGGGAGGATGGGAGCCTGTCTCCGAAGCATCAGACACAGACGGAAGCCGACCCTGGGCGGCAGCCAACACACCGCAGGTGCATAAACTCACACTCACACAACTACAAGGCCACCTTTGGACCCTGGGAGGAAACCACAGCCCCTGGCGAAAACCCACGCGAACACAGGGAGACACAGAAAGGACCCGGGACTGAACTCAGGACCTTCTCGCTGTGAGGCGGCAGCGCTAACCATCGCACCACCCGCAAAATACACAACATACTGTACATACGAAACTGAGTTAATTAAACGTCAGTCCTGGGATTTCAGAGCTGCCCTGCAGATTCCTCTCACAGGCCAAAGACATACAGCTGACAGGTACCTCTGAACTGACCATAGTGTGTGTGTGTGTGTGTTGCCCTACCTGGTACGCTACGCTGCCTGTGACACGCTACAGGGCCCTCAACACCCCTGACCAGAAAACGCTTCCATATACAGGCGACTAACTTCTAAAATGACCAGATTTAGTGTTAAGCACAATTCATGTCTAGGGCTTTAACTAGTCAGAGTACAGCGACACACCAGCCCTCTGGGCTATAGGAGAATACAGCTGCAGTGCGTGAGAGTGACTGTAGGGGACGCCAGAGCTCTTACCGGCTGCGGTGGAGAGCAGCTGTGGAGGGGAGGTATCAGGGACGCTCCACAGAGACAGGCGCCCCGTCGAGTCACCCTGCACCAGCAGCTTGTGGAACGGCTCCCGTCGGCCATAGAAGAAGCGGGTCACCGGAGGGCAGATAAGCAGCTGTGATAAAGAGCGCGAACATTTAAAGCATGGCCCAGACTGCTGGACGCGGTACAGGCTCACAGACAGCGGGACGCAGTACAGGCTCACAGAGTGC
>JAABNX020000130.1:19158822-19170075 GCA_015163995.2 Mormyrus lacerda | reverse complement strand
GGACGCAGTACAGGCTCACAGAGTGCGGGACGCAGTACAGGCTCACAGAGTGCGGGACGCAGTACAGGCTCACAGAGTGCGGGACGCAGTACAGGCTCACAGAGTGCGGGACGCAGTACAGGCTCACAGAGTGCGGGACGCAGTACAGGCTCACAGACAGCGGGACGCAGTACAGGCTCACAGACAGCGGGACGCAGTACAGGCTCACAGACAGCGGGACGCAGTACAGGCTCACAGACAGTGGGACGAAGTACAGACTCACAGATAGCGGGATGCAGTCCGGCATCTAACGCCATAGTCCAAAAGATCCAGAAGTATATAGAATCAGCAGAACAAAACACACACCATGGTCGGGCTCCATTCAGAACTGAATTTGAGAATGGCCCTAAAATTCCAATTCAGTTTTGTGAATCTGAATTGAATTTGAATGAATTAATGTAGAATTAATATGGAATTGAATTCAAAGATTCATATACATAGTGTAGGTGCAGCTTTTATCAATACTACTTAATATTTGAATAATAATAATAATAATAATAATATACTTCATTGATCCCCGTGGGCAAATCCTCTTTATGCCCCCCCCAATTAGTTCTCTGTAGGTGACAGCAAGCTGGCCTGAAGGGCAGCCACCTGTTGAAGTGCCCAGCGAGCTGGGGGTTAAGGGCCTTAGTCAAGGTCCCACAGATGTGCCGAGGCTGAGCTTGAACCGGCAACCTTCTGATCACAGGGACAGAGATTTAGCTACACTGAGCCACACAAAGCCCCCCTAATTATATGCATTACATACAAACATGTTAACATACACAGCATGTCATTTTCATAAAAATGCCATGGTATTCAGAACGAAAGAACGCAACATTTGAAGTGTCACCCATAGAATAAACAATTTAACTGCCGTTCTGTGTGCCATGGTGAAGTCTTGAAGTTTTTTTTATATCGAAAGTCAAACAACTCCCTCATCTGTCACCAAAGCTTCACATGATGTCACTGCATACCTGAGTCAACCATGTTTAGCAAAGAATGCCAACCCATTGAAATGGAAACCAAACCAGCTTCCCTGAGCAAGCACAACTTGCCTGCAAGTATCTTGCTATACCAGTTTTCTCTGTAGCTGTTGACAGAATCGTCTCTGAGGCAGTAAAATTGTTCAAGCCCGAATAATAAAGCCTTAGAAGATCGTCTATAATGTCTATAATGTAATTGAGCCACGAGGGCAGCGTGACCCGTTTGTCCGCACGGTCGGCTATGCTGTAGCACGTTTCTGTCATGTAGATGAGCACACAGTCTGACAGCACAAGGGCAGGCAGAGTGACCTGTTTGTCCGCACGGTCGGCTATGCTGTACACCACCGGGGGGATGGTGCTCTCGGCAGTCTTCCCAACATCGCTCCGGAAATGTTTGCTGGCCGGGAGGCAGCTGAGGAACAAACAGGGTGAGTAATATGGGATGCTCTGCTTAACATTCAACGTAAATCTCACCACCACACTGATCTTAATCTCTGTACTATAATGTAGTGGACGTACGTCGTACCATAGGAATTAACAAAACCCAAAAACTGAACATCCTAACTCTAAAACAAAAACAGGGTGATCCTCAAGAACACGACTGGTCAGCACTGTTGCGGAAGCACATGACCCAATTAAATTCATTTACATGTACTTATGCAGTAGACACTTTTGTCTACAGCAATATAAAAGTGACGGTCAAAGAGTGTGGTGGAGATAATGGGGTCGAGGGCCTTGCACAGGGGCCCAATGTTGGCATCACTTGGCCAGGCACACAATTTGAACCAGAAACCTTCTGATCTCAGACGTTCAGAGCTGAGTCCTAACTCACAGATACCAGATCTGTCACCCATAACAGAGCTGTACAAAGTGACGAGTAGAAAAAGAACACAAACCGACAACTTGGGTGTAAATAGCAGTGATTTACGTACTGTTGTGGGTATAAATGCCAGTGATTTACGTACTGTTGTGGGTGTAAATGCCAGTGCACGGACCCCGTGTGACCGAGTGCTTGGACAGCACGCATCTTTGAGTTCGTCGCAGATTCTCACCTGGCTGGAAGCTGGTAGATGTAGCTGCATCCATCTTCAGTCCAGATGATGACTTTGTCAGCTGCAATGAAATCCCCACCGGTCCAGGCCTGATCATTTTCACTGGACACAGAACAGAGTAGGGAGTAGTCACCGGCGTCGAACACCTGAGGGGAGGGGACAAGAGAAAAACACAAACAATGGGAGATATACAACCTGATACGACAGACCGAAAGGTCAGCTGTCCTTCCCTGTATATACCAAGTTACAGACTATAAATAAAGCTGAAACATTATATTAAACCCTTTGCACATTATGCTTATATATTTTTTTAAATGTACAACAGGCACAATGTCACAATAAAACGACGAGATCCTAAACTCCCACCTTTACAACAGAAAAATAAATTCAAAACAAAAAACCTAACGACAAAATGTTTACCATCCCCCCCTTCCATGAAAGCATTTAGAGAGAGAACATCTCCCAGAAGCCCGACATCACATCACGATATCACGGACTGCACGATATCACACCAGGTTATAACTATGGTTATATGCCGTGTGGCAATAATCACCAGAGCGTAAGATGACCGGCATAAACACTTGCCTGGACGCCGGTTTTTCAGTATCATACGGAGATTTACTTACACCCACGGTTCAGTAACCAGATTAGTGATGCAACTAAAATATAAATAAGATGTGTATCGTGACCCCCAAAAATTTGACATTATGTTAAACAAACATGGCAGACATAAAAATGGAAATCAAAATAGAAATATCTCCTCCTCCCAAAGATGTTGTGGCTGCTGAGCTGCCCCTTTGCTCACCACCACTGCAGTTCTACCAAAAAAAACAGCATGTGCTACGCTTCGCTAACCGAATTTAATAAACAGAAGGATACGTTTGGGAATCGCAATTCACCTCTCCTTAATATTTTAGGCATACTACTAACCTGCTTACCAAACTGTGGGCGCGAGTAAACGTCCGTATAGTACCGGAAAGCCAGCATCCGGACAAATATTTACGCCCGTCATCTAAAGCCCTGGTAACCACGACGCGATCTCTCGCAGCTCTAGTGACATGCGGTGTCTGTTCAGGGACTCAAGCTCACCCTCCAGTACTTTGAGCAAACCACCAGCAGGGAAAGCTGGGTGAAAGTGCAAAAGGAGACCGTGTGGCAGCCCTGGCAGTAAATGGGCTTGGACTCCTCCTCGAACACCGGGTCTGTGTCCTGGAACACAACAAAAATGTCCCAACAGCAAATTCAATCTACATATCACTTTGCTGTCCAGCTAAAGCCAGGAAAAACCAGCTCAAAGTAGCACAAAATGGTAATAATAATAATAATAATAATAATAATTATTATTATTATTATTATTATTATAATAATGATTGAATTTATTGTCCCCCGTGGGGAAATCCTTTTTACGCCTCCCTCAACTTGCTCTTCGTAAAGTAAGCTGTCTGTGAAGGGCAGCCACCTGTTGGGGCACCCAGGGAGCTGGGGGTTAAGGGCCTTGCTCAAGGACCCGCAGACATGCTGAGGCTGGGTTTGAACCTTGAACCTTTGAGCCCACTGAGCCACATGCTGCCCCCAATAATAATTGGTAAGCCTTAACCAATATAAAATATATTTTATTATTTGTTCATTTCACAAGACGGGTGATCGATATTTCATATAAAACAGAAGCATAGAGGTTATGAAACTGGACACAGTCAAAATGACTAAATTAATCTGCTTTTTAATAAAGTATTTGCTTTGCCTCTGTGGAGACGTGCAATATCTATGCAAATCACTTAAGACACCTCTGCTAATCAAGTGCGATTTTATGCGGATTCCATACCTGCATCTTGCTGACATCAGCAGTGATAATCCATACTTTTAAAATCCCAGTGACTGATACTGCAACCACGGTGTCCTCTGAAAAGGTAAAGAAAATGAAAAAAAATACTTATGAAGAAACTCAGCTGTAGAACAAATGGCTTAATACTACAGAACCCCAATCAGGATCCTAAATAGCTCTGAAATACATGCAGTAAAATGATTAACTGCAAACATATTCTGGTAGATGCTTTAAGATGCCGCTTAATTTAAAAGGTAGATCTCTGGAGAGCAAACAGTGAAGGGCAAATCTCAGGAGCATTTTCAAAGTATCTGTGAAGCCAGAGGAAGCCCCCCCCCCCCCAGGCAGACCTTGGGTGCGATGCGAGCGGATAACGCTCATGGAGCTGATCCAGTCGGGGGAGATCTTGGACACCAGAGTGTACAGCACCTCCAGGCTGGTGGCATCCATCACTAGGATTTCCGGGTAATGGCCGTGGCACAGAAGCCGCCCCTCGCGCTGCGTTCCGATGGTAAACTGGTAAAACTGACCAAAAGAAGAGACTTGTGAACACGCAGTGAAAGAGTACACACTTCTGACCAAGCAGCGAGGCTGGGTTAGCGACACACTCACCTGTATACCTGTGTGGGCACACGCCAGCTTAGTATACTCAATGCATCGTCCATCACAGACATCCCATAAACACATCTCCCTGGACACAGAGGACAGTCACAGCATTACATTCGCCTCTGATCATCGAACAGCTGTACAATGCACTAACCCACAGAGAATAACACAGGCCGGACACAACCAATTAAACCATGCAGATGAAAAAGCAACAGGAATAATTAGTGACTGAACATACATTTTTAACATGATATAAATAAAAAAGAACACATCAAAATTCAATATATTTCGTTTTGATGTAAATAACGTAAAAGAAAATAACCAGCTATTCAAGTACATGATTTAGACACTAGCAGTCAATATGACAATAAAATAATAATTATTAAAATAATGAGTTTCAGCTGCCCAAATGCCTGGGGATTCCTCACAACGTTACAGACTGCGGAACCCTGTCCCATGTCATCATTCACCATATTCGACTAACGCAAGCGGCTTTGTGGACGTCACGGGAAGCCTGGCGGAACTTCCTCGCCTGGTACTCACCCGCTCTCCGATGCACTCACGATGTACTGCTTCTCGCTCCCTGCGCTGGCCTTGGACAAACACGTGATGGAAGCAGTGTGGCCAAAGAGCAGGGCCCGGGGATTTATCTTAGGAGAGGACACAGCAAGATCCAGAGGAAACCATAAGCATTGCGGGCTAAGAAATGACGCCTGATATGCTGATTTGCTAAATAAATGTAACAGAACTGGACACAATAACTCATTTAGTAGACATTACAACTGAACAATTCAGGCATTTCAATGCTCTTAACATGGCAAACATTTCATATATGCCAACACCATCTGTTTATTTTACAGTGTAAACAGATTTTAACATGTATAGGCTTGTGCACATTCACACTAACCTCTAGGTCAGATGTCATATCCCACAGGCAAATCTGCCCATCGTGACACCCAGTGATAATTGTGCTCAGATCATCCATCACCAGGAGGCTGGATATGCAGTGGGTGGGGGCGTGGCGGCCCCAGAGCACTATGGGTAACACCAGGCTGTTTCCTGCCATGTTCTCTCTAGAGGAAGGGAAAAAGAAAAAGAAAAAAATCAGTACTGAGTCACTGCATGACATAAGTGAGTTCAAACACAACAACATGCAACACAACTGGAGACTGGAGAAACCGGCACATATTTCCAGTTCAGGCTGATTAACAAGTTAAAGATAACTGTAGCTGAGGGAGCTTCAAGGACAATTAATAATTGAATCTATTGAATATTTCAATATTCATATACTCGGCGTTTTTTTGCACAACATTCCCGCTACCGCCGCTGTGACAGCGTGTCCATACCTCAGAGCTTCTTGGGTGCCCTTGAGCAGTGGGGGCAGGGGGGGGGGGACTTGCTCATGTTTTTTATGTGCCATGATCAGAATATGAACTGCACATTAATTTTGGATATTAAATCAGCAATTGAAAAGAAGATATTTATTTATAGCACAAGTAATTAATATGGATTATTAATAATTAATACACTAACATTACCATAAAAACAACTGGGGGAAATCAAAAACAAAGATGTTTTATTTGCCATTTGCACAAGTATGAGTACAGGTACACTGGAATGCTTATCTTCACCTGCCCCAACTTGCTCTCCATAGCTTCTGATCATGGGCACAGAGATTTCGCCCACTGCGCCACTATAAATCAAGAAAGCTTTCAGCTATAAAAATAAAGTACATCTCCACTTGGTCTCGTTGGGCCTGCAGGCTGAGGCAAGCTTAACGTGTGGTAGACCCACAAAAAAAAATGCAAGGACACTAAAGTGAAGGAAGATCATATAGGCCACTGTCTTTGGCAATAGACCTCACTATTATTCCAATATAATCCTCCACACACACCCACACAACATCAACTATGACCACTGCCAAAAACCACACTACAGGCTTAATAAAATTTATCAACATGCAACACTTTACATAAATTTTGATGATAAATTTTATACATTATATTGAAGTTCATGAAAGTCAAGCACTTCTTTTCAAGTATTCCCAAGCAAAAAATGTACAATTAAAATGTGTGACAAGGCTAGTCTGAGCCCTGCTCATCATTGTAGGGTAATATGCATAGGAGATGAGGGTTCAGCCAATTAGAGAGAAGGGCAATCAATCACATTCTCTACAGCTCTGAAGGATCCATAGCACAGATTGGGGCCATCAATCTAAAAATAGCAGGAAGAGAACCGAGAATCTGTCTGTACAAAAACAAAAAATGCGGCATATTTGTTTGCTGTCCTGTTTAACACAGGTGCCTGATATGACTCTAAAGGCACTCACACATTATCCAGATCTATCACACTAGCCTAAAAAAAGCAAAGCAAATTACTCTACTTTTTCTGTCGTCTATCCATCCGAAATCACTGCGCACACACACACACACACACACACACACACACACACACACACACGCACGTATGTAATTCTCTCTCTCTCTCTATCTATCGAGAGAGAATCACCGACAAATAAAGCAATTACCAACTACCAAGTTCCAGTTAACGTCATCGGTAAACCAACACTAAAAACCAAGACTTCAAATGGCTGCTATCAATCTGCTATCAATCTCCTTGATGCACAGAAGAGAAAGGATAAGCAGCGGTGATATTCTGAGTCTCGGTTTCACAGAAAGGAAGTCAAAGCGAGAGGAAACGAGGAGGATAATGCGCCAAAAGGAGCAAAAACGTCGTTGAAGTTGTCGATGATGCCGAGTGGCACGGATGCTTTCCGAGACAAAGAAAACATTCGATATAGACCCATCGTCACTCTCTGACCAGCTTTTAATTTCTTAAGCTGAAATAATTTCTCACGTTCATTCAGCCAGCCCTTCATTTCATTAAAACCACATATCCAGGTTAACAAAAAAAGTAGTTAGCTCAGGCATCTTTACCTGCAACCACAGTAATTTATCTATAACTCCGACCATAAACTTCACTCATTTGTTCTCCAATATAATTCGCCAAAAATTATGCTACTACAACTGTAGCACAATAAAGCTTAAAGAGCAATATCAACTGCAAAAAAACACTATTATAGCAAGTTCAATTTAACGTAGCAGTGAGCTCTTGTAAAAGAATATGCAGTTAAGCATACATCAAAACCATAGCTGTAAAGGGAGTACATGTACAAGGTAACTTATACATGGGCTCATAATATAATGATATTATGATTTAATTTGAATTTAATTTAAGAGATTTGCTAGCTCCTGACTTCCTGACATTTTATTGTAACATAGCAGTGGCAGTGCTTAAGCAAGCATGTCATTATTTCGAAGTATTCTGAGCCTTCTTACATTCCACATATTACACACACTCAAAATATGACACAAAGTCAAGACCACTAAAAAATGGCTACTGAATAAGGAAAGTACTTCAGAGCATGACTTTGTACCAGAGAAGTAGTACAAAAGATGATAAATGGATGGTATTCATAGTTCGCAGTACAGCTGCTAAGGTCAGACAGGTCACACACTTTATAATACTCATTATGACGATTTTTTTAGGTTCTTAAATATGTTTTTCAACACAAGATTATTGAATTGTGTCAAACCTTTCATTTCCCTTCCATATTTCCATGACACACTTCAATCCTACCTTATTCATCTTCAAAAGACTACAGGTTTTTTTCCTTTTACAATGTGCTTAACAAAACATTTTGGCTTGCTATTCTACTGTGCTCACAGGCCTAAATATCTTGATTAAAAATTCATCTTAAAAGTTCAGCTTTCATGTGTAAATCAGATCTTTAATTTGAAGTGTTCCGTCCACCTTCAGTTCTGACATCAATGCATTAAAACATCAAGAGTAAGCTTTTCTTTCTTTTAAATAATAATTTCCTGAATATTTTCTTTTTCCTGTACACAATTTAGAAATTACACCTCAAATTCCAATGATGGAAATAAGCAGTGAAATTATATCCCAACTTCCATCCAGGCCAACATTTTTAACTAAAGACAAAAACTCAAAACAAGCCATCAAGACAAAGCTAACCAAAGTCTGGGTTTCTAAACACCAAAAACAATCATAATGGAAAATACCGTATAAGTTGCAGCTTCTTCACATATTTCTTTCTTATTATCCTCAAAAACAACACCTTCATCTTCACGATATCTTTCAGTTTCATCTGCAGTATTATCCCAGCAATTCTGTAACCAACGCTGCTCACCAAAGATAACACGAAGGTATCTGAAGCAAAGCCACACCATCGACCATCCATCCACACCGGTCTATTTAATCTACTGGCCATGTGAAAGCACAATCAATATGCACGTGGAAAAAGAAAAAAAAAACGGGGGGGGTAAGAGTGGGGATGATGACAACATAATACGTTTCATATTTATCAAAAATCCATTGTGATTATGCCTATGAATGCATGATTACGGTAAAAATCAACTGTTAGAGTTTTTCCCCAACTGAATTTTTTTCCAGACAAATACCTCAAATAATCATTGTAATTAATAAAAGACCAAAATAATGGCAACAGCCCTTGCAAGGTATTCAGCTTTAAACATTGCAGTTTCTTAAATCAATAAAATGTTTTTTTGTTGTCATTATTTCTGTGCCCTCTACAATGTCTTTAAGGGATCTTGTCAGTTTGATCCAGTGCTAGCTTGTCATAATGCAATTATCGTTTAAAGGGGCTAATATGATCTCCGGGTATGGGTACAGACATAGTAATCAATTATTAATCCATTATTACTTGCAGCCTGTTATCATGTAGTAAAGCGGTAGGAGACCCTAAGCCACGGGGCTTAGGGAGCAGGGTACAGCGGGGATGTTTGTGCAGGTACAGCTCATGCTCGGTGAGACGCAGGGCCGCATTTCCACAGATACAGTGTAACGGTGTAATTATTTCCAAAGGTACCGCCGTCATAGTTTATGGTGTTTAGTATTCTGAGTCAGGGATTATGACACAAATTCCCAAGGTTAAAGCAGTATGATGCTTCATTAAATATGACAACTTGCTACATGGCTCACTCTTATTTGCTTTTCATGTAATTAAAAGTGTAATTAATATGCATCTATTAAACACAATTTTATTAATATTCACAGGATGTGGAAGTCGCAGTAATTCAACTGAGCTAGCTAGGCAATTCATCGTTGGCAATGCTAACCTACAATAGTATCAGTCGTCAAATACTGGCTGGTTGATAGGCTAGCGAACTTACTAACAATTAAAATGACGGCGTTCACGTTTAGTTGAGGAACAGTATTAAAATATCACATTACGAACGCATTAAATAACAAGGTATTATATTCTCTGCCATTTTGTAATTCTGATCAGACTTTAAATTAAAGACATCTGACCGGCCCGAATAAATAAACCTGTAACATTACAGCTTCCAGATTTTCTCCGTGAAATAAGCGAAATCTTAAATACTTACAAGTGATAAATACTACAGGAACATGTCCTGTACTTGAAGCCTCTTCGATAAAATTCTTGAGAAAGTCAAAAAAATAGACGGCTATATTCAGCCGTGTTTATTCCCTTCTGCAGTCTGTCCTGTCAGCTGATTAACCACACAGCTTTACGGTAATTTAACGTCAATGGGACGCTGTCGTAAAAACACACATTGACTTACGGCGTCCTCTTCAATTGATTCCGCCAAGCAGTGATCTAAGCCGAGTTTTGCGTGTATTTGGATTGCAATACTATTCTTATTAGTTAATTGTACCTATAGAACAATATTAGCAGTAAAGCTTGCTAGTGCTTAAACCATGACGGTGTGATGAGCGCGTTTCACTTATTTTAGAGGAGGTTTTTGTATTGAATGGCAAATTGACTACTCCAGCTGTACTTTTAAAGCAAATGAAGATTATACACGATTATCTCCGAAAACACACAAGGGGTGTTATTTTATAAAACATAAAACAAACATTTTTAGTCACTTAATTTACAGCTCCTTTTAATGGAAAAAATGTCAGTTTTTATTTCAGGTTTGTACAAAATATACAATATTAAAAATCCTATAAAGGTATGTTTTAAAGGAGTCTGATAAAGGAGACATGATGCAACATCTAAGAAAAAATATATATATATTAAAAAAACATGAACATAGAAATACAATTACAAATAAAAAATTGCAACAGATTTCCATTTGGGCCATTGAAGTACCACTTAATAGTAGAAACTAATTTTATCAAAAGTGATATTTCATATAACGATTTAAAAAGGTCTAGTAAAGATCTACATCTAACATTTGGCCAAGTGAACAGTTCAGTGCTATACATTTTACTACCCACCACAAGGGGAAAAAAGTGACACCCATCTTAACTGTAAAGTACTTCAGGAATGGAAATTAAGGATTTCTCCTTTATTTTTTCTAAACATTTGTATAAAAGTGAGCATTTATTTTTGTCAAAGTACACAACAAACCTTTATATCAAAATTTAAGGCACTATTGTGGTTTAGGATCCCAAAAAGCACCAATCAGTTTGAGGGAATTAAAGAAACTGGCTTTCGCTTGGAAAGAAATTAAGAAAAACTACATTACTTTTACATAAAGAAAAGAAACCTGTAAAATGAGGTCACATGTATAGCCTGAACACAAAACAACAGAGCACCTAACAAGTAGAAGCTAGTGATGTCCAGACATACACCCATATACACGTTGGAGCTTGTGTTCAGGGAAAAATGTGCACTTTATATTTTGTTTTTTTGGGGGGGGGGGATCAGGGGTTTAATAATAATAAAAAAAAAAACAAAAAAAACACAACAAAA
>JAABNX020000130.1:19086344-19144507 GCA_015163995.2 Mormyrus lacerda | reverse complement strand
TTAATATTAATGAATATATATTGAATGCAATGAAAGGGAACAAACCATACATAAAAAGCAAGTGAAAATGGCATGTATGTAAAACACCCAACAGTTTTCAAGAAGTCTGCTCATTCCTACGCATTAATAAGGAACAAAATGAGTTTTAGAGGCTTACAGCGTACTTGCTCTTCTTGAAGCAGAGGAAGACCGGCTTCTGAAACTCTGGCAAGTTACAGAAATCTCGGTCATTTGCACGGACTTTCCAGGGACCCTCTAAAAAGAAGAGACCAGAACGCGACAACACTTTTGAATAAAGCAAAAATAAACCAGTTTTTAAAACAGAGTCAGAAACCATAGTGACAAAACATGCACATTTTCCAGTACTTAAGTTAAAAAATCAAGGATATTGCAGTTTTAACAAAATTGCAGTTTCATTAGCTGGGTGAAGTGGTAGAATAAAGAATGTCAAGCAAGCAAATCTGCATCAAAAAAAAAAAAAAAGGAACATTTCACAACGGAAGTTCAGACTTGTCTTCAGTTATTAGCCAAGATTAACACTCACCTGTAGGCTTGAACTCCACTACTGGAGGTACCTCTGGTTCCTCACCCTCGGATATCTGTTCCAGTTCATCGTCCGTTTCATCATCACTGTATGGCATAACCTCATCATCAGGACCATCAATAGATTCCTGGGAGTCTGACCGGTCTAGACTCATGGTGTGTTATCAAGTAATACCTACATACAATAAAAAAAAGAAAAAAAAAAAAAAAAAAAAAAGCTTAAAATAATGTATAATTAACCGTAACACATTATGGAAGCGGCGGTGAACAGATCTGTGCGGAAGTGCCTATGGTGACACAGGTTTCACTATTATGTAGAAACAAGGACATGACTGGTTGAGACAGCTAACAGGTGATGTGAATTCAGAGGATCCTCCGCAATATCCATACAAAACAAAAATAACCTTTCCATGAATCACTCTTCATGAACCTGACAAGAGAAAATAGGGATCCTCATTTTGTTTTCAAAAGCAAATTAAACTCAGCCACGTTCTCTTAACAGCTTCTACTTATCCTTCCCGTTTCTTTGAGCTAATTAAATGGCTCTAACCAGAATGTGTTCTTGCATTTCTGGAATTTTATTGGCAGGAAAACAAGGCTGTACTGGACACACCCATTACTTGCTGATCAGTTTTGTCCTCGTTTTCTCAAACCAATTAAATACCAATTTGGAATCTCGGCTTAAGTTCTGTCACCCAAGTGACAAGCTGCAATTACAAATGTGCTTTTAAAGTCCTAAAGGAAACGGCTTTCTTGGAAATTACGTAGTGAAATCTCATCACCATTTCCAGTAAGACTTTCAAGCATACACCCATCAGACATAAAACGACATTAGAAAAAGTTCCTTGGGCCAAAAAAAAAAAAAAAAGTACAATACACAGCTAATATACATAAATATAATGCTTTCTCATAGCACATCAAAAACCTAAGAAGTGCAAAAAAAATAAAAAATATTAATAATATTATTAATAATAATAATAATAATAATAATGAAAATAAAAAATAATCAAGAACGGATCAAGAAACCTGCACTTTGGGAACATGAAAGTGATGTTTAACATAAACCTCAGCAGTAAATATCATTACAAACTAGATGCTGTTGGCACGATAATATATCCCCATCACCGATCTAATTCCTACTGTACCCAGACCCCCAGCCTCACTATCTAGCCCCTCCGCACTAGCCTTGGGCAGCATCTAATTTTTTCATGCAGTCAAAACGTCCGAACATTATCCTGCGGTGTATGGTATTCAGACAATGCTTTTCCAGGAGGGCAGGTGTACATTTTCATCCATATAATGTTTTTTTGTGAAGTGGTAATAAAATCTATCAAAGATCAAATAGAGTAAATAGTTGTGATCGAATTGAGCTATCCTGTTCACAAGGTTAAGTGTCTTCTGCAATTTAGTAACTGCTCTGCAAAGTTCTGCAGGGGGTGGCACCTTCATCTGAATAAGTCGGCAAGGCTGACCGGCCCCGCCTGCAGGACGATTACCTGAAAACGATGCAGGAACAGGAGCTGCCACAGCAGAGACACAACCCACCCAAACAGCTGCCTCTTTACAAGGCTGAGGTCTGGCAAGCGCTGTTGCCGTCTCTCAGCGAGAACCGAGAGTCTCAGAAGGAGTTTCTGCTCTCAGGCCATCAGACTTAACACTTAACTGGCAGCTGTAGTTAAACATTCGCTCTTTACCCATGCATCATGCACTTTTTGGAGGACACATCTTATGTTACATACATTCTGTTTTCCTTTACTATTTCACATTTATTACTATTGAGGGATGATCCACATCATTCCAAACCAACTCCGAAACACAACTGCCAATACAGATGCAGATTCCGATAAGGGCTCATTTTACTTTAATATTTTAATGTAATAAATGTAGTGAGTGTATATTTACTTATTTATAAAATTGTATTTACTAGCTTAAAATATAAAAGAAAAAAAGTGTGCCAAAGAATCTTTAGACGACTAGAAACATACAAAATGTACAAACAAGGTGGAACAGTACATCTACAATGCCGCAAATGATAAAGAGCTGTACTGTGATTGATTGTACAAATAGATTTAAGTAGAAACAGGAGCTTTCTTTTTAGAGACTGCCAAATACTAAATAAGTAAGTATAGGACGAGGGTCAGTGGCCGATACCCAATCCGACAAATAGGTCTGGATCGGCGCCGATACCGATCCAAATATCGGATTGGTGCATCCCTATTTATTACACTATTATTTACCGTCTTATCCTAGTGTTGTTACTTTGGAGGATTTTTTTGCAGCAGTGAAGCATGCAGCTACTGGCTTACGATCAAAGGTGTCAAGAGTCTCTTCACAACTTGAAATGCACGTAAGCCAGAAGAGACAAAGAACATCGGCATCCCACTCAACCACAGTGTCAGCAGACATGGACGGAATGCAGAAATCAACATCCAGTTGGCTGAAAAGCACATTAGTGAAAAAAAATGGCATTAGTCAGTATTTCAAATGTCACAACACAAATACCTGAAAAATCAGCTGACAAGAGTGGCTAAAAAACAGGGAGTCATAAAATAGACAGATCATTTAAGCTTAAGGAAAGATGCAGGTTTAGTAGCAAGGACAAATGAAATACCCAGCTCTATTAGAAAATGTTTTACATTAATTTAATGTTAAGACAGCTATATGAAAAGCGTAATACCAACTGAGCTGAAAAGGTTCATATTGGGTCTGACTTGCTTTCTCAGATTCATAATCATAAATGCCAGTTTATCAGTATCTTAATGATGTTTGAATAGAGGTATTTTTTTTTTGCTGCAAACCATTTCTGAATGTACAGAATCCAGCACAGAATATCAAGATTAAGACAGGTCTATTTCATATGCAACAGCACAGTTCTCAGATTCTTTTCACCAAGTTTCTTTAGAGCAGGGGTGGGGAACCGGATCCATGGAGGGCCGGTGTGGGTGTGGCTTTTTGAGATGGCCTCTCAATCAGCCAATAACAGTGGGTCCCCAGGACTGGAGTTGAGAACCACTGCTTTATTATTGGCTGATTGAGAGGTCATCTCAAAAACCTGCACTCACACCAACCCTCCATGGAACAGGTTCCCCACCCCTGCTTTAGAGGGACAAACAATGTCTGTAGTCCATTATTTTAATCACCGGCTCTTATCATAAATATACTTATTGGCTTTCGTAAAAGCTTAATTTCTTTTAATATAGTAAATAACAGTAATACTTATTTTTACAGCCACATTCTTATTCTTATTCATCCCTTATTCAAAAAGACAAACATTCCAAGCTTAACATTTCATATCAAGTTGAAAAACAGCAACAAAAGGTCATAACAGAACACTGCACCCATAAACTGGCAAGAGCAGAAAAAAACCTGAGGACAAAGGATCTAAACAGCACACATTATAGTATTCAGTAACAGCAAGTGTAACTGAATCAGGGATAGATAATTCCGGGGGAAATCCTGGAGCTGATCTTCTGTTTAGCTTCTTAGCTGTTGGCTCAAGTAATTCTCATATTCAAAATGAGATTTTGTTACTCTATCACATCACCAAGGGATCAATTCTCCAATCAAACAGGATTATATAGGACTCCATCCATCCATCCATCCATCCATCCATACATCCATACATCCATACATACATACACACGACAGATGGATAGCTAGAGAGAGAAAGAGAGACACACACACACACAATTAAGGATGCCAATTGGCCACAAAGCCATTTGATTAAGACTAAGGGATTGATTCGATGCATCGGAAATCTTTTATTACTATCACAATTGGATTAATTGATCATTTTGATAACCTAAATCCAAACCTTATTGTTTTTAGCTCACTTACAAAAATTCACATACATTACCATGGGGCTTAATTACGCACTATTAGTGGAATAAATCAGAACCGCAGAACGTGCTGCTAATAATAATAAATAATAATAATAATAAGATGATAATTATCATCATCATTGTTTTTATTTTGTTGTTTTTTTACAAGGAGAACAACCAAGTGTAAGTTGCAAAACATCCAACTACTGAACAGAGCTGTACAAAAAACACACACACACACATAAAAGGAAGTGATACCTGGTAGGGAACGGGGGGGGGGTTGTTACTCGGCAAGTTTCACCGCCGCCTCGCAGCCACAGGTTTCCAGAGTGACGTTGTATTATTTACTATTCTGCAGAAAGCGAAAGATCGCTCTGAGGGCCAGATTTAATACTTAAACATGCAAACATGTCCACAAAGTCCCACATCAGCCCTACGGCAAATAGCTGATCACTCAATGCAAGCATCTCCATTATTCTCGTAGTAGTGTCTTTGGTCCAATGTGTCAATCTCATATTGCACCAGATGCAATGCCAATGTAGATATTTGTTAAAATTCAAAAAAATCGGCCAATAGAGATGTGTTAATCCAGCATGTGTGTGTGTGTGTGTGTGTGTGTGTGCGCGCGTGAGGATATATATATATATATCCTGCATCTGACTAACATTACTTTTCACTTAGCCAGCCAGTGCTTCCTTGTTTATATAAATTAACCTTGCCCTGCCATCCTATGTTTTGGAAATTCAGGTAACAGTGCTGATACTTTGTGCCTACCTGCAGCATGGAAACATGTAAGCGGTTTAGGAGGACAGGTGCATTCACAGTACAGTTAGAAACGGGTCACTTGTAATTACGAATGTGAACCATCAACACAGGCAACAATGACACTTGTAATGTGAATGTAGCCTAATTCTCAGGGTTTTTTTTTTGCAAAATATTAAGGTTACGATAACAGTAGATTGTCAATTCTGTTATATTATTACAATGAATGAAAATACCTTATTATTATTATTTTCATCATCATCGTTAATAATACTAACACAATTAAAAGCAATAAAGTTTGTTTTTGTGCCTGCCATGTGGCGTTGGGTTCACCGACTGCATATTGAAATGACTTTCAAAATGCCTGTTATCATCTACTGTCACTAATAACTCTTACTTTAAAACTGAATCAATTCAGCAGTATTTTGCATTATAATGTCCTTAACACAATGTTTATGGTACTGGATTAGAGAATACATAACATTTAAACACAAAGAAGACTTTTCTATTTCTAAACTTCAAATGTAAATGCAAATCTGAAATGACCACGGCCAGGCACCATTCCAACAAAATGTTTTTACTTCTCAACAAAGGAAAGCTGCCCTTTTTACTTTGCCAAGATAACAAATATTGACTAGTCATGCATGGGTGTGTGCCTTCTGTCTGATGCAGTACCGGAGCAAGATGAAAAGCAAATGAGGAAGAGGATACGCCAATAGGATTTGGGAAAAAAAAGGTATGTGTAGAACCTCCTGAATCCTTAGACAAGAAAAAAAATAATGTAAAAAAAAAACATCCATCCACCACAATTTAAAACTTTGCACTCACTCTATAGTCTCACAAGACAAACACTACGCTAAAATATAACTACTTAATCAATGAGGTTTTGATGGTTTCAAAAAATTCCATAAAATACATGACATTTACAATACGAATGTGTCAGGAGAAATTACGAAAATACAGTGCATACAGTGTCTTGGGACACTTGCTTAATTTAAAAAAAATATAGTGGATTTATTGCTTTTATAACAAAAATCAATACTTTGTTCGTTTACAAAACATCAAATTCAAAATGACTGGTACTTTTAAGTAGAGTAAAAAAAATTATAGAGTTAAAACAAGCATCCCAAGACTTTCTGTGAGCACTAGACATTGGTATGCAGCCCGTTTCAGCAGGTTGACAAATACTCTACTAACACTATATTTCAAGCAATAATATATTATATGTTATATTGCACAGCCATGCTCATTATATGCACATATCGGTGGCTTTATTCACATAAAAGAGATTTATTCAACAAAGTGTGGCTGAGAATTAGTTATCATTCTAATCCTAAAAATGTAACCATATAATGCAGTGCTTATTTTGTTTATATAGCATGATCTCTAAAATAAATACCAAATAAGAACCTAAATAGCTGTACATAATACTATGTAAAATATATCATGAATATTGGAACACAGTAAAGCAACAACTAAGAACCAGCAGATCATGCCTCATAAATATGAACTGTGTTACCATACAGGCTCAGGTCTTCCTGCAGCACCTTCATCTAAAAAGTGGTTGAAAGATGGATGGATATTGCAATAAAATCCCCTGCCTTGATTTTTATTGTAATTGTACTGGGTTATCTAGCCTTATATTTAAAATTCTTGTACACAAAATGTTCATACCTGAAACACCTTTCAAAACGGAAAGGGTGAGGCTCACAATTTCTTTTATAACAAAACTGTAAAGAACAAAGCATCAGTCTCTTCTTGCCGATACAGCATATGTTTCAAAGTTTAAATCTGATGTGTATTTGCTTGATTTTACGTAATGAAAATGAGATTTACAAAAAAAAAAAAAAAAAACTGTAGAATAACATCAGAAGTTCCACCAAAGATTGCTGAAGTACTCAATTTGCCAGTTCGCTTTACAAGAATTCAAATCAGTTTTTTTTCTCTGGATTAAGGTGACAATTTGTTTAGCTATAGGGAAAGTTCACCTAGTAAAATCCTTATTCCAGATTTTTACATTGGATTTTCATTGGGTTAATTTTTAAGATCCAGCTACTATAATACCAGAAGAGTACAATCAACTGTTACACATCAGGTTTCCCAGACATGAAAACAGTATATAATACTCCAAAATTTGAAATTTCTTCAAAAACACATATTGTTATTTATAATGAAATTATCAATGACATACTAAAGTTGTTTTGTTTACAGTAACCCATCAAAGCAATTCTTGATTTTTTTAATTATGTACAATATTTTTAAAACTTCAACGGTAATCTAGCTCACTACTGGAGGAGCCTTCAGAATAAGCCCATAAACTTGCAATCTCACCAGTGCTCTACTGGGGATAACAACATACTGGGGTAACACTGATACTCTTCTACTTACAGTATATCTAACATCGGTGTGTTTGTAGTGGTGTAATATTTTTCCCTACAACTTGAACTGCTTTCTTGTCAGGATTCCCTTGCAAGCAAGATTCCTTAACATCAGTAAAATAAGCCCCACATCCTTTATTTAATTCACCACGTACAAAAGCAGCACAGTCAGGATACAGTAGTTCATTAATGCAATATGCAGGATTAAACAGGATGCCGAGTACGGTGTTGCGCTTCCCAATATAGTTATAAAATGTGCATTGATTTATAATTACAAATACTGCACAGTTAGCGGCCTAGGTCACTTTTCGGCTTGTACATTACTATTTATTTTTATGTATATTTGTATTTAAAACCAAGGAAAACAGTACAATACATAAACATTTGCATGATGATCTGCAGCATTTGCAGTTGATCAAACAAACACTGCACGAGTTTGCACATGCAAAGGGTAAACACTTTGCTACATGGCTGTACTGTCTCCTGCACAACCTCAGTACTTATAAAACAGTGCTTGAATTGTTCATAATGAACCCCAAGAAAGTAAAATGAATGAATGTAAAAAGCCAAACCCTTCCTGAAACTACAGAAAATAGTCGTGCTGGTGTTCTTTAATATTACTCGTGTAATGTTATTGCACGTAATATAAAGAAATATTTTGGATGAAGTATTTAGCTTTAATTGGCGACTATTAATGCTAAGACGATACCACAAAGACATTACAACTGGTTAAAAAAAACAATAACTTAGTGTCAAATATTGCGTGTTCAAAAATTTTACATTTTGTGCAAGTCTCAATAGTTCAATTTGATATTATAATTCGTACATTTAAAGGTCAAGTTATTGGGGAATAATTTGTAGAAAATATTCATTTGCCAAGATCTTTTTCAGAAGCAGTGAGAGAAAGGTAGAAGAGAAAAACTGCCAGATCATATATACCTCACACATGATATTATATATTAGAATGAGTCGTCCCCCAAATACAACCCACTGCTTATACATGTAGGTACTAACAAAATGATAGATCAAGCAATAAGGTTGGTACCCAATAAATTCATTTTCAAAAAACGAGCTGTGAGAGAAAGAATTGCAATCGTTTCCTTATAAACAAGATCTTACACGGAATGGTATGTTTATTTACATATAGGTGAAACCTGGGAATCCTGTGTCACGGAATGCATTTTTATGCTGTGTCGTTTTTTCCCCCCAACTTGCTTTTCTACTTTTTATATACTTAAAAAAAATAAGTTTTGCTTAATTCGACTCCGCATGGGTGTATGCTAACATCAACTTTTATCATTATTGCATACTATATATCTCAATGAAGTCCAACATACTCACCCTGTTTACCGAGGGTCGGCTAACTCGTGAAAATAACTAAGCAGCTTACATTCCACTACGTACATTTCATTTTTTTTTATTTAACGCTGAAATACGCCGTCAAAATATTGCTAAGCGTGAGACGACACCTTTGCAAAAACAAGGAGAATTTCTAAGGACAGCCCAGTAAACTTGCGCTTACTCCAAACCAATATGCATTTAATTCAACGAACAGATCAAGAAAATACTCACCAGCTCCCTGGCCTTCCTAAAAAGTATTTGTATGTATCGTTTCCCCCTTTTTAAAAGCTGGTGTTCCTCGTTTTAAGCTAACTCACCGTACTACTTTACCTGGTTTTAAAAAAAGGGCTGCGTCGCGTTCACTCCCTTTACCTGCGTAATGGCCACCTTACACAAAAACGTGAAAAACTGGTCGGGCGACTTTTTGTTTTTGTTTGTTTTTGCTTTAACATTTTTCAAACTATTCTCCCTAAATTTAAGATGAACACAGAATTCATCTTGAGAAATACGTCAGATACATATTTTAAAAATCTCCTTATAACATGGATCTTACAATCTTTATAACCTGTCACGTATCTGAGGAGGGGAGCGTCAAACTTATAATCAAATTAGTTACTATTTTGCATAACACACAAAGGTGAAAATTCTGGCACGATGATTTAGCCACACATCAATCTTAATGTTACATAAAGAAATTAGGTTTCTCTATCAGGAATGAGAATAATCATATTGCTTTTTTTCTGGTGATAATTATTTATTTAATTTTCTTGCCTATAAGTACATTCCAGGGTCTTTATTCTGACCCTGTTTACATGTTAGGCAATTGCATAGAGAAATAACAGGTAAACAAACTGCACCCTGAAAATATTGTTTGGTAATTTGATTTTTTTTGTCTTGATTCCCCACCCATTACCCCATCATACACACATGTTAATAGTCATATCTTTGTGGGGACTCTCCATTCATTTCTATGGGAAAAACCCTAATCCCAGCAATGACAACTGTAACCCATATCCAACTCTAACCCTATGTAACCAAACAAAATACAAGACTGACATTTTCCTTTTGTTTTGTTACAGTCACAGATTTTTATAAATCCCTCTTGGAAACTGAACAAAATGGTCCACACAACGGCAAAGTAATAGGTCCCCACAATGTAATACATAATGACCTAAGCAGTGACTCAGTGGGCCTGTGATCAGATCGCCGGTTTGAGCCCAGGTCTAGGCAGAACAGTCACATATGTATCTGGGCTCTTGAGCAAAGCCCTTAACCCCCAGCCCCAGGGAGCACATTGGCTGACCCTGTGCTGTGACCCCCAAGCTATGGATCAGCAAAAAGAAGCATTCCAATGTATCTGTACTTGCACAAAAGGCAATTAAAGCATGTTTGTTACATGACACAACCATATTCAACATATGCACGGTCATATTTTCTGTTTCAGCTTATTTCTGGTGTTGTTTTGCCATCACATTTTCTTCTAAGACTCCTAGCAATTTCTCCATGGTTCCTCCAAGTATGCAAGCATTAGCTGAGCAATTTACGTTGTTAGTCATAAAAGGTAAGTGTATTCAATGCTTGGTGCCAATGTTACACATTTTAAGTATTTTAACTTAATGTCATATAATGTGTACGGGCATAAAATGTGTTCGCATAATAACAATTTCAAATCTGCCCCCAGCTCACAGCCCCTTCACACACAGTTCACTGTTTTTTCCCTCCCGCCTGCGACCCCCTTGCAATTCCTTCGCACTCCACCGCTTGAATACCTCTGGTTTTTTTTCTACAAATGCGGTTCTTCGGAGCAGTAGATAAAATGGTACATAAATAAACTATTTGTGAAAAACCAGAATGTCGTTTAGGATAAATGTTGCCAAGTCACAAAATAAATGTAACTTCTTTCAAGTTTTTTTCCCCACAAATGTGTTGGGAATTAGTACCTAAACGGCTCCGTATTGTTCAATGGTTTACTTCGCAAAGAAAATGTTATATTTTCTCATTTCTGGTAAAGACATAACGGAACAGCAGTATTCACATTTAGCACTCCATATCTCATCACACACGAAGTCGCCAAGAACGATCCACATCTTTGGATATGAGTTATTTTTCGGGCTCATCCGATTCATAATCACACGTTCGATTCTTATCACTGAAAGCGAAACCTGGCTGAATGCAATGAACGCAATTTTGTTTGAGGAAACCTGATTGGTTGTGCCGGTTTTGGTCAGCCAATGAAAAAACATTATACATTCGCCATTTTGTGTGTGCGTGTATCTGTTTTTCCGTTCCATGTGGTCTCGATGGGCTTCGAGTCTAAATCGGCAGGTTGCATGTGTTAATCACGTAATTTTTATCTAGTAATACCGTATTTATAGTAGTGAATAATAAACTGACACTTTTCACTTCAGTTGACTATAGCTTAAAGAAACATATATTGAAACTGCTTCCTCCGACCTGTGTTGTGGCGTGGTGAGATGTTTGGACATGTAACTACTGGATGGAGGTCGTGTGAGTTGTTTCGGTAACCAGGATGGACACTAAATTCCCAGATCAACTTTTTCCTGGTTTTTATTACACTGGGCCGCCGAAGAAGAAGGCTGACTGTCCTGTGAATGGCTGGGGTTTGTATGGCCGATTATATGGAACCGACTCCGGTTCTGCCGAGGTCAGTGTGAAAAGTATTTTTCTATATGCACTCCGTAACTTAAATATTTCAATTTATGTTTAATATGTTAAAGTGAACATAGTATATGACTTAACGTAACTAAGTTTTCCCAAGGTTTTATAGGTTTATCAGTTGAATGGTAACGGCATATACAGCGTAATATTCACCGTCTTTAGCCCAAAGGCTTCATGGAGAATTTACAGTCAGAAACCTATGGGGGTTGAGGACCTCCTGTAATGTGTGGGGAGGTTTTAGTAACCATATAAATGGACATATTAATGGTATACATGTAGCTGATTAACTGGCATCCCGTTCAGTATGTAATGCAGCCGGGTAGATTCCAGGTAGCCAATGACAAAAAAACCCCCCCCCCCCCCCCCCCCCACCTTAAGACAGGATCACCTTTGATTCTGCATTTGATTCTGCTGGCGGGCGTTATTACGCCTATTTTAGATCCAACAAATGTGTATATATTGTCTTAAGTAATGCACAGTTTGTCATCGCCCCCACGGTAAAATATCAGCCCCCTATCCATTCGTCTCTACAACCCTCTATTCACTAGTATTACGGTTCAAGTGATTTATATTGTTTTAGAACCTGGGAATATAATTTTACTCAGAGCCATTCTGAATTAAGACCTGTGTTTTTTGTTTTTCTTTCTTAAACATAAAAATAGTATGCTTTTATTATTTTCTAAAGCTATTTGATTAGTATTTTTGTTCCTGAGTGGGTATGACTTGATAGTAAATTTGTAGTCAGTTTTGTCCATTGCTGCTGTTCTTCTTGTGAGCAGGTGGCTGATTGGTCCTTTCTGGCACAGCGCAAGGTGAATGGGCCAACATGGGCACCAGTCGAATCTATTGTAGCACCTCTTTTGCCACCCAAAAGCGGTCAGTAAGATTAATGTTTGTCTATTTCTTATGCTGAGTTATATATTTATCCATTAAAAAGGCATTTTAAAACCCACATATTCGAAGAGCAAATGCAAATATTAGGTAATGTATTTTACACTTGCTGTAAAAATAGTGTAATTTCTAGTGTAAAATAGTGTTATAGTGTAATTGTATTTTGCTTACTTATCAATTGCAGTGATCTGGTGGCCCTTTAAATTCCAGTTCACCCAAAGATAACTTGTGTATTATATTTTGCTGTAGTTCAGTCTGTTTTAGATGTCTTTTGGTAATGTTTCAGATATGTTAGCATAAAAATGTTAAATTTAGCTCTAATAAATGTTAGCATATAAATATGTTAGCATATATTTTTCACAACATGCATCTCCCATCTCTTTCAGTTAACAAATGGTCTTCGCGTCATCTTACGAGTGCTATGGACTTCCCAAAACACGTAAGTCTGCTGAAACTTTGGTGTGTAAAATACGAAAGCTGCATATTACTGTTTAGCCCAGGGGTGGGCAATCTTATCTGCAATTGTATGCAGGTTTTTGGGATAACCTGCAGGTCAGCTGTTCAAACCCAGCTGTGAGGACTCTTCAGCCAATCAGTGCTCTAATTAGTAATCTAATTAGGGAGTTGTGGCGAAAACCTATATACACTTTGCGGATAAGATTGCCTACCCCTGGTTTAACCTAATGCAGATATTAATGTTTTTTTCTTCTGAGTTTGTCCAAGTCAAAGCCATTCATTTGAAAAATTCGGCTTGTCACAATATATTTTAAAATAACTGCTCTTCCTACTGATATGATTCTGCAGTTAATCAGTGTTCATCTGTTGTGACGCACAGGGTAGGTAGGCTTAATGGTTTGAGGACCACTGATGTAGGTATCATTGTAATGTGTTTAATCATACGATGTTCATAGATGCGGAACTTCTACCTGTATAACTCTGAGGATGCCTTTAGCACTATGAGCCGTCTTCTTGTGGACCACTTCGATTTTGAAAGTGAGAAGCTGAAGGTACGCATGTTGTTTTCTTGAAACGCACGTGCGGAACTTTCTGAGCCGAAGCATGATTTCATTTTGCCTTTGTTTAGGATTGTATGACGAAAACCACCGTCAACATGAAAATGATGGAGCACTTTATGTCTAGTGCAAAAATCATAAAGTAAGTCCACTGCTGAACATACCGATTTTTATATACACAGTATATAAGAAAGTTGATATATGCATGTATACTGCATCTGTTAACAGTTGCATTTATTTATTGAGCTGTTGCCTTTGTGCAAAACAGCATATAATTCAGAGAACAGGGTCACTCAGTCCCTTGAGCAATTGGGACTTAAGGGTTTTGCTCAAGGGCCCAATGGTGCCCAACTGCTCACTGTGGGATTTGAACCAGTGATCTTCCCAACATGGGCGCCACATGCTAACTTCCTGTGCCACACTTACACTAAATAATAATTCTTTCATAATTACCATGTAGGTAGCACAGTGTCTCACTGATTTTCACTATAGCCTCACACCTCCTGTCTTTAGCTGCACAAATTTCTATATTTTTATATACATTTTTAACAACAATCTGTTTTTATCTTTTTTTCCCTTTTCATTCTTAAGGTGCCCTTTAACACCTTTTGAAAAAAGACCCAACCTCTACAACAATTTGTTACGTGATGTTATCCATGACATCCCCCCAGGGCTCTTGGCTGAATTACTCTACGAAGAGTTGACTCTGCAGAGGGAACAGCAGCAGTTCAACGAAGTTGCCACTGGGGGAGCCCTAGGCTTTGTTCTGCTGTCTACTTCAAACACCTCTCAAGAAGGATGCCTTGTATATCCCAGGAAAGCTGCCCTGAATTCACTTAGTATCCTTTTTTTCTTGGGTTATATCTCTATTTTATGCGGTTATTCTACACAATTATTTTTTTAAAGAAAGGAAATGACCTTCTCATTTGTCTTGCATACAATGACCAGGTTTTTGTTTTGATATTATGATGCAACAAGCAGAAAACTTTACAGTTTGAATCTCTTACTAATATTCAGAATTCCACAAAGTGGTTGTAAAGTTCCAAGAGAATATACCACAACTCAAGTTCATGGATAAGCCGATCACCTATGAGGTCAATGGCACTATTCGGCAGGTTAGTGTCGGCCCCATGGAGGAGACTGGTGAGCAAATTTAATATTATTACTAGAATATAAAAATGTTGAGTCAAATTCCAACAGAGCTTGTAACACTTATGGAATTTTTTTTTTTTTTTTTTTTTTGGGGAGAGAACTTGTGGATGTAAATGTTCAGTTCACTATTTTTGTTTTGTTAACCTTCGTCTGTTTTATTGCCTTTATCAGTTTATGTTGGGGTGCGTACAGATTACAACTGCGGAGTTTGGGCAGCGACGTCTGTTCAGAGGCCTTTGCCACTTGATGTGGTTAACACACAAGATAGGGCCACCTGCCTCACTGTCAGGTGATTCTTCCCAAAGCATTTAGCTAGTGAATGGTTTTATCTTGCTACAGGTTTGAGTTGTTTAAGACTGCTGCAATATACAACTGAGGCTAATGGGTGGCTGTGTTTGTTTCTTTTATTTGTTTATTTATTTGGGCTTTAGTCCACATATGCCAGGGGAACTTCTTGTTGCCAGCGAGAGTGGAGTTGCATATCTGTGGACTGTAGGAAGAAGGTGAGAAATGCAATATTGTGTGAACAGGTTTACTGTAATAGGAGTACTTCAGCATGTTTGTTTGTGAGTGTTAAAATTCTGTAGACCTTCCAGTAGTTTGTCATCCAGTAGTTGGCCATCCCTAACAATGATAACTTGTTTTCAGATTTGTTGCCTAGACTGAATTACGAAAAAAATGTTAATGTTAAAATGTGACATTTAATAATAAGGATGCCAAAGATTTAGCTTAAACGGCATACTGGTTTAAATTGTTTTATGTGATTTAACACTGGGTTGTCTTGGGTTTTACTCTAGTATCTCTGCTCTTTTTTGTTTAGATGAGATGTGTTCAGGTCATTGTCTTTCAAAAGTAGACATTAATTTTATATAGCGATTCTAGTTATTGCTGCCTGTATATGTTGCTTTGATTGTCAACCTGCGCTTGACCTTCTAGCCTTCAGAAGTTCCGTAAGGAGGAGGGGAACCTTTATTTCAATGCCAAGTCACCATGGCGATGGTGTGACTTCTCCGCTCATCCCAGGGTCATGCTGTATGGTGACCGAACCGGTCTGGAGTTAACAGACATCAGGGTGACCACTTCTGTTTTTGTTTTATTGACATTTATTCTCTATTAGTAATGACAGTACATTTAATCTTTTATATGCTAAAGTTTGTTTATTTCTATTTTCCAAGCATCTGTTGTCTTAAAAATCCTGTTTACAATTTTCCCCTCTCCTTTAGTCCAAGGAGACCTGCAGCCATACTGTGTTTCGCATCGGCGCTACCTCGGGCTGCAAGAGTGGCGAGAGGGTTATCTTATCCAGGTACCTTGGCAACGTGAACGCACACCACCACCTTGTCACCACTCAGGTAAATCACTCTTCTTCTTGCTCACAGCTGGGTTTCAGTTGTCTCAGGTAATGGATACAAAGCTTAAGTACCTCTTTCTCTTGCAGCATTCTGCATACATCATGGACGAGCGCTTTCCATGTTGGCCCATGATCAAATGGGACCACATGATGACAAGCCCTCCCATGTTTGCCCAGATCATTGGTACGGCATCGCAGCATCAAAACACAGTGATTTTAGGATCCCAGTCTTCCCAGGAACTAACGCTTCTGCAGTATACTGGTATGCCTATAGCTGAAGTTCTATTAATTGTCATTTGCATAATTTTACATTGTATTTTAATTTTAAATTCTTCCCAATTGGTAGGTGGGAATGCAGTTGCCGCCCAAATCTTAGGAGCTCCTCAGAAACTGTCTTGTCCTATGAAAAGCTTGGCTGACCTCCCTGTCCAGATCCCTCACAGGCAGAAGGAGGTCCAGGAAAGGCTAATGGTGCCTGCAGCTGGTAAGATGGCTGTTATTCTACTTTTAGTGAAATTCTGTAGGTAAATGGTTTATATTGTTGGTTGTCTTGATTCAAATTCTCACAGTAGTCGGTTTAAGTCCTGTAGAATTAAAACGTCTGGCATCATGTACAATTTACTGGACCTTTTTACAAGCTGATTATTATTAAATAGTGTGTGTTGTGTTAATGAATCCGCTGACCTGCAGTTTTCTCTCTGATCCAAGGTATTGCATCAATCTACCATGACAAAGAGGAGTCCCTCTGTGTGCTCCAGCTCTCTGAAGTTGGGGATATCTTCTACCAGATTCTAAGACCAGCCAGTCAAGACTCGCTGCAAGCAGAACACACAGAGATGCCGAATGAGGAATCTGTCACAGAACAGTCCGGTTCATTACCACAGGAAAGTCAAGAGTCTGTTAACAGCCCATGGACTAATGGATCGCGTCTGTTGGAGATGGATGGGGTTGTCAGTCATAGTGAGTGTCCACCTGAAACTTCAGATGTGCGAATACATGGTGTCGATGAACCTTGTGTAAGTATGACCCTTAACCCCCTGACTGAGCAAGAGGACATCAGTCGTTCAAAGGACATACCAAGGCCAGCTAAAGTCAGCAAGGCGACCCTCCTGATGTGGAAATCTTGGCTGAATGTGCTTTGTAACAAGCAAAAGTCTACCCCCAGGTACAGGCAATTACATTGGACCTTAAAAACAAAAGACCATTTTACATTTGAGGATACACCAAGAGATATTCTGGGGAAAGACCAAATTACCAGTCTGAGGAATAACATGAGGGAAGTCATGAAAAAAAAATCGGTGCTGACTCGTGGTGCCACCAGCCTTTCGCTGCCGGAGGTACTCCCCACCCCAAACTCTGTGGACACTCAGTCTTGGGGCGATGACCTGAGTCAGCGACTCTCTGCATCCTGGGAGGGGGGGTGGAAAGACTGGTGGGAGGAAAAGCTGGGCCTGAATCGGGAGAAGAGGATCGAGGAGCTGCGTAGAAAACGACGGCGGCTAAAGCGAACCCGAGGCCCTCGTGTCGCTCTTTCCGGAAGCTTCACCACTACTGCTAGCTACCAGTCAGATCTGGATGGTTGGTCCTCTGCTGTCAGCGATTTTGGTGGTCCGGATCCTGATTTGGATACCAGCACTTTTTCTGGGTACCTCTCAACTCAAGAGGATTCTACAGAGCCTGAGAGAACAGGAAGAGTTCTTCAGCACGAGCTGAAGGGCTCTAAACTCAGCTCAGAAGAGCAGAGCAACGCAGCATTGTCAAGGAAAAAAGCTAAAATGCCAAAAGATCCATCTCAGGAGGGGAATCCTAAGGCAGCAAAACAACTTAAACAGGATTACATGAGCGCTCTTTTTAGTTCCCAGGAAGAGTTAGTGGTTGCAGGAACGGAGGAAACTGATTTCTTCTTTCCTATGTCGTTATCTTCTCAAGTGTCCTCCATCTCTAACTCCCAGAGGAAGCCCTCCTTGGGCCCGTTCTCCCAGTCCTCCCAGCGAGGAAAGAGAGCACGCATGGGCTTTTAATTGCTGAAGAGTAGGACCTGTAGACCTGCTGATGCTTCTGTTTCAGTATCTCCTTAATTATGAAATGCCAGTTTAATTAGTTCTCAGACTAAACTTCAAGCTTGGCGATTTGCGGGATGTGAATGGCAGAAGCTCCTCTCCAATTAGATAAGGTTCCATAAAGCAGGATTTCTCAGTTAACTGGATTAACTTCAGAGAGAAATCCCATGGTCCCATAGGAATGCTGCTGGCTTAAACTCTTATTAGACAATCATGACCTCCAGCTTAATTTAACCTAGCTAACTCGGGAAAACCTTGCTTTATGGAACAACCCCTTGAGCTGTGCTCAGTCCCAGAAATAAACATTTGCTTCTGGATGTTGTCTTATGTTGAAGTGAGGGAGGAATCTCGAAAATGTCTGGATGATAGATGAAATGCAGTGAGTTTAATTAAACCGGTCTTTTGTTCATTTGGTTTTCTGTCCTTACAGCAAAGTGTACAATGTTAGCTTGCACATCACTGTATCCCTCAATTCACAGTGCAGGAGGCCAGATCAGCTGGATACAGCACTATAGCAAAGAATATTCACAAATATAAGCTCCTACTAATTCAGTTTTGTTTAATTCATGTATAAACATCAGCCGGAAGTGTGAATTTTGTGTCACGCTGTAATTTGTTCATCAACAACACAAAACTTCCTGATGTTGGTCTTGAGGGGTGTTTTAGTTCCAATTTCAGTTTCTCTCTTTCTGTTTCTTTGGAGAATAAGAGCTGACTTCTTAAACATCACTGATTAAATCATGCGGGAGTTCATTCACAGGAAGTCAATGTGGGAAGCCAACATCCTTGTTTAGACCCAGATGCAGCCCCGAGTTTTTTTTATCCAAGTTCTATGCACTGGTATATGAGTCATATCCAAGTGTTTTGTTAAAGACTAAATTTTGGTTTTATATATTTTATTTAATATAAATTTATATAAATCCACTAGAGAACTAGTACATCGTTTCATATTGCAACCTTTACAACAGTCAAAGTGTGTGTGGGTTTACTCACTTCTGGGTGTGCATGTTTATGTATTACGTACTTTTCATGTCTGTGTGGGTTTTTGTCGAGTACATCAGTTCCTTTAAGCATAAAGATAAGCTCTCCAGCCAAACATCTCGCTCCAGGTTGACATAGAGGAGTGTGTATGTGTGTGTGTGTTATGCATATATTACTTTCTGGGGACCAGATGTCCCCACAATGTGACAAAAACTTAATTTGATGTTGTTGGGGCCATTTTTTTGTCCAGTCCCCACAAATGGAAACTGATTTATAAAAGTCTGTGATGGCAATTAAAGAACTAAAAATGGCAAAAGTCTTACATTTTGTTTGGTTACCTATGGTATCTACAATATAGGTCCAGCTGTGTGCGTGTGTGTGCGCGTGTGTGTGTGTGTGTGTGCGCGTGTGTGTGTGCGCGTGTGTGTGTGTGTGTGTGCGCGCGCGCGCGCGCACACGTTGGAGGGGAAAAACACCTGCAGATGGATGGCCTGGCAAAAAAGTTTGGGAACCACTCTTCTATGGATAAATATTTCAGCTTTTGAATGATTAAAATTGTTGTTTACTGTCTAGCAGGATGTGGCTGTTGTTACAATTGCCGTACAATTTACTGAAAATGTATAATATATTTTATAAATTTGAGGCTCGTTTTCCATCATTACAACTGCAATTTATCTGTACATTATTGAAATGGGTTTTTTTTAAGTTTCTTGTCCACTGTTGTGTACTGTGATCAAGTTTCACTAAACTAACAATGTACATAAAATGTGCTTTTATTTTTAAAGCTGTGCGTCTAGCTTAATCATTAGGAGGCTAACGCAGACTTCTTGGAAATGTGGCATTTTAGGGGTAGTGTGGTAGGAAGATGTTTGAGTGGAGAAAGTGAACAAATACTATGAAATTATATTATATCACTAAAACACAATATTATCCTATTACAGTGCATGTAAGCATGTGTCTTAGTTTGGAGGTAAATGCTTCAGACTCCGTCCTGGGTATGATGGTGATAATCTGCTTTGGGTTTGGTGATTGGGGAGGCAATGAATGGTGTTTAATTTATTTAGAATGTTAATTCGGAGGAATTTATATATCAGAACATTATGAGCGAATTGTCTTTGCATCATTGTGTGGTCTTGTATTCTTTAGCTATAGGAGCGAGGAGAGCAGTGTTTCCCAACCCTGTCCTCATGGACCTACAGATGGTTCATGTTTTTGCTCCCTGCCAGACAGTACACATTTTTGCTCCCTCCTTGCTCTTGGGAAAACCCACATATCGGATTATAAATTGTCAGACCAATGACACTTGCTGATTGGCATTTGGCTTAAAATGACGTGGCTTGGTAGCTGTGTTTGTCATTGTGCTTAGTCAGTTTGAAGTGACTTGCTTTTGTCGGTTCATTCCTTGTATATGACCTTGGATTAAGAAGGAAAAAAAACAGTTTCAAATATTTGAAATGGAGCAACTGTTTACAACATAATTTTAGAAGAGCCTCTAACTAATACTACCATTTAATCAAATGGTTCGTTTGTTCCTGGGGAAGATGGGATGTCCGTTTGTTTGCATAGTTCTTAAATGCCTATTGTGATCACATAGCCTTCTCGGAAGTCTGCAATGTCAACAGGTTAATAAAGACAAAAATAAAGTACAGGATTTCTGTAGCACGCTTTTGTCCAGCTGCAGAAATATGAGATGTGTACACGTGCCTGGCTACAGTGCTTACAATTATATGTGTGAACCAAACATGCAGTGTTTCTGCAATTTTGCCAGAAGAATGTAATGGGATTTCAAGTGCAAGTATAGAATATAGTATAGAATATCACCAAAAAACGAGAACTTTAGGTAAATTTCTTTCTAGGTTTAATTGCCATTCATCTGCTACATAAAAATCCTGCAGTGCAGTATCTGGCTTTCTGCTGAGAGGAAAGTGTGAGAAACTATACTTTCAAAAAGATGCAAGTCTTGGTTAAGGTTGTGCAGGCATGTGGAGATACATCTGATTCTATTTTAGAAACTTAATTATGTATTTTATATATTTTTTTTTCTCACTTATTAAATTGAATCAGATGTTTAGGTGGAGTTTCATGTGTGTGAGCTTAAGGTCAATCATATTTTTTTTTTCTCATTTCAAATGTTCAGGATGATAATTTGATTGTTCCATCTATCTTCTCTAATTGCTCATTCGGAAAGACAAATTCACCCTTTTTTTACTCAGGAAAGAAACCCACAAGATGCAAGAACCACACACAAAGTTGGACTCAAGAAATCTGACCCCCAGCCCTGGAGGTGTGAGACCACAGCACAAACCACTGAGTCACTCAAGCAGAATATGCAAGGAAGTTGAAGAAATACTGAACATTCAAAATTCACAAAGTAGAGATATGAAATATGAATGTTTATTTTGAAACCTTCCGGCATCCTGACTAGAGTATACCCCAGCCTTTTGTCTTGTACTGCCTGGCACTGGGTCAACCCCCCTCCCCGGCTGGGTGGGTGGGTGGAATGATCTTTAGACCTCTGTTCAGTCTGGTGTTTCTCAAAGAAAGCTCTCTATTGTACTGTGGGCTGATATCTGGCCTAAGTCTGACATGCAAATCTGGAGTACTTAAAGACCATCATTCAATGCAGAAAGTGAGTTGAGAACCAGAAAATTCAAGCAAAATATGTATATCACTATTTTTAGGTAGTTTGAATATACAGTATGCATACATAGTTACTGGGCCTTTTTTACTAACCCCACTTAGGTGAAGATTTACATTAAACAAATTTATAACTACAGATTTCGATGAATACATGTGTATTGGTAATATTAAAATACATACTAAGATAAATGTCAAAAATATAGCACACTGAGATTATATAACCAATTGCCCCGGTGAAGGGATCAACTGTACGGCATACCTTCTAGCGCAGTTTTTACACGGACATTGTAACTCTATTACATAAGCAGTATTGTTATGTGTTCATTCGCCAAAAAAAATAGTCCCAGCAAGGTTTATCAAAACGCAAATATGTAGCAAACAGATAACAACACAAAATTGTGTAGAATATTAAATATGATTTCTTTTGGGAAAAATATCCATAATTTGCTTTTGTTAGAGTGATAATTCATATTATGTCAGATGACGCAGTAGGAGAAGGTCGAAGTATCCTCCTTCCTTTTCTGTCCCCTCAGCGGAAGTAGACGTGCTTGTCTATTCCGTTCCTTATATTTTTAATTTCGCTTCATAAGGAACACTTATTTTCCCCTCCCCTTGCCCTTAGGATAAACGCAACCTAAGGCCAAAGCCAAAATGGACGACTAAACTTTCCATTATATTATTATCTTTTTTATTTTACTTCAGTTTAATGGACCGGATGATTGTCACCTCCAACTGTGATTCTCACAGCTTTGTAGGGGAGGTAAGCGAAAGAATTTATTTCAGCCTAAAACGATATGACTGTTTAGAACATTATTTGCAACATGAATAAATAACTACCGTTTCTGTGTTCGCTAGTATTGTAAATTATACGAATAGCTAACCAACAGGTTAACTACGTTATAGTAATACCAGTAGCAATTATTATTGTTGTTATATTATTAATAGTGAACTATGCCAGCTCACTCAGAATATAACTGATATGTCACTGTATGTCGGCCTATAACTGTTAATTAGCATTATTGTAAAGTATGGCCATACTATATTTAGGCCTATTTAAATATGAGCCGGTGTACATGTTAAACAGACGGTCTGCCTAGTTAGCAGTTTTCGATGAGTTTTTAAATGTCTTGGGTGTATAGTTTACATTCTGTTGGATGACCTAGGTTATGGCTGTCGGTGTATCATCATGTGATTTCGCTATCTCCTCTGTGCTTCACAGACACACAGCAAATTTTGGCTCTTATCAGGATTTAAAGGGCATTTATTTCCAAAACACAACCAGAACACAGTCTTCAAAAAAAAAAAAAACAGCCAGAGAACATAATTATTTATATAATTTGTTTTTTGATGCACTGTACAGAAAATGCCTTTTGAAATCTGTTTTGGTATTTTTGTAAAATTTGTATCAGAAGACACAACTAAAGAATCTAGGGTGTCATCGATCAGCTGTATTAGCTCTCTTGTTTATGCACTAGAAATGTATTCATAATCTAGTTTAATGCATTCATGTTTTACTTGGTGTTTGTTCTATTTGGTGAATGATGTACCTTAACTTTTGTTGAATTACTTAAAAGCATTTGAAGCCAAAACTAATAGCATTATTAACGTAAGTGACATGTATAAATATCGGTCCTTGTCCTTTTACAGGGAGCTGTATTCCGTGGGGAGGCCGGCTTGTCCAAGGGTTGTGATGAAGTTTGCCCAGCCCTTGGAAAGCCAGCGGCTGTCATTTCTTTTGAGAAATGCAGCTTCTAGGGAGGTTCAGATGTGGAAGGCGTACGTGTCAAAAATCCCATCTAATCAGGTGAGTACTGCCTAAGGTGTGACCCAGTGTTTGGATTGAGGTATTCCTTCAGATCAGTTTCTCATTATGGCACAAACTGTGATTTCCAACCCAGGATGATTCAGAAAGCTTAATAAGCAACATTTAGTAAGAGTCTCACTTAATTTCACCATCTTGTTCTATTTTTTGTACTGGGTGCATCAAGCAGCTATTAGATTCACAAAGCTCAGAGTTTTCTCATAGTTGCAGCCAGATTGTGTGGTGTTACCAAGTAGTTTGTCCTTTGTCTACGGACTAAACAAGTATTTTACCAATAAAATGTAAATTGTCAGAACCTTTAACTGTTCAAGCTCTAAAGTATACTTTAGAATATGAATTATGCATAAACATATAAAAAATAATAAAACACAAATGCAGTGTGCTTAACTGTATGGAAATGGAACCAGAACAACATAACAGGGCTTGTGGGTATTGAAGTCTTTTATGGTGCAAGGTCAGACCTTGAACTATACCTATAACCAAGACAAAGTTTGATAAGCCTTTAAATTCATTAGTCTCTCTGTTGTTTTTGTAAATATCTTTGTATTCCTAATGGCATTCTACATAGTTAATAGGGTTTTTGATGTATTTATAATGTTTTTTAGTATATGTTGACTTTTGTGTTCTTCATAACTTAGTTTTAGCTCTGAACAAAAAATATTTGTCTAGGACATTTGTATGACATTTATGTTACATTAGACAAAAGTGATAATTCTGAGGCATAACTGAATGATTGTGACTGAGCAAGTCACTACTACTATTTGGTGCATTATTTAAAATTTGTTGAGATATTTCAGATATTCGAATATTCATTTGGAGGGATGGCATTCGATTTTTCATTTTGAGATTCGAATATTCGAAGAAAAAAAAAATCGATCCCTGCGAAACGGTTCTCATTCACACATAAAAGACTAGCCCTTGCGGCAACGCCAACATCGTGATTTACTTTATCTCAGAAAGACAAAAATGCCGAAGACCTCAGTTGTGTGGGAGCACTTTAGATTGACTGAAGACAAAACAAAGGCAGTGTGTCAAATATGCAATTTGAAACTGGCCTACCACTACAGCACAACAAGTTTGAAAAATCATTTGAGTTCTGTAAGTAGTATGAAACGCACAATATATTGTTGGTGTAAAAAACGAGTTTTCATCTGCCATGTCAATCAGTAATTTTTACTCATGATTAAAACGTGCATTTAATTTGCTTGGAAAATACTTGCGAATACTACACGAAGGTCATAAGGTACAGTAGCCCGCCCTAGTAATAATTTGTCTATAGGTACATCCCCAGGTATCACAGCCATCAACATCAGCATGTTCAACCAAACCGAAAAGTTCACAGCAGCTCCTACAATTCCGAAAACCGATAACGGAGAAAAGGAAGAGGGAGCTAATGGATGCGGCGTGTTCTTTATTTATTACAATTCGTTGAACTTAGTTAATTCATTTTTCGTTCTTTTATTTAAATAGCCTACCCTGTACGGCGCCAGTAATTACTGTGCTGCTAATTTGGGAGTTATTTGTTTGTTTGATAAATGTTGGGCTACCTTATTTAAAGTATTGCTCTAACAGACCTGTTATTGTTTTGTATTATAGTGCAGTGTTCGTTCTTAAATAATATAAACCCTGCCCGGGCCGCATGGAGCGCCCGGCTTTCGGCTCGTGCTGTTTTGTCATTTATTAAAGTTTTATTCATCCTGAAAGTGTCGCGACTTGCCTGTATCCATATTACACAAAAATGCGACTTTGCACTCCCTTGTGTTCGCAGCAGTTGGATGAACGGTTCTTGACATAGAAATGCAACAGACGTACAGAAACAGAGATTCCTGCCTTTATTAGAGATAAGAATATATTCATCCCCCTCCTACCGAATCTTCCATAATTTGATGTTGATCACTACCGAATACTCGAAGCTCAAAAAATGGTATTCGGACCAGCCCTAATTTCAGAATACTGCAGGCTTTACTTAAAAACAGCGACTGTTTTAACTTAAGTATTTTTCCAAAAGTCAACTCCATTCTTTTGTGCACAGCCCTAAGCACCATTGGGTCTTTTATATGCATAATGAGTAGTCTGCTGGGATGTTATGTGCCCATATAATGGTTCTGATGTTTTGATATCTGATTTTAATTTCGATGGTAATTCAAGTTTGATCATGGTTGAGTTTTATTTCTTTGTTAAGAAAGAAAACATGTGTTTATTATCAGGATACACATGTCTCGCTGCCCCAGAGGGATGAAGCTGTCAGGTGGCTCACTGACCTGCACAATAACATCAAGCTTTACCCAGAGACGCTCTCCCTAGCCATCAGCATTTTGGACAGGTTTTTAACCACCGTCAAAGTAAGTTTTATTTGAAGTACTGAGGAATTCCACATACTTGGGTATGATTAGCACATTTTCATTGTATGAAAGGTAATTTCTGATTTGCAATGGTGATGTTTCATCTGTGTCAGATAAATACAGATTTTTATTAATAAGAATTTATGGCAGTTTTCTGACAACAATCCTAGACTTTATCTTAATATAACTAGATAGTAATGGAATGGGAAAGTGATGCTAATTTGTAGCAGCAGTATCTTTTTTAAGATCCTTTTATGGAACTCACTGATTGGAATGCTTATATTGTGATGCCTGATTGGTCAGTCTGTGCTCCAGCACACAGTACAGGGAAGTACTTAGTGCATTTAGACTAAGTGAATGCTAAAGATTTTGCATGTGACTGTGTCCCACCTTTCTCAGGCCCGTCCAAAGTACCTTCGCTGTATTGCCATCGCCTGCTTCTTTTTGGCCATCAAGACGGTTGAAGAGGATGAGGTGAACTGATCAGTTACAGGCAAACTTCATTGCAAATCAGTCTATGTTTTCTGAGTTTAAGAAAAGTCGGCATCCATTAGTTAATTTCTTTGATACACTATATGGACAAAAGTATTGGAACACTTCTTAATCATTTAATTCAGGTGTTTCATTCAGACCCATCTCCACGGGTGTGTAAAATCAAGCACCTAGTCATGCAGTCAGGTTTGCAAATATTTGTGAAGGAATTGGTCATTCTGCAGAGCTCAGTGAATTCAAGCATGGCACTGCCGTAGGATGCCACCTTTGCAATGTCAGTTTGTGACATTTCTCCCTGCTACATATTCCACAGTCAACTGTAAGTGGTGTCATTGCAAAGTAGAAGCGTTTAGGAACAGCAGAAAGTCAGCCATGAAGTGGCAGACCATGTAAAGTAACAGAGCGGGGTCACTGAGTGCTGAGGCGTATAGTGCGTAAAAGTCACCAATGCTCTGTTGATTCAATAACTGCAGAGTTCCAAACTTCCTCTGGCATTAACTGCAGCACAAAAACTGTGCGCGGGAGCTTCATGGAATGGGCTTCCATGGCTGAGCAGCTGCATGCAAACCTCACATCACCAAGGGCAATGCTAAGCTTCGGATGGAGTGGTATAAAGCACACTGCCTCTAGATTCTGAAGCAGTGGAAACATGTTCTGTGGAGTAATGAATCATTATTATGGATGAGTCTGGGTTTGGTAGATAGCAGGAGAACATTACCTGCCTGGCTACATTATGCCAACTGTAAAGTTTTCAGGGGTTGGGTTTGGCCCCTTGGTTCCAGTGAAGGGAACTCGTAATGCATCAGCACACCAAGACATTTTTGACAATTCAGTGCTTCCAACTTTGTGGAAAGTGTGGGGAAGGCCCTTTTCTGTTCCAGCATGACTGTGCCCCAGTGTACAAAATAAGGACGTGGTTGGGTGAGTTTAATGTGGAAGAATCTGACTGGCACAGAGCCCTGAGCTCAGCCCCATTGAACACCTTTGTGGAAAGCCTCCCCAGAAAAGTGGCAGCTGTTCTAGGTGCCCCAGTACTTTTGTCCATGTAGTGTATGTCTAGTCTTCAGTGCAGTATCTGCACATCAGGATCTTCCCGTTTTCTTTTTTTCCTCTTTCACATATGTATGGGGAAGCCATTACAGGGTACGCACTCATACACACTGCTGTTCACTTAGCAATCTCCACTCACAAAGAGCTGGGGTGAGAAGTAAACAACAGCCGGGGAGGTGTGAGGCTACACCATACTACCCCAAAAAAACTTGCTGATTTTTTGCAGATGTTACTACTCCACGAATCTGTTCTGACATGAGTGATATTTTAGTACCTAAGCCCAATACGATGCAGAATCACATTTACATTTGTGCGACTTTTAGTCAGAGGAAAAAGCATTATTTAAACCACAGTGTGATATGTGATATGGTCTTAGCAAGAAACACTACTTGAACGCAAAAACAGCTATCCAAGTGAATGATGGTGATGTCCAGTTTGTCAAGGAATTGTTCTTTGAACCTGTTCTTTTCAGTGTAACGGTGAAATCGGTTTTCAAATCTAAAAGAATTGAAGTTTTTGTACATCCACGGATTACAAAGTCTTAAATTGAATAAAAATATTACACTAATATAGTAATATCTTATAAAAGCTGACCAGTTGACCAGTCAATTATATGTAATTGTCTGCATAAATAATATTATAGATGGGGTTTCAACCTCAGTTACTCACCCCCCCTTCCCCCCATTCAGCAGCTGTTGGGGGCCTGCAGAAAGCTCCTATAAATTGCTGTGATACATGTATTCTAAAAAGACCAAAGCTGGGTGGTCTAAACCATGTTGTCTCTCTGCAGTGCATCCCGTCCCTGCAGGATTTGGCTAAGACCAGCAGATGTGGCTGTTCTCCATCTGAAATCCTGAGAATGGAGAGGATCGTACTGGATAAGCTCAACTGGGATCTGCACACAGCAACAGCGCTGGACTTCCTGTACATAGTGAGCCATGGCCCCCCTTATGCTTACACGTTTTGGTTCTATTTCAGTGGAAGTTCAGTTTTTTGTTTTAGATCTTCATTTTCTAGATGTTTTCTACTGTAAAATCTATGTACTAGTTGGTGTGAGCTACTCCTCTAGTGCCATGCATATATTTATATAACATTTTTATGGTTGTTTATTGCAAATTGATTTTTATAGTATATAACATAAGAATATGCTTATAATGTGCATAAAATCAATAATCAGTATTTTATTCTTGTTACACTTTGAATAGGATTTCAGGGCACACTAAATCATATATGCAGTTTTGACGAATGTTACCTCACACGGCCCAGGTTGTGGGCTTTTTCCTACCCCTGCGTGTGGGGAGTATGTGTTCCTCCTGTATTTGCTTGGGTTCTTTATGGTGCTGCAGTTTCACCATACAGTCTGAAAGCATGGCTAAGATCGGGTGTGGGCAATCTTATCCGCAAAGGGCCGCTGTGTGTGCAGGTTTTTGGGATAACCTGTAGGTCAGCTGCTCAAACCCCTGTGTGAGGACTCTTCAGCCAATCACTCCTCTAATTAGTGACCTAATTGGGCAGTTGCAGCAAAAGCCTGCATACACACCAGCCCTTGCGGATAAGATTGGCCACCCTTGGCTTAGATGAACTGGTGTCCCTTGGTAGTGTTTGCGACAGACTGGCAGCCTGCTACTTCTGTGGTGATAGGATAGGTTTTAGACTTCAGTGATGAAGACTCGAAGTAGGGAATGTGTGTGAAGCCAATGTTCAAGCATAATAGTTTTATAGTATAAAAGGTTAGATAAGTGATATATTTTGTAGAATTTAAGAATTTTGTTAATATGCTCAGTATTTTACCTCAGAGAAATTTTCATTATAGTTAATGTAGGTAACATTTAGGACACTACTTAAAATATTTATGCTATGGACAGGCACCGGCTGTTCAGGATGGCAATGATTTCATGTGCTTTTTTTCTATTTTAAACATGATACATTAAGAGATTTAGCAGAAATAAACAAATGCACAGTCACAATGTTTCAAACTTTCATAAAGCTTCATCGGAAGCAGAATTTAAGTTCCGTTTTGCGTAACTGTTAAATAAAAGCTACATGCATTTTCATACAATGCTGTGATTTAGGGAAGTCACCGTTTACTCTCATTGTACCTCCCGTGACAGTTCTATGCGATGATGCTGTCGTGCGAGTGCCGTCTCCCTCTGGGTCTGCTGAGCATGAATCCTCCCCAGCACGTCTCGCTGCTCACTCAGCAGCTGCACCACTGCCTCGCAGACCACAGGGTGCTGCAGATGAAAGGCTCCATGTTAGCTGTTGCCATCATCAGCCTGGAGGTTGAGAAGTGCTGTCCTGATTGGCTGGCTCTCACTATCGACCTACTCAAAAAGGCACAGGTACGTCCTGAGAGCAATAGCATCTTTGTCCTTACAAAACATTTTCATCTAACACCTTCACTTGACCATGGATTTCTGCTTAAGCCACGTTGTGTGATACTGCTTACTCTCGGGAAATTATTGTGCTTACAGAAAATTGTACTAATTGTCAGCTAACTAAAATGTTGTACTTTTGTAGTTGTGCTGTTTACATGTTTCGCATATGGCAGTTTTTCCACACTTAATATTATAGTTACATTAAATGTATACTTTTTACTCTTTAGTTAAAAGTAGTATTAGCTTTGTTGTTAAATTAACATTTATTCATATTTAAGTACATGGGGGGTGACACTGAACCAGTAAATTCAGATTATTTTATATTGGCTAATAATAATAATAATCAATAATAATCATCACTTTATTGATCCCGTGGGAAATTATTTTTTACACCTCCCTCAACTTGCTCTTTGTAAGTAAGCTGTCCACGAAGGGCAGCCACCTGTTGGGGTGCCCAGGGAGCTGGGGGTTAAGGGTCTTGCTCAAGGACCCGCAGACGTGCTGAGGCAGGGTTTGAACCGGTGATTACAGGCACACAGGCTTAGCCCACTGAGCCACACGCTGCGAGGTATTAGTGCTTTTATAGTCAAAAATCAAAAATATCTTTAGTAGTAAATTGGAAGGTATGAGTATAGTTTCTGGGCAAAATTGGAGTAAAGCTATATATTCCTGGTAGTATAACGCGGAAATGGCGGTTGCTAATTAATTGAATGTCTGTTATGCTTCTCAGATCGACAGCTCCCAGATAATCCAGTGTCGAGAGCTGGTAGCACGTTCGCTGCCTCCACATCAAGCCTCCCTGCCTCCCAACACTCTATACATATACCAGCCCCTTCAGCAAAGCCAAGCGTCTTACAGTTGGGGACCCCCACTGTCCCAGCATCACCTTCCTGGCTCACCCCCATTGTCATCTCGAAGGGGCAAATGGGTCCACCTTTGCACCGGCCCTGCCCGGCCCTGCGCCCCAGGCCGTCTTCGGAACCGGCCTCTCCATTTGTCCCGCAAGCACTCTGCCAAGCGCAAGGTGGAGGAGATGGAAGTGGACGAGTTTTACGACGGAATCCGATGCCTCTACAGTGAAGACGGCAACCAGGAGGGGGCAGCGGGGGAGGGGCAGGGCCTCGCCTGCAGCTCCTCGCTGGGGTGGCAGGATGGCAGCCTCTCACCTTGCCCCCCACTGCAACCCGCCATCAGTGTCATCTAAAAGAGAAAGAAAACAGGCCTTCTCTTAATAACATGCAGAGCAGAGCACAAGTCCACAGTCATAGGCGTTATCTCTCCAGGCTAGACTGAGCCAAAAATACAAAAAAAAATGCTTCTTATTGATAACTATTTGTTAAGCACCAATTAAAAAAAAAAAACTAAGAAAAAAAACCCATATATACCCTTCTTTCTTTTTAAGATAGCGTTGATTTCCACGATTCCTGAAATGCCTTTGAAGTCTCCTGTGTTACGGCTTTTCCCACTGCATATTCTGCATATTGTATTGTGTTGTTTCAAGCTATTCATGGGACATGCTTGAAAGAATGTGGTACATTGTGTTGTCAATGTGAGCAGTTTGCTGGTCCCCACTAAAATGAATAGTCTGACTTTGTTTCGCCTTCCAGCGCTCGTTGAGCAGTGCTCCTCAGTATGTTTTAAGAGTTCGCTGAAAGTGTCACTACTAGCTAAGGATGCAGCATGTTCTTATCACTGTCAAAGAAGAGGATCCATGATAGATGAAATAAAAGCAATGCGATATGTTGCACTGACTGGAATCCACAGCATTTCCCATTGCGGGTTACAAGCTAGCTCACTGTCTAATAAAATGATCTTTCTATGCCGGGTCATGATAATTACCTTTGTACTGTGGAAATCTCTGGGGCATCAATAAAGAAACAAACCCAAATATTATTGTGGTCTTTTAATTAATTTTAATTTTAAAGGAATGGCAATAACTAGATTGTATATCTAGTGGAATGATTCCCATTCTCGCGGTCTTGAACTATATCTTGTGGATTACTTGATGTCATTTAATGTTATTCTTCTCTGCATCTGAGGTGTAGAGCAGTGTTTCCTGTGAAAATGTGGAAAAAAAGATGAATCTGGTTAATCAAACAAAAATACTAGTCTGTTTATCTAAACTATAGTATAAAAGAGTGTTAGGAAAAGTTTAGCTCTAGATCACGGGTAGCTATATAGTTATGGAAAAAAAGCTAAATTATGTGACCCATAATTCATAGCAAGGCAAGCCAAACATGTCATTCAAAGTGCTTAAAATAAAAGCAAGTAACAGGAATAATTAAATAGAAAATTAAAAACTACAAGTAAAAGACAAAAACGAAAGAAAAGCATAAATATTGATTAGCAGTCCTGTGGAAATGTGTTTTGCCTGGAAGTAAAGAAATGGATTTCCTGCTCTCTAATTAGAAGCAAAATCATTCATTATATATAATGATTAAAACTGATGCCACATGAATTCCTACAAATAATTGAAAATGTTTATCGTAAATATCATATGACGGTGGGTGACTCAGGTGAGTTAAGCGGATACAGGTGGAGCAGGCAGCACGGCAGGGGAGGGGTTACATTCACTAACTAACTCGCAATGTTTGTAACTTTGGGCGCAACTTCGTTCCTGGTTCCGCCAGTCGACATGGCCTCTGAATTAAGCCAAGACACAGTGCTGCAATTTATTCTTAGCAAAAATGGAAGAGTGAAAAACGCCGACCTTCTGACGCACTTCAGAACTTTCCTTAGAGAAGACGACAACAAGGCGCAGAACAGAGAGTTCTTTAAAAAATTTGTAAACTCTGTGGCGGTGGTTAAACAAGAGGAAGGTGTGTCATTCGTTGTGTTAAAGAAGAGGTACGCGGTCCATGTCGGAGACGCCGTCCCCGCTCCGAAAGCGTACTGGGAAAGAAAGAAAAAAGCTAAAGAATCAGGATTTTCCACGCAAGAGGAAAATGGAAACCTGGAGAAAGGTCAGGCTTTACCACAAACTAAGTTTAAATTAAATACTCAACCCGTGTCACACACAGGGTTTAACGCGCTTCCAAGCACTAATAACATTTTGCCTTCTGTTGGGATTATTACCAATGTAGACAATGCTCGCAAAGAAAAACGTGACACAAATCCTCCCTTTTCAACTTTACATACGTCAATCACCAAAACCGATAGAGCTACGGAGAACCGCAGCTGTACTTTGAAATTGCCTGAAGCTAAAGTGGTATATGGGGTTGAGAAACCGCAAGATAAAGAGTCCGATAAAACTTTTGTAGCCCCAACTAATAAAGAACGAAAACATGCAAGCATCGCTAAACCGACACCGTCCGAACCTTTGCACAACCAGAAAGCGACATTTTCCCAGAATTACCCATACAGCCGCGGTAACGTCTTTCCGGACGAACCTGCAAAACCAAGCTTCGTGGAAGAAGTCGAAAAGGAAATCAAAAGTCAAGACTTAGAATTTTCAAGCTCAATACGCCCCTTAACTGTAAAAACCAGAAATATTTCACAATCATCGTCTTGTATTTTGAGTTGTCACAAAGATTCGGATGACACAGGAGCGACCCCCAGCCATGGAAGTAAACCAGCACCTATGGAGATCCTCCAAAGTACCAGATCCCATCAGCAGGAAGACTGTGTAGCAGCTAAAATGAACCCCCACCTTTCCTACCACAGCTTACCACCAGAGAGCCCTGGGTCCTCAGTGGACAGCTATTCAGATATGTATCGGACTGGACTTTCTGCCAGTCACGGAGATCTTTTGTTGCCGTCTTACAGGAACTCTGAGTGGCCTGAGAGCTTCCACAAAGACCAGAATTGGGCCAGTGACGAAAGCCTCAATTTCAAGGGACTCTCGAGTGGGAAACAGAGTGTATATGTGGTGCTTCATCGCGCCCTGGATCCCAAGTTGGCTTTGCTGCACCGCGCAGAGAGAAAAGTGACCCCCTATCATCATTCTGCTGGTTACCTTAACGACGTGCCCAGGGCAGATGAGTCTGGATCAGAGTCTGGGCTCCCCGTTCCACTGCATTCTGTGAGCCGGACGTCCAGTGAATTCCGAAGCAGGATGTGTCGTAGCTTGGGAGCTGACCTGGACCAGCCATTCCATGAAGATGCAGTGTCCGCAAGGAAGAACAGGCTCTACTTGCTCTCCTCATCTTTAAGCATGAGCTATCTAAGTCGACCCTCCCATTTAAATAGATCTGGGGATGTTGCTTGTCCTGATCACAAGGTCTACACAAGTGAGAGTACTTACTTCCATAGGAACACCTTAGTGCCGTTAGAATCAAAAGAACATGACTGGTTGGTCAAGGCAGCTTCTGGGTGCTGGACTGAAATATACTCTCTCTTTCGAGAGGATCCGAGTCTCTTAAATAAGAGGGATTTCATTTCAGGATACACAGTGCTACACTGGATTGCGAAACATGGAGATCATCGTGTTCTTAATACTCTGTGGTATGGAGTTAGTAAAGCCGGACTGAACTTTGATATTGACAGTAAAACAACCTGCGGATACACCCCCCTACATCTGGCAGTCATCCATGGACACCGGAAGCTGATCCGTGTTATAGTACATAAATTCAAAGCCAAGGTATCATTGAGGGATACTAGTGGCAAGAAAGCGTGGCAATACCTTGGCCTCAACGGCTCCCGGGATCTCCTCGAGTTGCTCGGAGCTCCAAAGACGAAGACTGCACATGGTAAGATATTTGGGTACTCTTCAGAGAAGCTGCTGATACAGCCAAACAGCACGTGTCCGTCTGTGAAGAGGCAGACCTCCATAGCTGCTATCCTCAAGCATAAAACGCTACTGAAAATCCACGCTCATTCAGAGTCTTCAGTATAAACACAGCCATTAAATTTTTTTTTTTTTTTTTTAGTCTGGAAAAACCAACAGAAATATGCTATCTGTTCTGATGTCATTGCTGCAAATTAACATTGTACTAGTATTATACAATCATTACACAATGCATACCGGTTATTAATTCTGTGATGTTTAACATCTTTGTGACATTGCTGTGTAACAATGCATCTACTGCATCCCTTGTTTACAATTATAGGTTTTTCCAAAAAAAAAAAAAAAAAAAGAATAATCTTAAGTCTTTACCAACTAATATGCAGTTTATTGGCTCATCCACTCCAATGGATATAGCATATTAAATATTTACTGGTAGAAATTATTTTCTGCATCTTTGCTTCAGTATAAAGCTTCCAGTGTATTTTCTACGTTTGCTTAAGCTGCTCTAAACATTGTCCTAATACTTTACTACATAAGCATTTTTCCTGAAGAGAACCCATAATTTTCTTTTATTTATTCTATATGCCAGTCAATGTTTCACATAGATTTTTATAATATGTATGAACCTAGCAGCTAATGTGAAGGGTTTTGCAACTTGGAACCAAATTAGAATTTCATATGGAAAACCCTTGGTGGCTGGATGCTAACTGCTCAGCATACAGACAGTAATTATCCTTGCTGGTGTTCCAGGCTTGCAGTGACTGATTCATACTAGAATAATGTGACTTGTATGGTATTCTGTTACTACTGCAGGATGCGCCCTGCTAAGGAAGTTTCAGTGGCCACACAGATAAAATTCAGTATAATCAAAAACTAGCTATGTTGCCATATAAATTGTTTCCCATGCAGATCATTTTGCATATGCCAGAGCTATTTTTTGTTGACTTTTACTTTTGAACCTTAATATGTGGTGCCTTGCATATTCATATATGTATTTTATTTTTAAAGGTTTCGTATAAATAAATCCATATAATGTAAATGTGTACAATTGATGTTAATTTTATTCTGCATTTAATCCATTTTATGTGGTATACCCATACTTTTTTTTTTTATTTAAATGAAAGATAATGCAATTGAAATTTCTATATTGATTCTACCTCCCAAACTCATACTCCCCTTTCATTTTTTTCTCTCTGTGTGGACATACAATTTAACTGGAGAATAGGAAATATGAGAATATATTTTATTAAATGTATTGCGTTTGGTGCTATTGAGTGTGCCTACACCTGAACAGCAAGCCCTTGTATTGCAAATGTCTTTATTATCGTGAGGTATTTAATTCCTGGAAATATTCTTTCCTCGTTGGTGTGTTTCAGAAGTTTGGACTTATAAATAGTATTTAAAAGCATCCCCCTGTATTCAAAGGCTACACTTACCCCAGGAACACAAGCACACCTGCAGGATGAATGTGTCATACACCACTGAGCCAAGTTGACAAGTAGTTAAAGTGTAAGGCGGTTTGTTCAGTCTTTGTACTTGCTATGATATGTGTGTCGTTTTATTAGGCGTTCAGAATGCAAACTCCCTTGGGCAGTTTAAACGGAAAACACTGTCTTGGTTTTGGTGTGTACTGAGAGGAGAGTGAAGTAAGAGATTGATGTAAAAAACAAAAGTAGGACATTCACCTGAATATTCAGACTCGAGAAAATCATTTCCTGTGTTTAAGTCTGATTTTTCTGCATATGTACTTATTAGTAGTAAAAATAATACTAAAACCTACCTTTCAGTGATATTTATATTAAGTTTATCAAACTTTAGTATATTTGTCTTTACAGAAAATGAGGGTCTAGCTTTTGATATCATCATTGGCGAAATGCATGCAGTCCCCTTTATTCACATGTAATTAATTTTAAATGCTTCAAATGGTAAGTTAGGAAGAGCAAATGAGAAATAACTGCCCCATATCCTCTCTTTAGAGCAAAACGAATGACCGAACCTTAAATATCAAAACTGGCATCTGCACAGTTTTAGGTCATATAAAATGCTACTGCAGTTAACCTCTATTTGTAATGTGTAGTAACACATTACTTACAAATCGTTATTAAGTGTGTGACGGATATAATTGCAGTTGTCAAACGTGAATTTCTTGTTCTGCTTTTAAAGCTTAAGTGGTCAAAGAGATCTCAGCGGTAAACAGTGTTCCATAACTGTTTCGCATAAAAATGTAGAGAATGTAGCATACACGTGTGTCATAATGAAACAAAGAGAAAATATAAAATGAGATATCAGACATGATTATTCAAATTTATCAATCTGATTAACAGGGGTTATTTTGCCATAAGTTCATAATTTTGCATAAATCCTGACAAGTAATTCCAGATAAATTCCTGTATAGCTTTTAATGGTATTAACTTTTTTACAGTAGATAATCAAATAACCCCTACATCTGCAAAAATAAATTTTTTTATTGAGCATAAGCTTTAACTGAGCAGTGCATTCAAGCATAAACAAATATTCAAGATGATAAACAACTAAAGCTTGGTACACAAACAGGCTTTGATACATGTAGTGGCTGGTTCAATAGTTTCTAAATATATTTTGGATGGAAAAATTAGGTGACAGGTGAGGGAAAAGTTCTGTTTTTTCAGGTTAACGTTAAAAGCGGTTCAGCAGTGGTGACGGTAGGGGTGTAATGGTGAGGCGCAGCCAGTAGGGGTCAGAGTGAGGTGACAGTAGGGGTACGTGCAGAAGACAAAGCGGCAGAGGTGACCCCCGCTTCCTGGATGGGGACGTGACCCTCAGACAGCAGTCTCTCCGTCACCCTCTGCAGCTGCTCTTCCGCCTCCCTGATGAGGTCATCCAGGCACCTCTGCCGGATCAGCAGCGCCGGCTTCATCTGAACGAAACGCTGGTAGTCACGCAGCTGCCGTCTGCCGAAGTGAGCGGCCAGGATCTCGAGCACCACGCGCTCCCGCCGGTCCAGGTTCTCCTTGAGCTCCCGGGCGTCCTGGTGCTGGGCCCGCAGCTGGCGCTGCTTCAGCTGAAGGCTCTCCTGGAAGAGTGACACATGGCGAGACACTTCTGAGAATAAAAGAAGTCCTGCCCTCAACACGATGCAAAAAACATGATGCTGCGTAAATAAGTATTGTGTCCGACATCTAAACCAAACGCTGCACCTTGTTAAAGTAATTATCGTGCCGCAATGCTGAAATCGCTGGTGTGAGGTGATGTTAATAAAAGGGCAGTGACACTGAGCCACTTCTAGCCCTACAAAACTGATGAAAAATTAACTTTTCTGGGTCAATTTACTAGAGCCCTCTGAAGTCTCTGTGTCTGAAAGAACCCCTAATAAGAAGCAGAAAGATGGACATGATGTTGAAGAATGTATGTTTACCTTCTTACTGGATGTTAAACTGCGTTATTGTATATCTAAACAATGAAAACGCTGAAGGTCGAAGGAGGTTCTCGCCACCTCCTGGGAACTATCAAGGACACAGTTTTATGTGCATACAAAGCTTGGCAGTTAGATATTTTTTCATTCCTAGAGGAAATGAAATGAAAGGATACACGTACTGGTATTTGATTATCTAACTACATCTTGTTACAATACGGCCAGGACCTGCACCTATAGATGGATAGAGGATGATGTTTTGATCATCTCTCATGTGAAAAAGAAAAAGAGCAAGATATAATAAATGAATGGATCCAGGGAAATTACATATAAAATGTGCTATTTGGCTGTTGTGGGTGTATTTGCACAAAAGTAAGCAGTCAGACGGGATCCTGACCTTCTCCTTGGCGTTATCTTCCTTGTCCTCGTCCTCCAGGTCTCTCAGTGAGTTCTCCACACGCACAAGCCGGCTGCACAGTGACAGCAGCAGGTTGACGATCTTGTCCAAGTCGCCGACGAACATGTGGTACTTGTCCTGCTCACTGGGCTTACAGCACTCCTGTATCAGGGCTTCTAGGTGACCCTCCAGTGCACTGAATTTCCTCTGCTCCTCCGCTAGGCCTGCCTTCTCCTCCCGCAGAGCTGCTATGTTGAGCGTAAGGGCCTCCACCAACTCCGTCTATCAAACGGAAGCACACACACGTTCTGCCTCTTCTTTACTACAACAGTGTATTCATTAGTTTAGTTACGATGAAATAATTCCGAAACAATCGTGGCTCCTAACCTACAAATTATGCTCTACGTAAATCACTATATCAAATATCATCTGAGGTTACTATGGTCACAGGAAGAAGTACAAGACTTTTGTCAAGCGCTTTAAGGGGAGGTGACAGACATGGCATTTTGAACTACGGTAGCCATGGAGGTATTTTTAAAGAATTGTTATGTTTCAGATCAGTGTTTCTCCACCCAGTCCTCAGGGACCCATGGATGGTCCACGTTTTTGCTCCCTACCTGAAGCAAAAATGTGAACTGTCTGGAAGAACTGTCTGTCTGAGCTGGGAGAAAGGGTACCCAAGGCCTGGATTGAAAAACACTGTTTTAGATAAACCTAGCATACATAAGATGTTTAAACCTTTTTTTGCTTTAGATATTCTTCTTCCTTATCCAGATCTGTCTCCATCCCTCTGGGTTTATTTTGCAGATCCTTGTCAGGCTCTTGCTTTCTGTTTAGGGTCAAGCACAAAACATTTTCTCTGTGATGAGACAAAAACACAAGGCAAGTCCTGACTAGCAGAACAAGCACCAGTGACTTCACTAGTGAGTGTTTACTATTATGTTCAGTTTCATACTTGGAGTAACAAACCAGTTGGTGTAGGTTTGCTACAGCTATAATACAAAGAAGAACTTTAAAGCATTACTTCTTAATACATTAAATAATGGTAAGAATAACATATGTTTAAATTAAATGGATAGCAAAGAAGCTAACTGCTCTGCTGATACCAAAGCAACTAAGAGTTCCCTAGGGCTATAATAATGAAAATAAAAATATACTAGACAATGAATCACATGAGTGACTTTGGATTTATATTAGATTTCAGGCGAGTCATTACTGTGAAATTAATATGGGAAGTGACCACGTGTCTTTGGCATAGGCCCTTTAAAAGATGTCTTGTAATAAGGAAATACACCACCAGATGGCAGTATTGCATCATCTGTAACTTTAACTGGATTCACAAATATTTTACTGACATCACCTGTCACCGCAGACATATTCTGGTGAGAAAACTAAGCTACATTAAAAATATAAATAAGTATCCTGAAATTGTAACTGACCAAATTGACCAATGGTGTTTAACTGTAATTTTAACCTATACCATTCCAATACAGATTCCAAATCACAGATTATAGAATCCTATACAGATTCCAAGATCTGGCAGATATTCACACACTCACCTATACTCCGTCTGCGTGCTTGTCTTCTCTGGCCGTAATGGTGGCGCAAATGTAGGGAAGATATCCTCCATCAAGTCCATAGTATTTTTCACTGCCCATGTGCCCAGGACGGGAGTCAGGGATTTGTCTTTAGACAGTAACATCTGTGCCAGGGCCTCCACCCGCACCTCCTCGGCCGAGCGCTCCCTCCTGCACAGCACTGGGTTCTCCTCCAACGTCTCCTGCTCATTGATGCTGTTCTGCCTCTCCACAGCGACATGGAGAGGAGGTGACTGGGTCTCTCCGTCCACGCTTGGACTTCGTAAGATGACCTTGGATGGGGAATCTGTGTTCTCAGCTTGGGCAGGGAGGAAGGAATGGTATTCAGCCAGGTCTCTGTCAACTGATCTTCTGTTGAGGGTGTTAATACTGAAACAAATAAGAAACACACTGCATTGCCAAATGCGCACAAAAAAATTGCAGAACTTAATCTATAGGCTGCATTGGATTTAATATTGTGAGACAGTAATACATCTGACACGTGTTCTCCTACGGTGTTCAAGCGGACGTTCTTCCATACCCTAGGCCGTCCCCTGCAGGTGGATACGCAGGGATTGGTGGAGGAACGCCCTCTTTGATGTCCGTGTCCTGAATGGAGGATGTACGGCGGGAAGCCTGGGCGGGTTCCTCGAGAAACACGTCATCATCAACGACGACGTCCTTGAAGGTCAAGGAGGGTGGTGACGCTTGGAGGTTCGACTCAGAAATGCACAGGGAGAGGAGGGGCTGTGGCTGTGTCGTGCGGGGGCTCTCTAACTCAGAGGAGGTGCTGCAGGATACACCAGCAAGGAGGTTCTGCAATGTTGAGGTACCCGTTGCGATGGCTGTATTTCGGGCTGCAGGAATCTTTGAGCTGGGTTCCTCCTCTGATGCTTCCTGAGGCACGCTGGTGTCTGAGGAGCTTGTCAAAGCTGCCAAAGCAGCCTGACACTCAGCACTGGACTTACTATCCTGCCCTAGGAACGGGAATGTGTTGCGTGCAAGGGTATCCAGACTAGCCTGGCATTGGCTGTTATCAGTTTGCCAGTTCAGCTTAGCAGTGCAGGGTGGGGGGGCGAAAGAGCAGGGCAGGCCAACGGAGGCTGCCAGGCCGGCGGCACTCAGCATCCTGTGCCGCTCCGTGGGCTTCGACTTCTCGCCGTGTACGGCCGGGGTGCTGGGTGGGGACAGACCCACTCTGGGCAGGGACCTCTGATCTCCATCCAAGGGGACCGCAGTCTGCTTATGGTCTACATCTTTCACGGGTCTAAAATAAAACACATTCTGCTGACTGTGAAGTGTATCCCACTGTGTTATTCCTCATAGACTGATAATGTAAGGCAGTTCCTCCACCAGGCGAGGGGTGGCAGTGGCATTCTCACTGGCTCATGGAGAGTGTGGTCAAAAAAAAAAAAAATCAATTTTGAAAATTTTTTCTAATGTGAAACTAATTTTTGTTTTTAACATGCATGAAGATATTGTGTTCCTGGTAATGCACCATGTCCTCTTTATTATTACTGCACTATATTCTTGTGAGATAAATTTGGGTTGCCAGTTAATGACCAAGGGAAAATGTAGGTCCTGAGCCAAAACCAGCTGAGAACCACTGAAGTCAGGGATTTCATTTGACAGTGAAAAACATTTCAAATAAAATTTTCATTATCACTTATATCGACATGATAAATATTCCTCCTACAAGAATGCTTGGCTTGCAAGTAAGTTTTACAATCTCACTGTCTTAAATTTGTATTTCAAAGGCTGAAACATTTACTAGTTTGGATTGCACTGCACGTATGGACATAAACATAAACATACAGACATCGAGAAACAAACCTTCTATCACTTGGATTAAGAAACAAAGGGTGCCTTGAGGTGACCCCAAACGCTGCATGATCCGCTCCAGTTAAATCCTGAAAGATATAAGACAACCACCATCTAAGAGACACATCACACAGCATTTGATTTTGTGGGATGACTTTGGAGATCAGCTTTTGTCTGCCATTTTCAAGTCTCTTTGAAATCCAGTGACATTAAAGAAAAAGGTAATAGTCTGTTTTTAAGGAAGAATACAAAATGCAATGACAAGGCTTGAGTTTAATTGGTTATTCATTAAGGACAAAAACAATGCAAACCAGTGCAGCATGTAAATTAACTGGTAAAGTTCACAGTCCTTAACGACCAAGCAAAAGTTTTAATGATTAACTGGGCATAATGCAATGAGGTTTGTCCTGCTTGGAAGTTGCTCGGATGTTAAAATAACAATTTTGAAATAAAACAAATGTAGTGCACTAACAAAGAGTACGTACATAAATGAAACATTGGCTCGGGAACACAGACACTTTCATCTGAAGTGGAAGCTTGGGAGTCAGCCTGCGTATCTATGGGGCTACATTTTTGCAGTTTATCAAAGCAAAGCCCTGAGAGTGTTTGCGCAGTAGGCACTAATTTATTTGGTTGTTGTTATGTTGCAAATATTCTGAGAACTTTTCCAGTGATACACTACATAGAATTAGTCATAGATAGTAGTATGTGTCGGAAAATAAAATAAATAAAAAAAAAACCTCCATAATGTACAGAAATTATTAAGTATTGTATTGAACTTAAGAGGGTTATTGAAGTAAATACTAAGTTTTTTCCTGAATTATTCTCTGGGATAGCGACGTGAAATACCATCGCGATGACGCCTTGAAAAACTGTTTATGAGGGAAAGTTAATTTGCTCTCCCTGATAAATCGCTTTTTCATCCTTCCCTAGCATTTCCTGCCCAGACTGCCATCAGCCTCTTAAAGACATTATCTCCTTATTACACCATCCTGAAATCAACAGAACCGTTATCAGTCTGTTCTCTCTCAACACTCAACTTCCAGGCCGGGCTCCATGGCACCACACAGGAAGTGTGAGGCTTTGGCTATTTCCTGTAGGACATACCGGGCAGACGACAGGCTCTGTCCATTTATCACGTAAGATGTTAGAACTCATTTCAGAAACACTATACACAGTAACCTTAATCATTTTAGATTTTAGAGGTTTTTTCCTAAACACACACTGGGATTGGGCTACTACATGAAAATTCATTTACATTGGGGAAATAATACAAAAATGCATGACTATAAATTAAGTTACACTTAAAACCATAAGGATGAGTGTTGGAATGTGCAGTGGTATATCCTCAAACCAGCTTTAAAGGTGTTGACATCAGATGCCCAGGAGATGATTATTAGTTACCAGTAAATCTATCTGTCCAGCAATCCTGAACTGAATAAGCATTTAGGAGGTAGATGGATATATTTGCTTGCTGGGGGCTCTGATGATGACAGGAAGAAACAACCATTTCAAGTCAGCAGAAGTGGCACCACCCAAGCAGGGTGAGCTGCAGCTGCGGAATTTACCGTATGAACCTCCTAATGAGTCACGAACCATGTTTTCCTTTGCTGATAATCTCTCTCTCATTTCCACTGAAGCTCCCACTTAAAATCTGAATTTGTTTTTTAGCTGCTTTACTTGTTTATGTTTTGGTGCCACTTAAATACATAAATAACTTATTCAAACTGAAAAGTTGTGATTTTCAAGTTGAGGTACATAAAGCAGCTGTGAAGGAGAGGAGGGGCGATATCTGCTTTATACAGCATGATATATATTCAATGGGGACTCTGTTCAAAACCGAAAATACTCAAGGGGTCTTTCGTTCTTAGCTGTTTATGTGAACATGCAGGGGATCCCAAGTGCTGGTCGCTGGTTTAACAAAGGTTGAAAAGTTAGAAGAGATGGTGATTTCTAAAAGGAATACAGAAAAAGTGTAACATACCTATATGAGAAATGTAACATACCTTATACTGCTTCTCCATAGAGGGCGAAGACCGAGACCTGTAGTGTTGAGGAACCACCCTTTCTTCTTCAGGGCAACGTAACAAGTCCTCCACTGAGGCAGACATCCCAGAATTCCTTGGTGGTGCAACCCTCTCAAAGGTTTCTTCCTGGTTCTGCATATGTAACTGACTCTGGACAGGCACAGAAGAAGCGACGAGACCAGGCTTACGTAGCTCCCCCTCGTGACTAAAAGATTGTTTTAGAGGATCTTTGTCCTTGTGGAGGGATGTTGGATTATTACTGCAGGATTTCAGATGTGCCAGTTCTGACATGTCTCCATTTGGGTGCACGGTGCCCTTTAGATTGGAGGGAATGGCGTACATCATATGGCTTGTCCCTTTCTGACTGTCAGAAACTGAAGTAAAATGGAATCCTTGCTCCTGACTGAACAAAAATCCAGATGCACATATACTCTTCGAGTCAGGGCAGGGGGCCTGCATGTACGTACTGGTGGGGCGATTTTGCAAAGATGACCGTCGACCGGTCTTGCGTTCCATGTACTCAGCCAAGGCATCCTGTTGTATCTGTTTAAGCTCAGAATGGGATATACTGAGGCTGGGGCCTGTGCTTTTTGTAGCTGCCATTTCAAAAAGTTTGCACCTATCTGCTACACTGGTCTCAGGTATGAAAAATTGCTGAGGAGCCCTCTTCTGTGAGTCGTCGCCTCGTGACAACCCTACTTCATGCATGTTCTCTGGCTCAGAATAAGAGCGCTTCTTCTGCTCTGCAGTGAGGCGTTTGCGGCCACCAATTCGAGTAATGGGGAACCCAACGGCCGGCCGACTCGGAAGAGGGGGTGGAGCACTTTTCTGTACCTCAGGTGTAACAACATGCCTTTCTTTTGGGGTGTGCAGAGAAGCTACGCAAGGCTTGGGACTTGTCTTAGGAGCCTTCCTCTCCAGGGATAAGTGCTTATTGGGAACGGGCTTGGCACTAAGGTCTCGTCGTCTGAAAGAAGTAGATCTTAGAACCTTCGACTGTGCATCTTTGATGCTATCTCGATAGGTCCTGTTGTAGGACACGTCCTGAATAGTACCTAGGATTTCCTCAAGGTCTTCTTTCCAGTGGAATTCCTTTTCATTATTTCCACCCAGCTGGAAAGTGCTCTTGCTTCGTTGGATCGCCATGGGTTTGTTGTGTGGATTTCTAGAAGGGGGCTCTATATTTCCACACATCCGCTGTCGTGTTGGGTATTGTTGGGGTTCTTTATTGTCCTCCAGCTGCACAATGTCTTTCCTTTCCACACTCCAGCTCTGTGTTCTGCTATGGCTGGAGCTTCCCCTTGGCTCTGTCCTCTTGTTAGGAAGGACGTCACTGTGGCTATATAACCTCCTTTGCTCCCGCTCAAACCGGCTCACCTTCTCCAGGACTGAGAGGTGCACGGCGTCGCTCTCGTCCTTCTCACTCCGAGTACTACACTGGCCCACAAAGGCTTCCGACCCTGCTGAATTCTGGACCTGGATCAGGGCATTCTCCAACTTGGTCAGTGGATGGTCCTGCTGATTTTGCTTCTGCAATGCAGAATCGCTGCTCTGTCTAGGTAAAACACGCCTCATACTATTGTTTTTCTGGCTGTGAACAGTGTCACCTCTGCTGCCATGGGAGGCTGGAACACTAATATCTCTGGGCCTTCCATACATTTCCTGAGTGCAATTAAATCCATCTTGGGCCACAGTAGATAATGGTTTGTTTTGAAGGTAAGTGATCTCTAGTGGATGGTTCCAGGTATTTGCCTGGATTTCCTCTTTCTCCCTTGTCTGTGCGCACACCTCAGAGCCTTGTGAGGGTCTCTGCTTCTCTTCCCTTGGTTTAACTCTAGTGTATGGATCTCTCCTCTCCTGATTCAGATTCTGTGATACGTGCCTGTAACCATCCTCTTGGTTTTGGGATGCGCCATAGCCATCCACACCGGTCTTAAAATGAGGTCTGTTGTGACTGCATTTGGTGTCAGAATCGTCATGCCGCCTTCTGTCATGGTGCATGGGTGGTTTGGGTTTAGTATCATTGGTGGGTTGGCTGACAGTAGAAGAGGCTTGACTTTGGCATTCTTTCTCCGTTTTTGATTGCTCTGTATTGAGTTCCCTCTCCTGGTCTCTGTAGGAGGAACACACGCTCTCCTTAGCTAGTGCAGGGCATATACCGCCTGAGTTCGGGCAGCAGCTGGGCACCTGGGCATAATGTGGCTCCGATGGCGGCACAGGGTAGATGCCCGTAGGCAGCATTGGATGCCCGGTCTGTGAAGCCTGAGGGAAGTTCTGCCTGGGTTTCGTCGTGGGACTGCTCTCGGGGCTCTTTTCTACTACCGTGTGTAGCTGCCCGTCGGTCGCAAATGTCTTCACCAAGGGGAACGAGGCACTGTTCTGATGCCAGAAGCCCTTCTGTGAAGCCCTTAAAGATCGAGTCTGCTCTTGGCTAGACCACGAGTTCGGCCGCTCGTGGTTTTTGATGGCAGCATAACTATCACTGCGAAGTGGAGGCGGTGGTCCCCCTTTCAGACTCTCACAGGAGTTTCGGCCATGTGTCTGACCCCATAACGCATGGTTTGCTGACGCACCCGTCATTCCTCCCCGGACGTCAGCGTGCATCCTGCCCTCATTGTTGCGTAGCACCTTAGCAGAACTGACCTGATGCTCCTCCGAAATACCCTGCTGGGGATCGTAGACCGTGCGGACGTAGCGCATGTCTGCCTGTCGCACACCTTCAGGCCCACGCTGTGATAGCATACTATCCATAGAGTAGGAGCGCTCCTTGCTGAAGGATGGACCAGATGGAGGGTACTCAGGAATGCTGGAGCTGTTGGAGAAGGAACTGTAGGCGGAGTCCCTCTTGTTGAGCAGGTGGTCAATGCTGTTGGAGGATTTGGAGGAGGACAGTTGATGGCAGGAGCTATACGCTGGGTGGCCATGATCCAAACTCTCCATACTGCCTCGTGAACTGTACTGGTCTGGGCTTTTCCTGAGGAAGCCAGCATCATAGCTTGAGAGGTCGGTGGTGGATAGGCTGGATGGAAAAGAAAAGGAAAGAATATCCATTAGATGGATACATATCTGTAGCTGATACTTAAGGCAGCAAAGGACCTATCACAGGTATAGTATAACTTCATGAGAAAATTATACACCATATATACCAAGTTTGCATTTTTGTCACACAAACATTACACTGGATATGGGTTATCAAAATGGTCATTTCAAATAATTATAGAAAAATAATCTATTAAAAAAAATTAACCCAGATTAATTGTGCTCTATAATGCCCCTTGACAATTTGAATACAATCATTCATGGTAATACTGTAAATATGGACGCCGATGCAAAAGCATTCTGTACAATTTCAGTAGTAAGGCATTTTACACCTCAGTGCAAAGCACTTAGCAGTGAACTCGAAGGTCGGACCAAGTCTTGATGTTACCATCAGCAATCAGTATGTAATAAAAGAGATGTTTAAGTTTAAAATGTCTATCATAGCTTTACTTAACTACCAAAATCCATTTGAACTGAAATATCTATAAATGCTTCTCACATCAAATGTTGTTATATCCGATTAATTTACATAAATTAATCACATGTAATCAATTAGATTAAAATGTTTAATGGCTTGACAGCCCGAAATAATTTTATCCAACGCCTGTTCCCAAACCAAGAAAGGCATAACTGATCAATCATGTTAAATATTATTAAACATGAGCTTGTTCAAGTAAAATCAGTTTCTTATCTTCAGTCTTTTCTCCTATAGCATTGTTGTGTTTCCATTATTTCCCAAATGGCAATCATTAAAATAATGGTCACATGCTGCCACAACAGGACCAACAGTTCACAGCATAGGACTCTTTCTGTATTCTTTGACATCAAAAGTACATAGAACTTTCATTATGGTGTTTCCTATTGGGAGAGTTTGCTGCCAACAATAATCTGCCGGATAATAGCGTTAACATACTTTCTCCAAGTTATTCCTTTATTATTTTAAGCTAAACAGGTATCATTAAAAATCTTAATCAAACAATATCTCTGCCACTCTATCCATCTCATATGCCACTGAGCACATAAACATTAACTAAAACTAAAAAAAATAAGAAAATAATTTGATTAAACATTCTTCTTTATTCTCTGCAACGCAGAACAGTGTAAATGGTTAGAAAAAAATATACAGTAATGTGTTTCCTATACTGGAGACACACTGGGCTTTAGAATTTTTCCTGTATTGACATTAAATGTCTTAATTTAAATATTCAAATCTATTAATTGGAAATGTGTCGAGAAGAGAGGGTTTTCAAACAATGGACATTTTCTACTTCAGCAGACCAAGACTTTGTTTCAACTAATTCAACAGTTGAGTATAAAGAGTCACAGTTACAAAGTACTCAACTGGTTGGTTGAAAAATTCTAGGTCTGGATTTTTACTTCCTGGCACCTCTGCACTTCAGCAACTGTGCTTCCACTGAGGCCCTCTCCTTGTTCCAAGCTGCAGTAGGACAGTAGGGCTCAACAGGTGCTTCTCAAGGGAGCAGGGAGTGAGCAAAGACATGGACCTTCTGGTGGTCCCCAAGGACTGGGCTGGGAAGCACTGCTGAAGAAGAAATGCTTCTAAATAAAAAAGGCTCTTATATCCCTGACAGAGGGCCCTATTCCACTAACCTGGACTGGTAGTTGTGATGCCAGGGTGTAGCCACGCTGCTCTGTGATATCTGCATCATGCTGGGATCCTGCTGACCCTCCCCAAGTTTGGTCGAATGCCAGGAATGAGGTCTAGAAGTTGACCCACTCTGTCTGTGGACAAAAGGAGATGGTGTCTGCAAGAGAAGGTTCTGCGGAAGAGCTCGGTGCCAGCTCTGAAAGGTTAACAGTCACTTAACATCCAAGACAGACACGGGGACACTATATTTATGTAACTATATGCCATGATTGAGGTAAAACAAAGTCACAAAACAATAGGGTGACCAGATAATCCATCCACTTTGAGCTACTTCAGGTTTTGCAAACTATTTAAAAACCTAAAGGCTCCTGTGCTCGACTAAATAGTTCAGCTCTTCTTGTCGTTTGACTGGCTTGTTTCCTTGAATGAAAAACATATCCAGCTGTTTCACATTAACATTAGTGCGCATTATAGGGGACTGACCAATCAGCACACAGCAAGAACTCAGTGCTTAAGTGAAATCCAGGTCCTTTTCATTAAAATGGTAATTCACAAATCCCGTCCTAGCTCAGTCTCCTCCCTGACATGGATTATCTCGTCAGAAATATAATATGAATATAATAATAATAATAATAATAAATAGATATTTTATTTCATAACAATAATTTAAGAAAACATATCTGTGTTGTCTTCAGTATGTTTCCCAACTCTACGTGCAACTCTACATGCTTTGGTAAACTGTGATCCCCTTGTGTATTTCAGTTTCCTCCTAGAGTCTAAAAAACAGAACTGCCCTTACTGTGTGGATGTGCGTGTTTGCGTGAGAGTGAGCGTCTTGTGATGCATAGGTGTGCCATCCAGGGTGTGCCCTGTCCTTGGATGGATTCAAACAACTGTATTCTTTAAATTATTATTAGTATTTACATACTCAAAAAAGATACATTCAAAATGGAGACTATCAGAATGCCCTAATGTCTTCAGCATAATTCAAGCAATATTTATATAAATGCTACATAGTGCAAAACATTTAGCACACCAAATGTACAATGTCGGTCATGGCAGGCAATTTCTATCAATATGAAAACAGAAGTGCTTTACCCTCACAAACTTTGTTGCTTACTCCAATGTAGGCAGCAAACCATCATGTTGAATCTTGGTTGACTTTTTTACAATGTGGACCTAAACATTTTAAAGTTTTGCACTAAATGGTCCGATGCTTTATTTGCAGTGGTGGATAGTTCAGGTCCAGAAAGTAAAAAATCGAGATGAAGATTTTGTTTCAACTAGCCAGGCGAGCAGAAGGAGTCCCAGCCCAGAGTCTTCAACTGTTTGGTTGAAACAAAATCTTGGTCTGAATCTTGGGGACCCATTTCTAAGCAGAAAATGTTGTGCATTCAATTCAACATTCTAGTCAGTCTCCTACTCCTGTAGGAAATATTTCTGCTGTTTCAAAATATGAATTAATATACCAGGAAAATGCGTTGTTTCTATCTTGTATATATCTTGTTGAATTTAGCATACTGATTGAAGGAATTTTACAAAGCAGTCCAGGAAAAATCAACAGGAGAGATCAGAGAATGGATCAGAATAAAAGAATTTCATGGAAAATTTGTTTGAGTAGCTGTGTAAAACTAGTTTTGGCATGCAAGAAGCAGTATGACCACCAAGAAATTATTCTCCTACTCCACCCCACCCTTGAAGTTAAATGATCCCTAGTTTGTTTAGGACACTGTGTGCTAAAGCAAACACAGCCTCCCTGTAACGGTGTAATCATTGCACATTACTACAAAAGAATACATGGAGTGTTTTATAAAAGCATGTATGTGAGCAATAACTGGATTTCACAATCACATTAAACTACATAATCAGCTAAAACAAACTGGAAAGCAAGATAAAACAGGAAAAGACATTTTAAATAATACCTTAACTTATGTGCTATACTCAAAAACAGAATAGGAACTGAACATCCACTGGAAATTAATAAAACAAATTAAATAAGTGAAAAGCATGTAACGCAACAGTATGATGACCAAGTTGGTGGGCCGTGCTTATTATGAGAGAATATATATATATATATGGCACATTTTCTATGCTTTCACTGGGAAATTGTCCAAAGGAACAGCCCAGGTGAAGAAGTCTCTCTAGTTCCAGATGTTTCTTTTTTTGCCAGAACTCCTGCTAATAACAGTTAATCTCCTGCCAGGGAAATCCACTTTTTCAGCAGAAAACTGTCTAGCATACAAGTACCAAAACAAGACTTAAACCTGTTAGCTTTGAATGTTACAATGGCAAGACCAATACCACAGCTGTCAGATTCGTTTACCTTTTTTCTGTCACCATAAAAGTATCCTTCTATCTTACATCTTCTATGTAAAATACTTCTCAATTATTTATTTACTAAAATATCTAAATACCCCATAAGACGGAAGTAAGAAAATACTGATATCGTAACAAAAGAATATACAGAAACTTCATTTCTTCGCCATTATTTAAGAATGTGTCAGACCCTTGACTAAAATAGTAACCTGATAATAAATTACTATTTTAAAAAGATGAATCGATGGCCAAACATAATTAAGAGAGTTTTATCTAATGCTTAAAAAAGATCACCCTTAATTTATTAAATACAAAATCTACACTAAACGAAGCAGCAGAGATAACACACAAATAACCCAATGAGAAAAGGCCGTGGAGAATGCGGAGAGCACGCAAATGGCTGCCCAGCAGCAATCCACACAGTTTGCGACCCCGAGCACCAGTTACCTCGCCGTCATCTGCAGGACCTTTGAGATCAGCCCGGTGGCCAGGCTGTTGACGCTGCTCTCGGAGGGAGACTTGCATAGTGCCCCCTCTGACAGATCCGAACTCTTTTGTTTCCTTCGGAATTTTCTCCGATAAAAGGCCCCTAGAAGCTCCATAGTGTCCCACTGAACACGCTACACTGAAGTGGCAGCCAGCAAGAGGTTGGCGGGCAGGGCTATGCGACCAGCGCTCGTTAAGACAGGCAATTAGCAGTCATTACCTCAAATACGATAAAAACATAAAGTAAACATCCTGCCCCCAGCTGAACAGATGCTCACAGGGAACAAACAGAATACAAAACAAAACAAAAGAAATAAAATGAAAATTCCAATATCAAAAATGAATATTTATATCCTGAAAATGGCCCTAAGGGAGGCCAGACTCATGATAGCACGTGGTGGAGGAACAATAGTGACACTGTGCATCTTTTTGCCTTATTCAATTCCTGTCAATCAACATGTGACTCAAATAAACCTGAGACAGTGAGCAACAATCCTACATTTGAAATATGTCTGCTTCCCTTAAATCTCATATTTCAATGACAAGGGGATATTACAAGCAGAAAGAGGTATCTGTGCCATCCCAAATGCGCTGTGACAAAGCTATTTCAAACCCATTTCAATGGTTCTATATTGTAAACGAAATAGGCAAAGCATAGATAGTGAAGCAGAGGATCCAGCCACAGCTCTGAAATCAAATTCAGCCTGATGAAACAGAAGGACTTCCACACATTCACATTTTGGGATTCCCTGATGAAAGTCTTTTCAATTTTCCCATGACACTCAACATCACAACAGCGCTGAGAACAAGAGAGTCATCAGAGATACCGATTCTACGCGGACTCCGGCAGTGACCAACTGAAGGTCTATTCTTTGCCAAGTCAATGGGGCAAGATGATCAGGGCGTGTTTCAGAAAGGAAAAATTATCTGTGCCATGAACAAAGTCAGTGACAATCTTTTGATCTGCAAGGAAGCTGAAATTAGACAACAGATTATAGAGGAAGAGGATAGCATTACAGTCTGGCCTGCCTGACTCAAAGTTTTCCAAGTTATAAAAATGACAAATGCTTCAGGAGTTTCAGGAATTTTTTCAGTGTGTGCAATTTGCACGATTATAAAAAAAAATGTACTGAAATTATAGTACAGCTGGTAAAATTATAACATTCACCCTCAACTCAAAAGAAGTCTGGCATTTTCTTTAATGAAATATCCAAAAACAATTATTTATCATATTAAAGCCAAAAATCTTCTTTGTATCTATCATCTAAATTGCCATTTCATCATAAAAAGATGAAGGTTAAATAGCTGCCAAACACAAATTTTAACAGAATGGTGACAGTTACAACATTGTTTTTACACTTAAAACAGGATTACTCTGTGCTAAGCTCTGTGGCCTGCTGAGAGCAGCATAGAGGGATATGAATGACAGACAGATGCACTTTAAACGTATATACAAAAAAGTAGTGAACCTTCCAATCACATTCTAGTTTAGGAAGGATGTAAGGCTGTATGACCTCAACTCATCTGTTCCCTCTAAAAAAATCTCTAAATGATTTCTTATTCCAGACAAATGTGCCATCTGCCAGACAGGTCATTAGAAAACTATGTAGCTTACAAATGTATCACCCTGGTACAAAGTTAATAATAAATATCAACACCATCTACATAAATCTGCTTCTATACTGGCAACAGACATATCAGTGTATCTATTAAACTTTGCATTCCAAAGGGTTTAGCTCAGTCAATAATACTATCAGTGTACAAATCCTTAATTTGAAGTGATAACTGCTTTATTCACATAAGCAGAAAAGCAGACACATTTGCTCAATACATGAAGCACACAGAAAGGGTCAAGAGGTCTGGTTGCTGTTTGACAAAGTTTAAGAATGGGAAATATGCATGATCTAAGCAATTCCCAAACTGGTACAGCCGCTTATTAATTGCCATGTCAGAAACAGATATTTTTGTGTACTAGTTCACAGGGAGTTCACAGAAAAACACACCTTGTCAATGAGAGATGTGTTAATGAATCTTGTTAATGAATCAATCAAACTCCTTAAGAAGCCTAAAGAGCACGTTGTTGGATCCTCACCTTAAGGAGTTCAGGCTGTTGTGTAGGTGACGAGGGTCCCTGCCTAGTGCCTATTCTCCTTCCTGAAGTTTTGTTATATTGCTGCTTCCTTGAAGCCGACTTAATGGTAAATTGGTCAATCTGCCAATATTAGCAGTGACTGAACTGCAAATCCAGTTACTGTTTATCCAGACTCTATGATCACCAAGATTTCCTCCATCATAAGACCTACAAAATGACTATCCCACATACTAACTCGCTGATACAGGAAATGTATCCATTAACAGTAGCTTGCCCTCAAATAGTCTATGAGCTGTTGAGCTGTTGAAGGCCAGCATGTACTACGTCTACTTTAGACAGACAGACAGACAGACAGACAGAGACATACAGACAGGCAGGCAGGCTCACATTCAGGCAGGCAGACAGAGACATACAAACAGGCAGGCAGAGATTCAGGCAGGCAAACAGAGACATACAAACAGGCAGGCACACATACAGGCAGGCAGACAGACAGACATACAAACAGGCAGGCAGACATTCAGGTAGGCAGACAGAGACATTCAGACAGGCAGGCAAACATTCAGGCAGGCAGACAGAGACAGACAGGCAGGCAGAGATTCAGGCAGGCAGACAGAGAGACAGACAGGCAGGCAGAGATTCAGGCAGGCAGGCAGACAGACAGACCAGCAGACAGAGAAACAGGCAGGCAGGCAGAGAGAGAGGCAGACAAACAGACAGGCAGGCATACAGACCGATATAATTGACTGATTTTTTTAAGTCACAAAGACAAATTAAGGATGATCACAATATTTTACAAAATGTAGAAAACAGTGGTATTTTCCATTTTGCGAATAGTAGAATGTCAGAGTTACCAGAATATCAAGCTGAATACACATTCAATTCTCTGCCTACTTAAGCAAATACTTAGAAAGGCATTATTCACCCACACCCTCAGGACTTTGCCAGGCGTGATTAAGGCACTCCTGATACAGACCTGTCCCTGATACGCAGTTTCACCCTGCCAACACAGCCCTGGCTGCCCTGTTGGTGTCCTTGGCTGAAGGGGAGGCTGGCGGGACGCTGCTTGGCCACTTCACTGCAGCGGGGGTCCGCACTGCATTCCCTGGGTATGATAGAGAGAAGAGTGGCTCAGCACACCAGGATCACATGGATCACATGAAACCTCAGAGCTTCACTGACAGAAACAAACCCATTCGGTGGATCTGTTAATGCAAGGATCACAAGGGATCCGGCTTTCGCGGCATCAGATTGTGACCTTGATCCTAAAATAGTGCATTTACTATTTATTTAATAGGTGCTTTTATCCAAAGAAACACACACCCGAGAGCAACCAAGGGTCAGGGGCCTTACTGAAAGGCTAAATGCTGAAGGCTGATCCTGGGATTCAAACAGGCAACCTTCTGATCAGAAGCACAGAGGACTTACCTGCCACATACCACACTGATATCAGTCCCCAGAAACAACTGGTAAGCATATAGAATAAAATTAGAACCATGAAGGAGAGTTTGCTAGCACTTAAGCAAAACACTTAGAAACACTTAGAAAGGAAGTATTCACTCCTGCCTTCAGGACTAATGTTTAAAACTGATTCTGTTTTATATTTTTTTTCTGTGTATGCTTATTTTAATTACTTTCTTTGAAATGTCTGTAAAGACATGTGCTTAAAACAGGGCTGTATAAATAAAGACTAATTGATTGATTGATATATATTTGGAAGGGTTTGTAATTTTTCTTGTAACTGATTACAAAATACTGGTAATTATGAAAAGGATTTTACACTTCTGAACCACTGAATGTTCAGTTTTTGTTTTGTTCATAGGATTTTGAAGACAAAGGAAATGAAAGTTAAAATTCAAACATAAAACATTTTTTTTAAAAAAAGAGATTGTGGCCTTTTGGCGTGCAGTTTATTGTCAGTTTATCTTTAAAGTGTGCCCTAAAGAATAATCGTTGGCAAGCAGCTGTGCCCTGTGCTGTGCCCATTATGGGCATACTGATTGGGCATGTAAGATGGGCAGGGCCTGTGTTAGTTTTATAGTCAAAGGTGCACATGAATGACCTCAGGAATGCACTGTACAAAAGTTATCAAAAGAGAATGTGTGCCCTGCGGGGCACAGCTGTCACCGGGTGACATGGCAGTGCTTGTGGCTCCTGTCGAGTCTATTGCCAGGAAATGCCACTTACATGACTGTACGAAAGCTACCAAAAGCACATCTGTGGTACCGAATGGCAAAATAAAATGGCAGTCAAAAGTGGCTTGATTTTGCAAAACGATGACAGCTGGAAAATGAATATGGAATATGAACCAACTTAGTATTTCATAAGTATCTCATAATAATCTCAGCTCTTTTTTATTTTATGTGGCAGGGATGGGCTTCCGTATATATATATTAGAGTAAATCCATACTCAAAATCCATTGTACACTCCATGACTGCAAATCACGAATCACAAATACTATGCATGTTGTTTAGCCACAAACTTATTGAAGTATGAGTTAAGAATTAGTCTATGAAATCAGATATATTTTGTTCACACTACAATAATTACCAAAATTTTTGCTGACTGTTATTTTTGTACTGAAAAATTAAATAGAAGAACTAGTTAAATTCTGACCAACTGCAGTCAAACACAATGATCAAAGCGAGATGTGATCAAGACTCAGTGTCAGTGAAAATGAGGACAATGATATAAAAGAACCACAAGGCCTGTTGCTGGCCCATCGGTGACTACAAAAATACTGACAAATTGCAGAAGTATCTGAACAAAAGGGCGCCTCAGTTTTTATCCGTCCATCTTCCAGGGAAGCAGACACGCTTGGGAATATAAGAGTCCGTCACAGGACACATACCGCACACATACTGTACATGTTTGTTATTCGTTTCTATGGGGAAAACCCTAATCCCAACAATGACAGCCCTAACCCAGCCCTAAACTCAAGCATAAACAACCAAACAAACACCAGTCTTTTGGCATTTTTTTGACTGCAATCACACATTTTTATAAAAATTTAAGTTTCCCTTGTGGGGACTGAGAAAATACGACAGGTTTTTTTTTTTTTTATCACATCATATCACATTTTGCTTTTCCAAATGTGAAACACTTAAAATGACAATACATGGATCCAATAATTACAACCTGCAGCTATGATCGTCACCACATTTCAAAATAAACTAGCTCCAAATCGAGTTTTGTGAGTTGGCATAAACCCGTTCATCTAAATCGCAAAAAACTGCACCTGTGGAAAGATCATATTCCGGTGTGGACAGATACTCGATCTCCCACGAGCTTTCCTCTCCTTTCTCTAAAACAGCGAATGAGCAGGCTTCTCTCGCAGTAATGACTGCTTTGGGTGTGGCTTCTGCTGTGTACTCTCTGTGAAAAAACAAAAATCATCAACGGACATAACACCGTGCGGCCAGATGGGGTCAGGAGGTCCACTTCCTGTTTTACTAAGCATTTAAGCGGCTATGATGCATGATCAAACTGATTATGAACATGGTTCAGTTGTTGGTGTCATACACGATGGCTGCAACATCTCAGAAACAGCCAGCCTCCTGAGATTTCCCATGCACTACAGTGGATATAGTTTACAGGGCATGAGACGATGAACAAAAAGCATCCAGTAAATAGCATTTCTGTGACCAAATAATATCTTAATGATTGAGGTTAGAACAGAATGGCCAGACTCGGTAAAGCTAACAGGAAGGTCACAAGTGCAAAAATAACAGCTTAGTACAGTAGCGGTATGTAGAACCTGCACAACTTGTTTAACCTTAAAGGGGATCTGTGACCAAAAAAAGTCCTAGCTGGTGCCAGTTAGCGCTACCTAAAAATGTACCCCCTGAATGTACATGTCTGAGGGTCTAAACAGAAGTCAAAATCTGTTGTCTTTCTCGGCACAGAAGTGAATGTGTTAAATGCTTAAAGATACGGATTTCAATTTTTTTAGGAAAAAGAATTTCCTTCACAACAAAAACTGAACGTTCGGAAATTAAATAAATGGACAAAGGTCTGGGGGAAAAAAGCAAATTCTTTTCCTTAGCCTAGATACTACTACTGCAAAGGCTGATAATGTGTCATGTGTCTTTAGGTGAGATGAGGTATTAACTGGAATATAATGGACTATAGACTTTACACTTTCATTGAAATACTAGAAATAGGACAATAATACTCAGTTTGATACGCCAGCCTGATACACTACATTTTACATGCTTTCTATTAATAGTGTTCATATTACATCTAGCATATAAAAACAGAACTGGTCTACAGCAGGGCAAGGTATAGCTCTGAAGTTCTCCACTCAAGCATGCTCCGCGCATTCCTCGCATGCCAGAGTCTCCGGCTTCAGGGTAACCCAGGTGGTATCCAGGGCGATAGGTAAGCATCTATACTCTCTGATGCACTAAGCCCTGCACAAGTATATTTAATTTGTACAGAAGTGCAATTTGCAAAGAAATATTTTGTCACCCTCACATAATATATGCATGCTGTAAATATTATTCTGCTATCTGTGACTACAGAAAAGCTTATAACTTATTCGTTGTTACACATTTACAAATTGTGTGTTCACTTGTTATCTATTAATACTGACTAATGACATCACCAGGTGTCGTAAGTAGAGAATATTTCCTGTGTAAACCAACTAAGACTGATACATATAAATTCTACAGGATAAAATCTTTAAGAACAGATGTTACTGTTTTTTTTGGCGTAATGTTAGGAAATTATGAAGACATATGATTTATTTTGGAAAGGAACCTCAAATTAGTTATTACATTTTTTAGTGCTATGGGTTGGTGCCTCGTCTTAGGTTATTCCCTGTATTGTGCCCGTAGCTTCTGAGAGAGGCTATGGAGTCTGCATGTTCCCCATCTGTCATGTGGAGTCTGCATGTTCCCCATCTGTCATGTGGAGTGTCATGTGGAGTCTGCATGTTCCCCATCTGTCATGTGGAGTCTGCATGTTCCCCATCTGTCATGTGGAGT